>OZ030015.1:102924648-102947148 GCA_964023405.1 Apodemus agrarius
AGGGAAGGGAGAAAGAAGGGAGAAGGGAGGAGAGAGAGAGAGAGAGAGAGAGAGGAGAGGGGGAGAGAGAGAGGAGAGAGGGGGAGAGAGAGAAGAGGGGAGAGAGAGAAGAGAAGGAAAGAGAAGAGAAGGGAAGGGAAGAGAAGAGAAGAGAAGAGAAGAGAAGAGAAGAGAAGAGAAGAGAAGAGAAGAGAAGAGAAGAGAAGAGAGAGAAAAGGGAGAAGGGAGAAGAGAGAAGAGGGGGGAGCGCCTTGGGAGCCTGGGCACAGTCAGTTCCTCAGGTTCTCTACATCTCCCAAGATCTTCCTCACAGAACGTTCCCACACTGGGCCTGACACAGACTGTGTCCAGCCCCTGCCTGTCTAGGCCTGGGAGACCCCGAGGCAGTTAGCAGATGCCATTCTACAGCCAGATGTGACTTCCAGGCCTGGGGGGTCACGATTCCGCTGTACCTTGTATCTAGGGCCCCTGGTCCTCTGAAGTCCTGGGGAGACCAGGCTTCACAGTGGCGTGGGGGTGACGCTAGAGGAGACAGTCTGGGCCCCCAGAAGGAGCTGGAAGGAGTACTAATTACTCCAGCCTACCCCAGCTGGGCTTTCCAGCTGTGGCCGCGGCCAGTGGATGAAAAGAGGGGACGTGCTGGGGGGTGAGAGAAAGCTGGAGCGTTTGGCTGAAGAGTCTGACTGGGGAACCTCCTTCTTAGGTGCCTGAGGATGGGGTACCCAAACTCTTCTGTTATAGTAAATAGGAAAAACAGGCTTCCAGCCTGAGAAGACAGGAACCCCCCACCCCCACCCCAGAAGGCTGGAGAAGACAGGGGGAGCAGGTGAAGGACCTGTGACTGGTCAAGCTCCCCCCTGCTCTGTCTCTACCTCAGCTGTGATGTCGTCAAGTCCTCAGGGTCAATCAGTCCCTGATCTCCTTCCCAGGCTGACCCTCCACCAATCCTCTTGTAATTCAGGGCTTTTCAATGAAGGTGGCTGCCGGGGGGGGGGGGCGCTCCAACACCCCTCAGAAGCGGTGCTCTGGAGTGCTGTGGTCCCTCCAAGGGCCTCCAGGCTACACCTCTGCTTCAGAGTGCGGACAGGGTTTCAGAGGGAAACGACCCGTGTGACCCTTGCTCCTGGAGAAGGGACAGCTGGAATGGCGATGGTGAGGACCTCTTGGCCCCACCGTGGGTTGTGGCAACTTGCAATTCATTTGGTCTGAGGAGAGAAGCCATTTTATCTGTGGAAAGACAGACAGAACCTGGATTTAGGAGACAGCCGTCAAAGACTTCATTTCCTCTAAGACAGCCATTCTGATGACTTGGCCACCCCTACCTCTGCTGACTGGCGGTCAGGAATGGGGTATGCTGACTCCCCCATTCCCTGGATTGTGAGTCATACATACTGCCTTCCCACGGCCACCCCTGCCCCAGCCATTTGGGGTGAAGGCCTTACGTACCAAATGGAAAGGCAGTGGGCTTACGGGGCGCTGTAGTGGGCAGGAGTAGGGAGTGGTCTGCACAGCGGCGATTGTGCCTCCGAGGCTGCTGTTGGACCCGTGGGGAGCACGGTGCGGGGACGGTAGGTGGAGCACCCTGCCTTGAGGTTGTGGGCACTGGTGAGGGGCTGCAGCTGCGGCTGCGGCCTCCTTCTCCCCGACTGGCTTGTCCCCAGGTTCTAGAGCCAAAGCTAACTCAAGATCGGGTGATCTTGGCACGGGGCAGCGGTGAGGCCTGGCGTGAGCTAGCCTCTAATCCCCAATCCTCCACCAGCTCGCCTGTGGCACACTGGGAATGGGGCTCAGGACTCAACAAAAAGCCCTTGCTCAGGACCTGGGAAGGGGCGGGGCTCAGAAACCTGCCCAGCATTGAGGCTCGCGCGCGCGCTGTAGCTCATTGGTAGAGAGTGCTTGCCTAGCGTCCTGGGCTACGCCCTGGGTTCAGACTCCAGCCCTTGGTGGGTCAGAGGATTGCGTAACAAGTTCAAGGCCAGCTTGGGCTACATAATAAGACAGTGTCTAAACGGCTTTGAAAATCCTACCCGTGATTACTGTAAATGTATCCCAACCATACTAAAACGCTTATTTGTCCTCGTTTGGATTATCCCAGGACTGTCAAGTGTGATAAGCACCCAATTATTAAACTGGCAGGGTTTTGTTTTTCCTCCTAAACTGGTGTTAAATACAACAGAGGCCTCTTGTAGTTGATTGCGGCTTTGATTTTTTTTTTTTTTTAAATGCAATGTGGTGGCAAGCCGCCTCCCATTCCTGGAAAGGTTGACCCCACCCCCACGCCACCTCCAGCCTGACACTCACAGCTCCGTGTCCTCCAGGGCCAGGGGTCGCTCCAGAGCCTGCCTGCGCCTCCTCACGGCCCCCAGGATCTTCTTCCGAGGCCCCAGAGGCACGCTGATGCTGCGGAGGTCGAGGTCAGAGCACAGCATGAGGGCCTCCAGGTCAATCTTCTCGTGCCGCAGGAGGGAGGCAAAGTCCTCCATGTGCAGCGAGGCCAGGAAGGTCTCCAAGGGGCTGGTCTCAGGCTCCAGGTCCTCATCCAAGCCCAAGTCCAGCTCATCCCAGGGCAACTCTTCCCCGCAACTGCGGTCCTGCAAGCTGTTGGCACTGCCCAGGCTGTCGTCGTCCAGGCTGGGGGAACTATGCAGCCGACCCCGCGGCGTGCCTGCCCCGTCCAAGCCCCCGTCCTCTCGGCCCAGCCCGTGCAAGCCGCTGCTCACATAGTTCCTTCGAAACACCATGGTACCCAGGCCGGGCCGGGTAAACAAGGAGTCGTGGCCTGAGTCGGTGCTGACCTCCGAGTGGGCAGGCTCGGCAGCCAGCGTGGCACGGGAGACGCTGTCCTCGTCCGAGAGGAACATGTCCCTGAGTGGGGCACGGCCCCACTCCTTGGGGTTGGCGTAAGTGCCCTGGCGCACAAACATCACATCGCTACCCAGCTGCAGGCCTGAGAGCGATCGGACGCTTTTGCGCCCGTCCTCGGAGACCTTGAAGGTGCCCTCAACCCCCTGCTTGCGCCTCTCCAGCTTCTTCTGGATCTTGGCCTTGCCCTTGGCCGTGCCGTGCAGCGTGGCCTGCGAGTAGGGCAGCTGGCTGCCCAGCGTCATGTGCTGCAGCCGGCGGCTCAGGGTGCTGGACGCGAGGCTGGAGAAGCTGAGCGTGTCGGAGCGCTCGGCCAGCTCGCGCCGGTAGCGCCGCTCCATGCGCTCGTGGTGCTTGCGCTGCATCTTCGCGCACTCGCGGATTCGCCGCTCCGCCTCGCGGAAGGCCTTGTCCTTCAGCTTGCCCACCAGCTTGGGGTTGAGGCTGCTCTGCTTGGCCGCGATCGAATCCAGATAGCGCACGCACTCCATGTGGCCCTTCATGGCGGCCATGTCCAGCGGCGTGTGGTAGTCATTGTCCAGGCACCAGATGTTGGCCCCGAAGGACACGAGGAAGGACAGGCAGTGCAGGTGGCCATTGGAAGCCGCCAGATGCAAGGGTGTGTTTCCCCAGATGTCACACTTATCCGGGTCACCCCTGTAGGAACAGCACGTGGAGAGGTAGAATGAGTCCCTTTAGCAAGTCAGACCTGGGGTCTGATTGGAGGTATAAAGAATCTTGTGGGATAGCCGGGCGTTGGAGGCGCACGCCTTTAATCCCAGCACTTGGGAGGCAGAGGCAGGTGGATTTCTGAGTTCGAGGCCAGCCTCGAAAAACCAAAAAAAAAAAAAAAAAAAAAAAAAAGAATCTTGTGGGATAAGAGGCAAAAAGAGGAGGAGGAGGAGGAGGAGGAGGAGGAGGAGGAGGAGGAGGAGGAGGAAAGCCCCCTGGACCTGTCACTAAAGCAGAAGTTCTCAACCTGTGGATCTTGACCCTCACAGGGTCATATATTAGACATCCTGTATCTCATATATTTACATTTCAATTCATAACAGTTGCAAAATTAGTTAACAAGTAGCAACAAGATAATTTTATGGTTGGGGTCACCATAACATGTGGAAACTTTATTAAAAGGTCGCAGCATTAGGAAGGTTGAAAACCATTGTCCTAAAATAAACCCATGGGGCTGAGACTTCCAGGAAACCAGAGGGCTTGAGTCAACAGGTGCATCGGGATTAAGCACAGCTACTAGGTGGTGTGTGTGCGCGCGCAGGACCCAACCTACAAAGGGGCGGGGCGACTTAGGAGGCGGGGTTGGGCGGGCCTTCCCCTGGAGAACTGAGGGCTGGGAATCTCAGGGGATAAATATTTGATGCGCTGAGAGAAAGGAGTGAATTATTCATGGGCCCTTCGGGGAGCTGGCCCAGAGAGGTGGTGGGCCAGGCCTGAGTCTGGGTCTCTAGGCAGGTGCGGTGGTTTGTGAAGCCACATGTTACAGGGTTCTGTGCAAGAGGACTAGAAGATGGCTATGTGCATATGTGCTGGGCTTAAGCCTGGGAGAGGGTCGGAGGGTGCGTTCTGGTATACAGTGGGCACCGCCATGTCTGCAGGGAGCGGGGCCAGGCCTGGCAACGCCAGTGTTAGAGCAGGTGTCGGGTCTTGGCCTGGGCCAGAAGGGGACTGTGGGGACAGCCAGAACTAGAGAGGAAGAGGGCGGAGGCCTGGTCATGCTGCCTCCCTTGTTCAGGCTGCCCTATGACGCTGGGTAGCTTTGCCCCCTCTGGCAGCCATCTCTAATGCCCTCCACATCTGACCCCAGCCCATAGGCCACCCACCTCTGCGGGCTTCTATAGGAATCTTACATCGATCTCCAGGTCTAGCACAGGGCCATGCCCTACACTAATGAGGCCACAAGGCCAGCTCAGGTCTGGGGGAAGAATCACTCCCTTATCTCAACATCACCCCTACCCCCAGCTTCCCCCTCTGATTGCCAGTCCTGTAGGATGCCGTGGGCTCTGCAACAGGCCCTCCCTCCGCAAGCACAAATCCTTGCCTCTGTAGACCCTCAGGGCTTTGGACGGCTCTCTTTCCTTCCACACCCCCTCTTCCTGCTCCCCCAAAGACTCCCGTGAGCCTCTATGATGGACGGGGCAGGGGATATAGTACCACTGTGTGCCCTCCTGCAGTCTTGGGCTCTGTCTCAGCTGTCTGAGTCCACATTGTCCCCACATGCTACTAGACCAAAGGAGCAGACACAGAGGAAGAGGGGAACACGTCCAGACATATCCAATTACTCCTATACCAAGGACAGCACAATCCCTGCCCCTGCCCTTGAGCCCTGGATAGAGCCTAAGGCAGTCACACGAATTCTCTTGGGACATCCTTTTCCTGTCTAGGCCACAGCAGAGTCAAGGCCAGTCCTAAACTATTGGTGGGTAGGATATTTCCAGTAATGTGATTTAGTCTCCTCCCCCCACCCTAAACCACTTTGGTGACCCCCTCCCCATTGCTTGACTCCTCCTCCAAACCCCTGCACTCTGTGCCCACCCTCCCCCCCAGGACATGGCCAGAGGAAGGGTGGAGAGAGGCAGATGCCCTTTCTGCACAATACAGTTTCCCACTGCGGGATCCTGCGGGGGTCGGGTGGGGGTGGGGTGGGGGTGTGTACAGGGAGTTAATCACTGGCTGAACCAGTGACATTTGGTAGTGTGGACAGTGCCCATAAATCCTGGCAGAGTGGTATGAAGGCACAGGTCAGTGTGAAGCCCAGACGGTTGGGAGCTTCTGGTGCTGTAGGGACAGCCCTTTGGCTACCAGGTTGGGAAGTAGGCAGCAAAGGTCTCTTCTTCCTGGCCCCACCCCAGTTCTAGGCCCCCGGAGGCTTCCCAGCCCTCTCTCTGGTTCCCACCTACCTTTCACTCTTCCAGGCACCACCCCTAAAATGTCTTTGACTTTTGAATAGCTCCGCAGCCCCCATCCCATAGTCAGGGATTCCCATCCCCAAATCGAAGTTCCTCTCCTCTAATCCCTGCATCGCGTCCACAACTGTCACAAGCTCAGTTTAAGTCCCCTCCCACGTGTGTCTCTCCAAGTATGGTAGGCTGCACGGCCCCACCTTAGGGGTCTGTCCGTAGGGGCAGAGGGCAGCTCAGGCAGGAGGCTAAGCGATGCCATGAGGTTTTAGGAGACTGGGGTTCCAGGAAGTTCTTCCTGGTCTCCTGCTGGCTAGGCAGCGGGCATACTCACCCGCGGCTCACAATGAGGCGCAGCGACTCCAGGTTGCCATGGTAGGCAGCCCAGAGGGTCGGGGTCATGCCATCCTCGTCAGGGGCATTCAGCTCCTTCCGGGTGGCCTCCTTGAGGAGCTCCAGATAGCCATCCCTGGCGGCCCGGTGATACTGGTCATTCATGGCGCCCGTGTTGGATGGGGCGGGCAAGGGGCACCGAGAAATGTCCCCGGACGGGGAAGGCAGCCGGGTTAGGGCTGAGACATGGGGTTGAGGGAAGGGGCTGGGCAGGGGCCTGAGCCGCCAGCCCCTGCTGCCGCAGATGGTGGATGCGGAGCGCCAGAGCCACGACTACAGACGAGACTACAGACTACCGGGACATTTGAGCTGCACACCCGGGGAGGGAGGGGGGAGTCTCTCGCTGCCCAGGGAGCCGCCCAGGAGCTTCCCCTGGGTCCTAAACGCCATGCTTTCCAGCACACAGATGTGACTCAAGTGAAATCCAGCTTTCTCGCGCCAAAAGCGTCCACTCTGGCATTGCAGCCCTTGAAGCCCAGGATAGGGACATTTAGCATGTCCTAGACAGAATAGGCTGGATTCCCTCATTTCTTCCCCAGTCAGAAGGACAGGGCAGGGGCTGGAGAGTGGTGCGTGAGGGTGAAATGGAGACGCAGTTCGAATCTGGAGGACAGTGGGCCTAGAGGAGCAGGAGGACCCACCGCAAGACCATCCGATCGGAAAGCAGGGCGCAGGAGTCCCTGCAGTCAGCCTACACTTGGGGGGGTGCCAAACCACAGTTCTCCAGCAGGGGGCGCTAGACGACCGCAGGCCGACTGAGGGCACCGCGTGGGAACCAGACTTTGCAGTATCCAACCAGCATCTCTGGGCAGCAGTAGTAGGGATACAGGAAGACCCAATTTGGACCACTCCAAATTGCGCAAGTGGGGAAAGGGGAAACTGTTGTCCCGATCTCAAGTCAGCAAGCAAGATCCAAAATCTAGGTGATTCTGGGGCTGCGATGGTATGTAAGGTGCAGGCGGGCACAGGGCGGGGGTCAGCTCTGCAGGCTTTGGGTGGGCGTGATCTCCGAGCACCATGTTATGGTGGGTACTGGGGGCGGAGAACCCTCTGGGTACTGCAATATGGGGCCGTGCCCGAACCCTGGCCGCACCAGCGCGACGGGGTGAGGGGATCTTAACAGGTAACTATAAATCTCACCTTATCTGGCTTCCCTAAATTCAGCTCGGAGAAAAGATGGATCATGTGAGTGGGACTGAGAGGTTTATGGAGCCGAGCTCTTGTGGCTGTAAATCACTCTGCCCTCTCCGGTATAAAGCACCGGTCCAGCCCGGCGTGGGAGAGAGGAGACGCTTGCTGCCCCTTGACCCCCATCTTGGTGTCGGCTCCCGGTGCAGCCAGGTGCGTGCGCCTGGCCAGGGGACTGTCAGATTTGGGGAGTGGAACCTTGTAAAGGATTCCGCCTAGGGCCACCGCTTCTTCTCTCTGTACAATATTTCCGGGCCAGGTAGGGAAAGTTTTTCTCTTTTTTCCAAACCCAATGCTTGGTCCAGCACTCTTAGTCCCCACATTCCCGGGGTCCCCCAAATCCATGGGATCACATGGGAGGAAAGGAGAGCCCCCTGGGTTGATTTAGAATTCTATCCTTGCTCCCCCAACCTCGGACCTCCGCAGTGATCCCTTCAACCTCCTCCAGTCGCCCCCACCATGTCGGAGGAACTGGTCCCGCATCCCAATGAGAGCCTGCCGGGGTCTCGGGCCAGCCCCCGTGAAGTGTGGAAAAAAGGCGGCCGCCTGCTGTCGGTGCTGTTGGCTGTCAACGTGCTGCTGCTCGCCTGCACGCTCATCAGCGGCGGTGCCTTCAACAAGGTGGCTGTGTACGACACCGACGTGTTCGCGCTGCTCACCACCATGATGCTGCTGGCCGCGCTGTGGATGGTCTTCTACCTCCTGCGGACGGCGCGCTGTCCGGACGCGGTGCCTTACCGGGATGCTCATGCGGGCCCCATCTGGCTCCGAGGTGCCCTTGGGAGATGGGGACAAGAGTGGGGTGGGCACGCTGGGGAGGTGCAGCCTGGGGCTCCTGGGGGGACCTGCGGGGTGTGACTTTGGGGTAGACAGGTGTGCGGCGTCCTGGGATGAGCAACAAGGCAGAGGGCTTCTTGCGGTGGGATGCGGCGGGATGCGGCTAGAGGGAGGCAAGGGGAAGTCCTAGAGGATAAAGGCCGGTGGAGGGAGCTTCTTTGCCTTGTGTAAAAGATTGGAGAGATGATCCTAGAGAGAGCCTTCGTGAGGGAAAAAAGCAGACGACAATCGCAGCTGGCAAGGTCTGCCTAGAGGCAGTGCCCTTACCTGTGCAGCAGGGGGGGCACACTGGATGTCCCTCCTCTTCCCAGGCGCTCCTGCACCACCTTCTACCCACCTACTCATCTTTCAGCCCTTCAGTTTGCCCTTCAGTTTATCTGTCCCCCACCCTCTCCATCCGTCCATCTGCCTGTCTGTCCATCCATCCATCCATCCACCTGTTTTTTGTTTTGTTTTATTTTAAGATTTATTTATTTGTTATATCTACGTACACTGTAGCTGTCTTCAGACACCCCAGAAGAGGGCGTCAGATCTCACTACGGATGGTTGTGAGCCACCATGTGGTTGCTGGGATTTTGAACTCAGGACCTCTGGAAGAGCAGTCGGTGCTCCTGACCACTGAGTCATCTCTCCAGCCCCCATCCACCTGCTTATGCTCTCATCAACCCGCCCAGTGATCTCTCAGGCCATCCATTTGTCCATCCATTTAATCATCTTTTTCATGCATTCATCTCCATCTATCCATCCATCCATCCATCCACCCACCTGTTTGTTTATCCATTCAACCTTCAATCACCCATTCATCCATCTTTCAGACACACAGTTGCCCATTCATATATCCATCCACCCATCCATCCATCCACTCACCCTCCTAACCTCCCCACTCAAACCATTCTTTCATCCAGTTATCCGCCCATGCCCTATTCCCACCCAACTAACCCCTCACCTTCAGAACCTATCGTCCATCCTGCAAGCCCTGTCCACCCAGGCAGTCTCCTGCCTCTCTGATGCCCACTCCCCTGCTGGCCCCGATTCCCAGGTGGGCTGGTGCTGTTTGGGATCTGCACCCTTGTCATGGATGTCTTCAAGACTGGTTACTACTCCAGTTTCCTTGAGTGCCAGTCCGCCATCAAGATCCTGCACCCCCTCATCCAAGCCGTGTTCGTCATTGTCCAGGTGGGTAGAGGGAATGTCCCCACATGGGGAAAAGCCTCATGCTTGGCCGGAGGTCAGGAGATCTGAGCTCCACGCATATCCCCCTCCCCGAGAAATTCAGCAAATGACTTTGGACTGCGGTAGAGATCATATGATCCCATAAAGAAGGGGACACTGACTCATGAAGTGGCACTTAATGTCAGCTCCTACTTAGGGGTGCTGCGATTTTATTCTGATCTAAGTGGTGTCAGTAATTAACACCCGAGAGGTGCAAGTTGTGACAGCTGGCCCCGTCTGATAGAACTCTGGATATCTGGGGGCGGGGTGGGGCGGGTCAGTCTCTGCCTACTGTCCCGCTGTGGCCGTGACCGTGGCTGGGGCTTGTTTGGTCTCCGCCATCGCTCTGTGTCTGATATTTGTTTAGGAGGCAGGGCATCCCGTAAGTTACAGTTTTTCAGACAAGTTCAAATCAGTTTCTTTTCTTATTCCTTTTGTGACTCACTTCGAGCAGCCCAGACTGGCTTTGAACTCCTGCTTTTGCCTCCCAAGTCTGGGAGATTTCAGGAGTGAGCCACACCTGGCTCTCAGTCTTTTTTGTCATTGTTGTTGTTGTAATGCGTTGCACAAAGACAGTTTTGAAAGAGCTGACTAAGCCGAGGCAGGATCGCTCTTGCACAGGACCAGAAGAGAAGCTCACCTTCTAGTGTAAGCCACAGGATCGACACCGTGCCTTGGAGCACCACCCCACCCCACCCCACCCCCGTCACCTGCACGTGGCTGCGACATTTTAATGTGGCGTTAGTCTTTTACATTTTATAAGTCCGAAGAATGCCCAGGAAAAATGAAAACGCAAATACCCCGATGTCGGTGCATCCCACGGCAGGGATTCAGCCGTAGTTAGAAGAGACAAGGCCTTTCCAATCCACAGAGGAAGAAGATGGCAGGGGATGGGCACGAAGAGGCCAGAGGAGTGAACAGGACAGCTAGGAGTTCGAGGTCACTCGGCACCACATAGAGAGTTCAAGGCCAGTCCTTGAGAAGCTGAGGTAGGCAGGCATCTGTGAATTCGAGGCCAGCCTAGTCTACAGATGGAGTTCCAGGGCTGCCTAGACAGACTGTCTCAACAAGAGAATCCTCAAAGACCTTTCTTACCTTGAGACTTGAGGAAGACCATGTCTGAGGCTGGCCTTGCCCCCCAAACACGTCACTTGGTGCCCAAGACTACGCTTGCCGGTCTATCACTCCGGCCCCGCGCCCATCCGCATCAAGGCTAAGTGTTTTCCAGGTGACATTTGCCCAACCTTTAAGAGAGAGGGAGAGGAGCCGGGCGGTGGTGGCGCACGCCTGTAATCCCAGCACTTGGGAGGCAGAGGCAGGCAGATTTCTGAGTTCGAGGCCAGCCTGGTCTACAGAGTGAGTTCCAGGACAGCCAGGGCTACACAGAGAAACCCTGTCTCAGAAAAAAACAAACAAACAAAACAAAGAGAGAGGGAGAGAGAGAGAGAGAGAGAGAGAGAGGAGAGACATAGATAGATAGATAGATAGATACATACATACATACATATATACATAGATAGAAGATAGATAGATAGATAGATAGATAGATAGATAGATAGAGCAAGCCATCCTTTAAAAAAGTTTCAGTGTAGAATAGAAAGAGAAATTATTCATTCTCCTTTGTAAAGCTAAAATAAATCTGATCATTTAGATAAGGGTCATTGGTGGTAGAGAAAGCATCATTCAGGGTGTGGGTGGGCTTTGGGCTCTGGAGATTAGCCCACGTACACGGGCCTGAGCCTGCCCCTCTCTCTCCGTGCAGACTTACTTTCTCTGGATATCCGCTAAGAACTGTATCCACACCCACCTGGACCTGACCCGGTGAGAACCACAGCTTAGTATCTGAGTGCCAAGGGCTCCCCTGGTGTGAGAGAGCAGGCTTGCCGTCCTGGGTGTGGCTCTTCTCTTCACATCCTGGGTGGGGTTTCAAGCCATCTTTTCCTCTCTGCCCTCTTGCTTTCCGATGCCCAGACTGTGCCCTTTCCTGTAGTAGGACACCCACTGGCCCTCGCTTAGCTGACATCCTACCGCACTGAGTCTTTCTTCCAAGTTCAGCTCCCCTGTTCATATGGGCCCTTCTGCCTTCTTCTCCATGAGCCCACCTCTCAGGAGGGCTTACAACCCTGCCTTGCTTTACCCACAACGAGTCCAAGACCTCGCGGGCTTTTTATTCACCCTGTCCATCCTTCTGAAACAGGTGTGGTCTCATGTTCACGCTCGCCACCAACCTGGCCATCTGGATGGCAGCTGTAGTGGATGAGTCTGTGCACCAGGCCCACTCCTACAGTGTCGCCCATGGCAACGGCAGCCACGCCCGCCTCGCCCCTGACTGTAAGTTCCCAGTTAGTGCCAGCCCTGTGGCTGCCAGGCACTGGATGGGCGCTTTGCGTATTCATACTCAGTCAACCATGCCCTTGCTAGGGCAGGGTGGTAACGGTAGCGACTGGGGAGAGGGGGCCCTCCGCCCACTCCAGGCGCTCCCTCGGAAGTGTGGGTAGAGGTGAAAAGAAACAATGTATATAGTGTATTTCCTCATCCTTGAGGGTACAGTCTAGGCCACACTGTGTCCTGCTGCTGTGTCCAGAGCCTCACCAGTTCCTGTCACTTCAGTTTGTGCCACACCAAGGGGAATTCAGAACGCGCTATCTAGGACACCCGGGCCTCAGCAAATGCCTCTTACCGCCCCAGGCACTGTGAAGTCAAACTCAGGTTCTCTCATCTAGGTGCCGAGGACCTTCCAAACTGAGGCTCCTCTCCCTGCTCCAGGTTTTTGTTACTTTGTAACTTTTTGCACGGCCTTGACTTGCAGAATGAGTAATTATGGACCAGACACAGTGAAGCCCTTTGGGCCCTGGACACTGGCAGAGAGAACCCCTGGCCTAGTGTTGTCAGGAAGTAGAAGGGGAGGCTAGAGCCCAGCCCTGTGTCCGTCTCTCCACAGCAGAGCGAGCCGGGGGCCCAGCTGAAGGAGACCCGTGTCTCTGCAGCACGGCCATCTGTCAGATCTTCCAGCAAGGCTACTTCTACCTGTATCCCTTCAACATTGAGTACAGCCTCTTTGCTTCCACCATGCTGTACGTCATGTGGAAAAACGTGGGAAGGCTGCTCGCCTCCACCCACGGCCACGGCCACTCGCCACCCAGGGTCAGCCTTTTCCGGGAGACCTTCTTTGCCGGCCCAGTCTTGGGCCTGCTCCTCTTTGTGGTGGGGTTGGCTGTCTTCATCCTCTATGAGGTCCAGGTGAGTGGAGAGAGAGGCCACACCCAACAGGCCCTGGTTATCTACTACAGCTTTAATATTGTCTGTCTGGGGCTCATGACTTTGGTCAGCCTGAGTGGCTCAGTCATCTATCGTTTTGACCGTCGGGCCATGGACCATCATAAGAACCCGACACGGACCCTGGATGTGGCCCTGCTGATGGGCGCCGCCCTGGGCCGGTATGCTATCTCCTACTACTCTATTGTGGCTGTGGTGGTGGGCTCTCCCAGAGACCTGCTCGGGGCGCTCAACCTGTCCCACGCTCTGCTCATGATTGCCCAGCACACCTTCCAGAATGTCTTCATCATCGAGAGCCTCCACCGGGGACCTCCTGGGGCTGAGCCCCGTGAGATGCCCCCCAAGGAGCCCCGCCAAGGCATCACCTTTGCCAACCTGGATGCTATCCACACCTTGCCTTCCTGCCCACCCACCCCCAGGCTGGTCAGTCCCAACCCAGAAAGCCCGCAGGAAGTGGTGGCCATCATCTCGGTCCCCAGGTGCCACTGGCGACGTCGGTGCCTGAAAGACATCTCTCTGTTTCTCTTGCTCTGTAACGTCATCGTGAGTAGTCGAGTGATGTGAGGGTGAATGGGTTTGGGGTTGGGGTGTCTCTAGGTTGGGGGAACAATCGACAACCAGTTAAGCTTCTCTGTCTTGCCCCAAACTCGTTCTGGAATCTTCTAGAAGAGCGGGTCCAGAGAGAGACAACTGTAGCACACGGCATTTCAGGGCACACAGACAGAAGGCAATCCTAGCCCCTCTGTAGGCAGGCTGATGGAGGAATCCCAGGGAAGGCTGACATGGGGGGAGGGGGAAGTGAGAACAGCTGAGAGCTGTGGAGGGGGAGGGCCCTCACCCCCAGGGAGGTGTGGCAGCTCCCGGGATCTTGTGACCTGCCTGCTTCTCAGAATAGTTGGAACAGCCACACAGGAAGTCACAGAGATCGGGGTGAGTGTGAGCAGTCCGTTGGCAGGGTGCAGCAGAAGGCCAGCTGGGAAGAAGGGTGTGTACAACAGCTGTCCCCTTCCGGGTGGCTTGGCAAAGCCAGCTATAAAGAGTGAGAGACGTCATCCTGTACAAGTATGTTCTCTGGAAGGAAACACCCCAAGCAGAAGCCCTCATGAGAAGAGGGTACCCTCAGGGCTGGAGAGACGGCTCAGATGTTAAGAGCACTGACTGCTCTTCCTTCCGAAGGTCCTGAGTTCAAATCCCAGCAATCACATGGTGGCTCACAACCATCCGTAATGAGATCCGATGCTCTCTTCTGGGGTGTCTGAAAACAGCTACAGTGTACTTACATATAATAATAAATAAATTTTAAAAAATAAAAAGAAGAAGAAGAGGGTACCTCCAAAGAGAAACACTCCTAGCATAGGAGTTCCTATACCCAACATAACCACGCCCTAACATAGACATGTTCCCCAACACAGAAATATCTGATTCAGAACTGTGAACCCCGGGGGAAGGGGGGGACAGTCAGTCAACCTCTGGGTCTGTAGGTCTCATGCCTAGCCCTCAGACAGAAAATAATAGGAAAAAAAATCCAATCCTATTGAACAGGATTTTTTCCTTGTCATTATGCCCTAACATGGAACAAAGTACCAACAATTCCCATAACATTTACATATTATGAACACAGTAATTTGAAGTATACAAGAGGATGCATATAAGTTATTTTATGTAAAGGATTTGAACAGCACATGCTGGATCCCTAAAATATATTGTTTCCAGGGTGAGATCTTTCACCAGTCCCCACCTACACCAATTGAAAACTGCACCTCTCAAGTGGACAAAAAAAAAAAAATCTCTAATTTAGAGATCTGACTACATACGAAACAGCCATTTTGACTATACCCTACAGTAGAATATCCCTCACATAGAAACACCCTTAACGCAGGCATATCTGGAGGCTGGGATTATGAGACCACCCCACGAAGACTTCCAAAAGTCAATTTTACATTAAAGAAAAAAAATCACTCTTCAACCCCTGACCTTCACAGTAGAAGCAATTAAGGCTCAGAACTATTGTGTCTGGGACCCACGCTGGTATACAGCCTCTCTGCTCCTGCCCCTCCCCCACCTTCAGCCTGGCCTTTTGGTTGGGAGCTACCTTCCACAGGGCTGTTCTTGCCCCAAGTATCTGAGTCCAAACCACTCTTGGCAATGTCCTTCGTTTTCTAGAACAGAAACCGACTCAGGAGAGGATGTGATGTCTCCTGAGAATGGAGTTAACTGGCATAGGGGTGAGGCTAACTTGACTGTCCCATATCCCACACCCATAAGGTCTGAGTTCCTATCTGGGGGTGAAGCAGGAGTCTAGCCTTAGACTTCTCCCTCATATGGAAGAGAAGAGAGTGGGTAGATGTGAACCCGAGGAGAGCTGGAGCGGGACGGCCTTAGGCCTGGCTGGTTCTAGTCTACCACCACCACCAAAGCACACATCGGCCCAGCTCCTTCAGCGTTTGTATCAATCCTTACATGGACCATGGAAGCTTCCATCTGACGGGGAGGCTGGGCTACGAGGGTGGGAAGAGTGACTTCACGTGGATCCCCCGCCTAGGAGAGGGCCAGTTCAGTTAGACACACCTCCTCAACTCTGCACTGATGGAGGTCAGCCCTGGGTGACACTCCGCCCCCCGATGGCCACCAAACTAGAAGGGATCCCATTTTCCCCTGCTCAGCCAAGCCCCCAGAAGTCACAAGCAGGCTCCTGATGCACGCTTCCCCACCCCCCCACAGCTGTGGATCATGCCTGCCTTCGGCGCCCGCCCACACTTCAGCAACACGGTGGAGGTGGACTTCTACGGTCACTCGCTCTGGGCGGCCATCGTCAACATCTGCCTGCCTTTCGGCATCTTCTACCGGATGCACGCCGTCTCCAGTCTGCTGGAGGTCTATGTCCTCTCCTGAAGCTCCACCAAGAGACAGAGCAGGGGAACTCCACCCAGCACCTGGAAGTGCTCCCTGCCTGCCCCAGACTAGGATTTTCACTAAAGTTTATTTTTCCAGGATGTTTTTAAAATCAAAATCAAGACATGCCCATTCATTCCTGCATGACCCTGGAGCCTGGGGGAGACGGAGGCAGGGACGGAAACGGTTCCCTGTAGCGTCCCCTAGGACCAGACAGGCTTTGGAAATACCATCTCTGGCTCTATCTCTAATCCCAGCCATGTGGCCTGTGTACTCTCTGGAGAAGGAACCAATAAACCTGCAAGCAGTCCCTTTGTCCCCTCGTCTTGCCTCAGCCTCACCTGGAATGATCGCTGAGTTCTGAGCTGACTCGGGGATGCTTTCAGACATCCACCCTTTCGGTGGGTGAGCCGAGCTGAGTCTATGCAGCAGGCTCTCTAAACGGTGGGTAACAGGGTGACGGGAGGGACCAGCGAGTACCGGTGAACAAGATCGCCTTTCTTACGATGCAGGAAAGTTAGCGAGGACTGATCTCACCTAATGCCCATGCTTTACAGAGAAGGAAACGGAGGCTTGTGCATAAAACGAACCAGAACCTTTCTACCAACAACAACTCATCAGCTGTGTGTGTATGTGTGTGCACTTGCACATGTGTGTGGGTGGCTGTAGAGATCAGAGATCAACCTCAGGAGCTTGCCATGTTGTTCACCACCCCCTTTTTGTTGTGTGTGTACATGTGCATTCACGAGTGTCAGCGAGTGTCTATGAGAGCACGTGGAAGCATCCTATTCCTTGAGGAAGGGTCCCTCAATCAAATTCAGAGCTCACTTATATGGCTAATCTTGGTAGCCCACTAACTCTGGGAATTCATTCCATGTCTGCCTTCTAAGGCTGGAATGACAGAGGGGCCACAGCCACGGGACATTTGTGATTTATGTGAGTTCTGCGGACCTGCATGGGTGCTTTGACCCGTGAGCCAGCGTTGGTTTTGGCTGCATCTATGCCAGCAGATCCTGTGGACCCGGAGCTACAAACAGTCCTGAGTCGCCGTGGAGGTCCTCTGGAAGAACAGCCAGCGCTCTTAACTGCTGAGCCATCTCTCCAGCTCCCGTCATTTAAGACAGGGCTCCTCCCGTTCCTCCTCCTGGCCCTGGTGTTACAAGTGTGCTACACGCCCAGCTTTCCATGTGATGCCAGAGAGCAGACCCAGGCCTTCACACCCATGTGGCAAGCCTCTGATGACTGAGCTCTCTCCCAAGCCCTAGGACTTTTTTTTTTTTTTTTTTTTTTTAATGAGCAGCAGAAGTTTTTGTTGTCATTTTGTTTTGATTGATGCATAGCAATTGTGGCACTTTTAGATCTGAGTACTGGCATATTGGTCACCTCAGACAGAGACTGTGGTGTGTGTGTGTGTGTGTGTGTGTGTGTGTGTGTAAAACATCCAAGGTCTCCTCTCCTTGCCACTGAGAAATTCACAATGGATTGTTGCCAGCCATTGTTACCTTCCCTGTCACGGGAGGTAATCCTCCTGCCCAACTGAGCCCAACCCCATTAACCCCAAGAAGCAGCCGCAGCCGACATTTTCCCTTCAAAGCATCTCAGGAATGTCGGAGTCGTGAGTACAGACAGGAACTCACTATAGGAGTAAACAGGTGCTCCCCACTTATCCCTGGAGAGTCCTTACCTCCAGGGTCCTTCCCTTACTTACTCAGCTTGGGGTCCTCAAGGACCCTCTGCAAAGCCCCAAGACTTCTGCACTGCCATAGCTGTGTACAGAGATGGAGGAAGGCGGAAGGAACACAGAGAGCTAGAGAGGGTCAAAGTTGGTTTTATGTTACATTGAGGTGCTTGGTTGGTTGATTGGTTGGATTTTTTGAGACAGAGTCTCATGGAGTCCAGCTGGCCTCTATAGCTCCCTATGTAGCCAAGGGTGACCTTTAACTCCAGATGGCCAGACCCCACCCAAGTACTGGGATTGCAAGTTTCATCGCTAAGCTTGTTTTGTTTATTTTAATTTTTATTGTATTTTAATATGTGGTGTGTGTGTGTGTGTGTGTGTGTGTGTGTGGTGTGTTCACCTGCTGTAGTGTACCAGTGGAAGTCAAAGGACAATCTGCAGAATCACTTCTCTCCCTTCATCTTACCGGTCCCAGGGATGGAACCCACGTCGACAGGATGGTTGGGTGCCTTTACCCACTGAGCCATCTCACCCTCCGCCCCAGCCAGTTTGGTTTTTTTGTGAGAGTCAGAGATTGGATGGCGCAGAAGGGAGGGAGAGCCAGGTGGGAGCGATGACAGTTCGGGGTGAGAGCAGGAGACATCCATCGGAAGAAAGCGCCTGGCTTCTGAGATCAGCTAGATGTCCCATCTCCCACCTTGGGTGTCTTCCACGCCAACTTCAGTTTTGATGTAACACAAGGAGATGATTCTGAGAAGCTGCTTTGGTGCTCAGTCAGCTAGACAGGGTGTAGAAAATATGCAACCTGGACCCAGAGAGGAGAGACCCATTCACACAGCTCGGGCCGCCACAGGCAACTATGGCCTGAAGCCAGCTAGCTCTCTGTGGGGACCTGACGACTAGGCACCCCATTCCATTTTGGGGGCTTCCCTCACCCAGACCCTGCAGCCGGCGTCCGCCACGCCTCCTGCCACGCCCTCCCGCCTATCTGCCTCGTCATTGGCTTCCCGACTTGTGCCCGAGCCCCCGACGGAGTAATTAACGAGGGATTAATGAGATTCCCAATGTCAACAGAAAAATCGATGGGCCTTGGAGCCCGAGCGCGGCGACTGCGCAGTCTCGCGGGGGGGTCGGAGGGAGGAAAGGGCGTCGAGGCATCTGTCCCAGGACACCTGGGGCCTTACCAGGACGGAGGATCCGCGCTGCAGCCCAAGCGGTGGCGAGCCCGCGACCATGGCTTCGCAGACTTCAGGTAGGGTTCCTTAGCTGGAGCTGCGATTCCCCGAGCGCCCGGGGGTGGGGTGGGGGGGGCGTGTCATGACTGAACCTTCCCTGGAAGCCCATCCTCACACTTACTGCTCCAAAGTGGGGTTCATGAGCCGGACGCTGCAAGGATTGGACAGCGCAGAGTGATTGGGGCAACCCTAGGCTGTCCCCTCTGTATCACGCACCCCAACTCTGGCTCTGCGCCTACATCCTCCTCCCCACCTCAGAGAGGTAGCACAGAGGGTGCCCAGGCCTAAACGAAACCAGAAACCTGGATATATGGTTGGTTAATATAGTACTCGGGCGGCCTAGGCCTCCAACAACCCCCGGCTCCGAACAGAACTTTCCCTGCCAGCGCTCCGCAGCCTCTCTCGGAGCTGGCCCTGCGCTACCGGTCCCGTGGCCCCGACGGCTCGGCTTCTTTCGTTGGCTGCCTCTGAATGCGACCCACAAACCAGTTTGGTGTCTAGGACTTTCCTTGGACTGGCATCGTGCCAAGAGGTGTGCCAAGGGTGGTAGAGTTCTCGTTGGTTCCGAGCGCGTTCGTTCTAGCTCTTTCTCCCCCCGGACCCCTTGATGCTCACCCTCACACCTTGCCTAGCATTGAGCCATACTTGCCCCTCCCCCCCCCCCCCGTGATAACCGCTGGTGGAGCACTGAACCACCCAACCACCGGTGTGGGGGACAGGGGAAGCCGTCAGAGTGCCCTTTGAAGGGAGAGGACCAGGAACGTTGTTCTCCAGGGTCCCCACGCCTCCCACTCCCAAGGCCTGCAGTCTGAGCGAAAACTCCAACCCTTTAGTCCCTCCGGGATCTATAGGAAAGTTCACACACTTGTATCAGGCACGGCTCGTCGTTGCATGTTCATGCTTCAAATCAGTCAAGTCTGACAAAACTTCGGAGGGTAGGTAGCATGTATCCATTCCTTTATTTATTCATTCAATAACCTGTCCGACTGGAGATGCAGCCCAGCGGTCTCAGCGGTACTGCACCGATCTAACATTCACAGTGTTGGAGGGGGCGGAGGGAGGACTGCCGGCTGGGGGAGGGGGAAGGTCAGGCTAGGAGCTAGATGGAGTGAAACTTACGGAGCACCAGGCATTACTGTCCCATAGTTGCTCATTCACTTCACAGACAGACAGCCGGAGGATCCGGACTACAAAAGCTAAGTAGCTTAGCCAAGATCACAGAGATGCTACATGCCACCTGGGCTCTTGATCAGTACGGGGTGGGGAAGGAAGGGCAGATCGGGAGGAGGATGAGGTGGAGCCACCAGGGCGGGCAGAAAAGGAACAGGGAGGTGACCTGGGAGCTTTACCTTGCCCAACCTGGGTGAGGGATGTGAAAGATAACCATCTGGGGCCACCTCCTCGGCGGCAGAAAGATGGAAAGGGTTAATGGGCAGGGTCTCTGTCCGTAGCTCTGGTGCTGAAATCCCCCCCCCCAAGAACAGCCAGAGTCCAGGACGTGTATTTGGTGGGCTTTAGGGCTGTGCTAGACTTGGAGAGGGAAGTGGAACAGGACCTGGTCTCTGCCCAGAGGAGTCCCAGATCTTGAGAGGACCAGCCCATGATGGTGCACACTCATACTCAGCAGAGGGGTGGTCCAATACAGAAGCCAAGAGTCCGCTTGGGCAGAGGGAAGGCTTCCCCATGAGGAGGCTGGGTGAAGGTCGTTGGTGGCAGCGGGCAGGCAAGAGGGAAGGAACAGCAGAAGAGGGAGCCAAGGGAACCACATGGGAAACACGGAGTCTGAGGACCCTGGGGCGTGGCCAGTGGCTGGATGGCGAGGAGGTAGGCTTGGCCCATGTATGACAACATGGGCTAGCAGAGGAGAGAAAGTTGTTTTGAAAATCTTTAAAAGGGTCTAAAGCTTAGTTTCTTCACCGTCCAACAGAGAATAATGGAAGGTATTAGTTCTCTGTATCACCCAGGGAGCATGTGGAGAAATGGGCTCCAGAGAGGCCGTGGGGGTGAGGGTCTCCCAGTAGGGTCTTGAGCAGTAATTCTCAACGTGTGGGTCATGAATCCGATAGGGGAGGGTGGAATGATCCTTTCACGGGGGTTGTCTAAGACCATCTGGAGACACAGATATTTACATTATGATTCATAACAGCAACAGAATCACAGTAACAAAGTAACAGGGGTCCCGGAAGACCATCCAGACACACGGATATTTACATTATGATTCATAACAGTAACAGAATCACAGTTACAAAGTAGCAACCCAAGTAATTTTATGGTTGGGGATAACCACAACATGGGGGAAGTGTATTCAAGAGTGGCGGTATCAGGACAGTTGAAAACCATTGGTCTTGAGGACCAAGTAGAATAATGTTCCATTGATGAAGCTGTGAGCAAGGGATGCTGGGAGTGGCAAGCAAAGACCCTCACCCAGCCTGAAGGACCAGCTGGAGTCACCAAAGAGCAAGAGGGTGGGAACCGGAGACAAAGGGTTGGGGCATGTGCAAAGATGGGGGTGGGTGGGGCGAGCACAGCAGAGGGATTCTGGGAACTCCAGCAGGATGCTGCAGCCCATGGGGAAAGCATCAGGGCCCGAGGCTGTGCTGGGGAGGGAGGTGAAGGCAGGAGCAGGAAGCAGCAGTGGAGCAGAAACCACTGTTCCTTGAGCACCGCGTGCACCAGGCTCTCATTAGCACACACTGTCTCGTTTCACTCAGAAAGGCCCCACAAGTCTTGGACTTTATACTAAGGGAAACTTGCTGTCTTTGCAGGACTCTTATTAGGGGACGGGCACCATGACCAGGAAGGCCAGCCCAGGAGAGAGCAGATAGGCTTCAGACTAAAGTAGTGGTTGATGTGGGAAGCCAGGGAGGCATGGAGGTACAGGTATGTGTAATCCCAGCACATAGACGGCAGAGGCAGGAACACTGAGCGTTCAAGGCCAGCTTGGGCAACAGAGTCAGTCTGTAAAGAAAGAAAACTAACAAGAGAGAAACCAAGAGGGATAAAGGGAAGAAGGCAGGCAGTATGGGAGCTGGGATGGACAGGTCTGGGGTCTGATGGGATGCAGAGTCTGGACAGACACAAGGATGAAGCTCTCAGCCCACAGCTAGGAGATGTGCACACAGAGGTCCCCTGGGGTCGTGAGCATTGGGAAGCAAGAGGTAGGTTGGTATGAACTCAGAGGCCAGAGGCCAGACTGCCTGGTGACAGGAGCTCTGTTGGGGCAGCAGAGCTGGCAGGCTTGCAGAAGCAGTAGATCCACTGCCTTCTGTGATGCAACCCAGCCCACGGGGACAGCACTGCTGCTATTGAGTGGCCCGAGATTGGATCCAAGAAAGTGGCTGGCCTGGGAGAAAGCTTCAGATGAACAGAGAAATGATGAGACATTCAGGGGAAGAGGAGAGTCATGGTAGTGGCCTCTTGCTATGCATGCAGTGGGGAGTAGAGTCAGGGTGGGGAGAGGGCAAACAGAAGTCAAGGCATGAAAGTCAAGTGCATGGCGTTCGTGATGGTCCTTACCCATCCTGTACACATGGCAGACATTACAAGTCGACCACAGAGCTTTTCTCCCACCTTTAAAGGAGTTTTAAGCTCCCTCCCCTGGAAGAAACTCTATCACGAACCCAGTGGGTGTCATCTAGATCTTGCCAGCCTCTATGAACACTCCATAATAGAGTATTATTCCAGACCACAGAATTCTTTCCTGCCAAGCCCAGCCTCAGTCTCAGGATCCTACTCAACAGAAAGCACTGTGGTTGATCACGCCCCTCTGGATTTCATGGGTGGAGCGCCCTTCCTCCACACGTTAGCAAGCTGACGTTTGCTGGTGAGATGGCCCAGCTCTGAAAAAGGCCCAGTGACAGGGCAGTACTCAAGTGACCCTCACTGCCTGGGCAAAACATCAACCCACGTTAGGATGAGGCATTTGAGTTGAGAAGTGTGTTGGCCCGGCCACGGGTGGGGAGGGAGCGGTGGCCCTTGGTGTATCCAAAATAACCAATCCTTTGTGCTCGTGTGC
>OZ030015.1:102952148-103274648 GCA_964023405.1 Apodemus agrarius
TGGGCGTGGTGGCGTATGCCTGTAATCCCAGCACTTGGGAGGCAGAGGCAGGTGGATTTCTGAGTTCGAGGCCAGCCTGGTCTACAAAGTGAGTTCCAGGACAGCCAGGACTACACAGAGAAACCCTGTCTCGAAAAACTAAAAAAAAAAAGAGGGTGTCGGTTCTCATTACAGATGGTTGTGAGCCACCGTGAGGTTGCTGGGAATTGAACTCAGGACCTTCAGAAGAGCAGTCAATGCTCTTAACCACTGAGTCATCTCCCCAGCCCCAGCTGAAATGTTTTACAGAAGTTTGACACCTAGAGTCTTTGAATCCTTTTGTAAAACAGTCATCACTTTACGATTCCCAATCTCTACATTCCGACCTCAGATGTTTCTACATCTGTAAAACGAACATCTGACTGGGTCCTGTCCAAAACCAGTATGCTCCAGGAATGGGTGAGGGTGACTGGGGCCACTAAGTTCTTCCGTGCAGGACCTGCCTGAGAAGCTGTCTTTTCCTGCCCTGTCTCCTCTCAGGTAACGAGACCAACACTTGCATGTGCCTCAACGCAACCGTGTGCGAGGTCTTCCGGAAAGGCTACCTGATGCTCTACCCCTTCAGCACCGAGTACTGCCTCATCTGCTGCGCTGTGCTCTTCGTCATGTGGAAGAACGTGGCCCGCAGCCTGGCGGCCCACTCAGGTGCCCATCTCAACAGACCGCCCTTCCGCCTGCACGGGACCATCTTTGGGCCCCTGCTGGGCCTTTTGGCACTGGTGGCTGGCGTATGCGTCTTTGTGCTCTTCCAGATCGAAGCGAGTGGCCCTGACATAGCCCGCCAGTACTTCACCCTCTACTATGCATTCTATGTGGCCGTGCTGCCCACCATGAGCCTGGCGTGCCTGGCAGGCACAGCCATTCATGGGCTGGAGGAGCGCGAACTGGACACACTCAAAAACCCCACCCGCAGCCTGGATGTGGTGCTGCTGATGGGCGCGGCTCTGGGCCAGATGGGCATTGCCTACTTCTCCATCGTGGCTATCGTGGCCACGCAGCCACATGAGCTACTCAACCAGCTCATCCTGGCCTACTCGCTGCTGCTTATCCTGCAGCACATCACTCAGAATCTCTTCATCATCGAGGGCCTGCACCGCCGCCCCCTCTGGGAGCCTGCGGTCTCGGGTGTGATGGAGAAGCAGGATATTGAGCTACCCCGCAGAGGCTCCCTGCGGGAGCTGGGTCAGGACCTACGGAGAGCCTCAAGGGCCTACATCCACTCCTTCAGCCACCTCAACTGGAAACGCAGGATGCTCAAGGAGATCTCTCTCTTCCTCATCCTCTGCAACATCACAGTGAGTGTCTGGGCAGAAGCTCATGGGGCGTGGCTATGGGGGCGTGGTTTTTGGGGGTGTGGCTGTGGGCGTGGCTGTGGGGCAAGGGTAAGGTATGTATGTGGGCATGAGCCCGGTATGTGAGCGTGGTGTGTGGATCCAGAGCCCCTGGTATAGAAAGTCACTCTTCTTTCCAACTGTTTTTGTTTCTTGAGAGCCAGGAGTATCTCCAGCAGCTCCCTGCAAGCTGTCTGGCATGAATTAATGTGCTCTGCACACAGCAAAGTGCCCTTTACAAATGTGTGAGATTCTGACTTGCAGACTAGATGGGGGAAATGACAGGGGTCTGGTTAGAAAACGACCACTGAACTCTTCATCCATTGGATTTAACCAAAGGGGCAGCCCAGAACTACTTGTTTTTTTATTAATCCCTAGTAGAACATGTTGCATTGATCTCTTAGCTTCTGGTGGCTGCTAAGTCATGGGCCTTTAATCATTGCCATACTTCCAAAAGATAGGCGACGTTATTGCCTTTGGCATATTGAAGCTTCTGTTTCTGATCAGTTTCCCCTCTCACAGCCTGTAAGTGGCAGCCACGGGCCAGCCAACTCGGGGTTGTTTAGCTCCAACCCTCTAAAAGCACTGAGAACACATTCCAGATGTGAAACCGATGGCCCGTGCAGGGAAGTGATAAATTGGCTTTGAGCTGTGTCAGGAGTCCAGAGCCGGAAGTACGGGTCCCAAGAGCCAAGGCAGGGGTTTCAGGGAAGTTGATAAGCTTGATCTGTGCTTTGGGAAACGGTAGAATTCGCCCAGGTGGGCAGGAAAAGATGCAGGTGGCTGTAACTAGCAGATATAATAAAGCCTGAGCTCAGGGCCTAGGGCATAGACAGTCCAGCTTGGCGGCGTAGCTAGCTGGGAGATCCTGCCAAATGCTGTGTACAGAGAGGCAGCCCTGTGGTGCTTAGCCTGGCCTCAGGTAAACTGAGGTGGCCAAGGCCCTCTGTGTCAGGGATTGATAAAGATTCTTGGCTGTAAGAGTCTTGACTCTGCAAGACCCAGGATGATGACATGGGTGTGGCGTCACAGGAACTGCTGGTTCTAGGTCAGCCTCCCCTGAGCTTAAGATTTAGGAGCTTAAGATTTAGGAGCCCGGTCCCTCAGCCGGCACTCTCAGCCTCCTTCCCCTCCCTCTCTCTCCCCAGCTGTGGATGATGCCCGCCTTTGGCATCCACCCAGAGTTTGAGAACGGGCTGGAAAAGGATTTCTACGGCTACAGGACCTGGTTCACCATTGTTAACTTCGGCCTGCCTCTGGGGGTCTTCTACCGCATGCACTCTGTTGGGGGACTGGTGGAGGTCTACCTTGGGGCCTGAGTGCCCAAGGACCCCCAGCCACAGCAGAACCCCAAAAGTGCCAAGGCAGATAAAGAAACTTGCGAGTATCCGGGCAGACACATCACAGGTGCAAGAAACCTGCCTGGGGTTCCCAAAATATCCTCAACCTGACTGAGAGGAGAGGATAGTGCCTGGAGCTCACAACCCAGGGTGGGGCTTGGAAACAGAGCCTCTTCCCGGCAGTTCACATGGTCAAGGATGCACCCCTGGTGGCTGCCAAAAGCTGTGAGGGCCAATATGAACTTGTGGAGTCTGGGGGCTGGAAGAGGCTGAGTCCTTCTGTGGGACATCCGAGAAGCTCAGAACTCCACCTGGGAGCTCAGAACCAGCACTCCAAGCTTGGCAGGCAGCCCTGCCTCTCTCCACACACCCCGTCTCCTAATGAGCTCCTTCATTAGCTGCCAGGCAGGGCCCAATAGCTCTTTCCTGCTTCCATAAACCCTGTTTGTTTGATCGATTCCCTTCGGCCTTTGTGGCATTTGTTCTGGGGACAGAACTGCCACTCCAGGTGTGGTGAGAAGGAGAGTCCTCTCAAGCAAGACGGTCCCGTTCCTCAGCCAGGAGTGGTCTGCCCTCTATCACCTCTGTCTCATCTATGGACAAGCAGGAAGAGATGGGTCTGGGCTTGCATAGCCCTGACCTCCACCCTTCGCCAGTTCAGTCTCTTGGAAAAGAGCCTCAGGGGCATTTTTGTGACTGGCTCACGATGGGTGGTCACTGTGGCCTCTGCCTGCCCAGTGCCCAGGCCTGCCTGGTTCTCTGAGGTACTGGGTGAGGTAGGAAGCTGAGCAAGCAGGCAACACCAGCACTCCATCCATCTCTGTGAGCCCAGAACAAGTATGTCCAGGGTGAGGCCCAATGAGTATGGCCCCGGCCCTGCAGACGAGGCTCTGTCCTTCCCAGAATCCCCCTGCTCCTATGAAGCTACACACTGTCAAGCCCAGAGGTGATGACCCAGGTCTCCTCAACACTGGTTCTGGTTACCTTAGGCTTTTGGCCTCTCCTGTGTGAGCTTTTCTCTGGGTGACTGCCACCAAACCCTGGGGGACAGAGCACAGTCCTGCAGTCAGGCACACACCACCACCACCACCACCACCACCACCACCACCACCACCACCACCAAAATGGCAGATAATGGCTGAGTCATGGAGCAAGAGCTCTCCAGTGATGACCTCTGGGGCATAGAGTCCTCAGCTGCCCTGAAGATAAGAGCCCTAGCCAGGCACCTCCCCCAGCTCCAGGCACAGAGACACAACAGCACGGGGAGGGGGGGCATTTTATTGTGTAAAGTGGCCGATTGTATAGAGCAAAGATTGTACTGACACGCCTGACACGCGGGAGGCAAGGGAGACCCGGAGGCCAGAGCTGGGGCTCATAGGGTGTGTAACGCCCACCACCCAGGCCGCAGATAAGGCAGGGACACCGACATCCTCAGGCTCCACCAACCAGGCAAAACCCCCGGACCCAGGGACAGTAACAGAGCACTCTCGATACCTACTCCAAGCCCCTAAAGCACACTCCACAGTTCCGCTTCCTAAGCTGGCAGCCTCTGGCCTCTGTGGCCAGAGGCTCGGCCACTCTTTCCCCCAGGGCGCTGGCAAGGAGAAGGCCTGGAACAGTAGTCTCAGACTAGGTGGCCAGGGCTCCCTTCACCGTGACCAGGTGCCCCACAGGAGCAGCACGGGGCTCCTTTTTGAGACAACCTATTGGGGCACAGTGACCTGGCAGCTTCTGGGGGGGGGGGTGGCAGCACAAAGGCAGGTCTTGAAGGAGGATCCAGAGTGGGCAGGGGCTCTGATGGGGTTGTATCTCTGGAGACAAGAGGCTCCTAGGACAACAGCCTGGGGAGCAGAGGGGCACTTTTCTTTTTAACTCCCTGTCGTCTTCAGCCACCATGGGCACCTGAGACCTGCCATCCGGGACCAACCACTCTGTTTGCCCCGCACCCTGATAATGGACCTTTAAGCACAGAACAATGGGTTTGAGAGCACTGGGCACTAGAACCAGCTCCCCTAGCCCTATTCCCTCTGCTCTCCATCCTCACACCCGCTGGATCTCAAACAGCTTCACGTCGGTGTCATACCAGATGGGTGGGTCCACATTCCTACGGAGGAAGGGCACTGTCACCTTCTAGAAGAGGGTACCTTGCAGACCTCCCCCCACCCATCCTGATACCCTTATTCTGGGTAATAAGTGCCCACTCTTGGCCTGACTGATTGGATGTTAGCCCCCCCCCGCTATGGTTTGAGGAGTCCAGAGCTAAGGCCCTCATGGGCAGTCCTCAGGTAGACATCCAGATCCAGCCACCCCAGGGTGTAACCTCCCCACCCCTCACAGGGCCCACCTCAAATAGATAACGCCCCACATGTAGGTACGGAACCACATGGCAGTCCCTGAGTTCGCCTGGTACTTGCGGATAAGGATGGGGTGGGGCACAGGCAGGAGCCCCACTAGGGTACCGTGCTGCAGGAACCTCAGGATCTCAGACTCATCCGTCAGACCCCTGGAGAAAGAGGTGGGGCCTCCAGCGTGTACACGTGTGCGTGGGCTGACCCCGCCCCCACCCCAGCCTGGGCTGGCCCCGCCCCTCTTCACTGTGGCCAGCTTCCGGACTCACTTGTCAATGCAGATCTTCTCCACCTGGGGAACCAGAACCTGCAGCAAGCGCATGATGGTCTGCAGGGGCAGCTTTGACTTCCAGGACAAGATCTGTGAGCGCCACAACCAGAGTCACAGGACAGGCTTGTCCTTGACCAGAGCCACACACCCCCTCCCACCCACCCCCCCCAGGCACAGCACGGCCTGCACCAAGCAGAGCCCGTGAAGGGGGAGGGTTGCTAACGGGGAGGGCCAGGCCATGCAGAGCACAACCTCGGGCCAGCTGCCGAGCCTCGTGCCTTCCGGGGGACCTTTCCCTCTAATCCTCACAATGGCTGGATGGCACGATCATAAGGCTGTTTATCACGCCCATCCAGAGCAATCAGTGGGGCTCACAGGAAACACCCGGGCGTGGAAGGGATTTGGGGAGGAACTTAGCAAGGGTGATTGACAAAGGAATCAGCTATATTAGTCAACTTCTGAAAGGGCACGCAGGAGACAAGGTCACGCAACCGGAGGGACTGCCCCTCGGCGTGCTCTCTAAAGTCTCTGGTTTTCCTTCTCGTTTATTTCATGTATGTGAGTCCACTGTCGCTGTCTTCAGACACCCCAGAAGAGGGCATTGGATCCCACTACAGATGGTTGGGAGCCACCACGTGGCTGCTGGGAATTGAACTCAGGACCTCTGGAAGAGTAGCCAGGGCTCTTACCCTCTGAGCCATTTCTCCAGCGTGTCTTTGGTTTTCTTTACTCTAGGCTTTTCCCAAGCTGGAGCTCTGACCGCCCCTGCTCGCTGCCCTCTGCCAAAACCCCAGCTCCCTGACCCTCCTCCAGCTATGTCCCTCACCCAGTCTGATG
Source organism: Apodemus agrarius (assembly GCA_964023405.1). Classification (NCBI taxonomy): domain Eukaryota; kingdom Metazoa; phylum Chordata; class Mammalia; order Rodentia; family Muridae; genus Apodemus; species Apodemus agrarius. The sequence goes on from OZ030015.1 coordinate 102,958,315, forward strand.
TCGGGCTCCACTGGCCACTGGCTGACCCATTGGACGATCTCCGTTGCTCTCTCCATGTTTGGCTGGGCTCCTGGTTCCCAGAAAGAAATGGGAGTGACGGGGAAGGAATGGATATACGTGAATACAAGATGCAGCCACAGAGAAACATGTCTCCTCTGGCCCCACTACAGGACCGGGGGCAGGGGTGGGGGTGGGGTGGGGGTGCTGCAGGAGAGGGTTGGTCCAGACCTATACCCTTTGCCTTGGGCCCAAGGGTCAGCCTAGCCCAGCCCAGCCTGGTGACAGGTTTAGGGCCAGGGGGCTGACAGAGAAGGCAGGGTAAAGGCCAGACTCAGATAAGGCAGGAACCTGAAGGCCACAGGGCTTTAATGCAACTGATAAACAAAAGGGAGAGGTCTATGAATGGCCCCCTCTCCCTGGGGTTCAGCAATGGGGTTCCCCTGTTCTAACCCGGCAACCTCAGAGCGCCCCAGCCTTGCCCACGCCCACATGTCAGGGTTCAGAGAGAAAGGAAATGAAGGGACACGTGTGACACCCAGCACCATGCCCCAGGTGTCCCCAGACACCTACCCCCTCAGACGGGCTGCCTTCTGCGGAGCTTTGCTGGGATTCGGGCTCTAGAGACCGCAAGGTACCATCCTCTGATACCTGGGACTTCTCCGTCAGCTTGTCGATGCCTGCGTAGGACCCAGGAGAAAGAGAGGGATATGTCATGGTACCCCTTCTGGCCCAGGAGGCCGTGTGCTCCCCATTCACAGCTGAGGTACTGTGTCTGCCCTTCCCCTCCTACAGCTACTGTTTCAGTTCTGAGCCCCACCCATGTCCCTCCTCCAACCCCCCAAACCCCCTCCACAGTCAATCAACCTAGGCCCACCCAGTACTTCCACCCCCAGAAGTCCTTTTCCTCGGCTTCCTAGACAGGAATGACACCCCAGAGATCACGCCCTCACAATGTACCCCCAGCCAAGCCCCACACTCTCCTAGCCTGACAGCATCTAGACCTGGAGTGGCCGCCAGGCTGGTCTTGAGGGTGCCTGGTTCTGCAGGGGCGGCAGGGCGGGATCCCTCCATGGAAGTACCCTCCTGGGAACCGGCGCGGGACAGGGGCTCTGGCGTCCTGCGCCGCCGCTGGAGGGCCTTGTGGATGGAGGGCGGGTCGGTGGGCAGGTTGGCCAGCTGGTGGAAGACTCCACGTTTCCGGATGATGGCGTAGACCAGGTTAGAGTTGCCTGTGGGAGGAACATGTCTGTCCTCAGAGAGCTTTCCTTCCCACTCCACATCTGGGCTGGCTTCCAGGACCAGAGGGCAGTTTGTGAGACAGGAAGACATCTTCCCCAGGGATAAGGACTGGGCAGGGTACCCAGAGACGGAGTGGGGCAGACTCAACTGTGTGGGTATCATGGCAATAGTGGATGGTTAGGCTGGAGGAGATACAAGTTAGGTTGTAGAGATGCCTGATGTTAGGCTGTGAGGGATGCCAAGAAACTAGGCTGTGGGGATGCTCAGATGTTAGGCTATGGAGATGGCAAGAACTTAGGCTGAGGGGATGCCTAGATGTTAGGCTACGGAGATGCCAGGAAGTTAGTCTGTGGGGATGCCCAGATGTTAGGCTATGGAGATGGCAAGAACTTAGGCTGAGGGGATGCCCAGATGTTAGGCTGTAAGGAATCAGCTGGGCCCTGAGCTCCTCAGTGTCCTTCTTACAGTGTCCTTCAATCCGCTCACAGCTGCACATACTCAGGTGTCATCTGGCATGGTGGGGTAGCCTGAGCCCAACACCAACCCAACATTAAATATGTAACCTCTCAGTGAGCCACAGGGAAGTCCAGGAAGACACTGTCATATGTGTCTGTCCTCTGTCATCTACCTCCAAGTTCCCACAGCCGTCAGGAGAGGAGGCAAAGCCAACCAGAGCTCTCGGTGCCCCCATCTCAGTGCCCCATATCTGTGCCACACCATAGTGCCTTTAGCTTAACATCCACCCCAGGACCTTTGCACACGTCCCTTCCCAGGCGATGTTTTTCTGCCAACCGTACGCTCATTCATCACTCATACATACATCTAAATTTTACTTACTTTGGAAATAACAATAATTGCCAATAATTTGCTGTGCCAGGTTTTGTGTGTGTGTGTGTGTGAGAGTTATTAAGCCTTCCAATATCCTCTAAGAGAGGGCTTTTTTTTTTTAAAGGGGGGTTCTCTGTGAAGCTCTGTCTGTCCAGGCACTTATACCATAGACCAGGCTGGCCTCCAACTCATAGATCCACCTGCCTCTGCCTTCCGAGAGCTGCAAGAGGTGCGATTAAAGAAGTGTGCCCTGCACGAGGGACTTACAGCAGCCTCATTATGAGCATCTTACGAATGAGGGGACCAAGGCTGCTCGCGGCCACAGAGCCCACGGCTGGCGAGATCTAGATGAGCACCTGTGATACTGGTAAGGTACCTGCTTGACAGCCAGCAGGGCTCTTCCCACTCCAGGAGTTTACCAGCCAACCAGTTCTAAATGAACTCTTTTGTTCAGAGGGTCAGGTGGTCAGCCTGAAGCCCCGCCCCCTGGAGGGGTGAAGCCTAGCGCCACCTGCTGGTGATCATGGGGAAGTTAGTCACACGGAGCCTGGGACTCCATGATCAGCCGTGAGCACCAAGAGGGACAAGCCACACCTTGATTCTCCATGGCCTGTCCCAGGTACACTGCAGGGGCTCCATAAGTGCACAGGCAGGATTCCTGGGCTGGGGTTTCCCTACACAGGGGCTCAGGCCAGCATCTCACCATCAAACTGGTACTGGATAATGTTGTTGAAGACCTCAAGGAGGAAGAAGACCAGGTGGTGGTTCTGGGACGCTGAGAAGAGGAACCAGGTGGTAGAGAAGGCCTCCAGCAGGTGCAGGAGCTTGTTGGCAGTCACCATGGACAGGCTCTTGAGGTAGGGAGACACTGTAAGGAAGGAGTCAGCTCGTTCTGGGCCATCCCTGCAAACGCCAGGCCAGGGCGAAGCACCTCACCTCAACTGATGCCCCTGCCCCCTGCAGAAGGCCCCTGAGACCTCGAGGCTCCAGTGTTCCCACCGCCCCACAACCTCAAAGGCACACAGCTCAGCTCTCCCAGGCATCTCCCCAAGGCAGAGGGAGGAAGGACAGAGACAGGAGTGTAGATAAAGAAAAAAACCAGGTTTCAGAGAGGGTTATAAACTGAGCCCACGTTCCCCGGCAATAAAATGACGGGACAGGGGTGCTAACTCAGGACATGACGTCCTTCAAGTGTGACAAGATGCCGTCACGAGATGTGTATTCCTCTACAGAAGACGGAGAGGAAACTAGGTCTTGACCTGTGGTGCGTCCCTGCCGGCTGCCTCTTCCCCTGGCTCGGCTGAAGTCCCCAGAGGATGGGAACAGGGCCCTGCGCGGCAGGGACTCAGTCAGGACTTGTAAAATAGAATTGACAGACAGAGCCCACGACCCAGAGAGAGCCCTTAGGACCCCTGCGCCTCCCCAGACACTCAGAAGTTCAAATCACACCATGGTCGGGATGTTGTTAGCTTATACTGACAACCTGACACAACTCACGATCACCTGGGAAGAGAGCTCAGTGAGGAATTACCTAGATTGTCAACTGAGGTGGGAAGGATCCACTACGAATGTGGGCGGCGCCATTCCCTAAGCTGGACCCTGAGCAGTTAAGAGTAGAAAAAGCCAGCTGAGCGTACGCAGCCAGCCAGCAAGCAATGATCTGGTAGCTTCGCTGTCCTGGCTACGGATGTCATGTGACTAGCTGTGTCCTGCCTTGAATTCCCCTCCCTGCTCAATGATGGGAATTAATTGAACTTATATACTTAAGGGAATTTACATCAATTGGAGTGTAAACTAGACCCGTCAGTGAACTAGCAGGCCTAAGGACATTCACAAAAGTCATTCTGCTCCAGCCTACTGCTATCTACCTTGTCGGGCCCCGCCAACTCCAGGAACCCTCCTGGCTCCTGTCCCAGAAAGCAAGCAGCCTGTAGCCCTGTACGATGCTCTCGATATTCCCACACTGTGACTGTGACAGCCCGAACCTTTACCACCCAATAAATAGCTGGCAGCCACATGCGGCCATGAAATGTCTGCAATACAGCCAGTCTCTCTCAGCTGAGATGTCCTGCAGGGACAGAACACACACACACACACACACACACACACACACACACACACACACGATTTTGAAGACTGAGTGTGAAACAGAGCATAAGCTACCTCAATGATTTGTATAGTCTATTCATGTCTAATTTAATATTTTGAACTTAGCAAATTAGATAAGGTATGTTCTAAAGCTTTTTAGAAGTTGTATTGATTATTGTGCGCATGACACGTATGTGTGAAGGTCATACTTCACAGATGCTCTCTGTTCCTGTTGCCCAGTCTACAGTACTAGAAAGCTTAGCTGTAACATAGAGCTTGCCAGTCTAACTCATGAAGCCCGGGGACAGGTGGCTGGTGGGTCTGTGGCCTAGCGCCACCTGCTGGTGATCATGGGGAAGTTAGGCTCCAGGTCCCTACCGTTGACCACAATGGTGAGCAGGCAATCGAAGAGGGGTTGCAACCGCTGATGACCGCTGGTGATGATTTTGTGGAATACCTGTGCAGGGAGAGAAGGGGACGGCATGAGTTACCCACCACCTCCAGACCCAGCTAAGAAGAGAATGTCACCCCAACGCCCACCCACCCCCGGGGGCTGACCATGCACGCCGCCTTACCACAATGAGCAAATCTGCGTGAGTGCCTGTGAAGACCGGGATGTCCATGGGCACGCGCACTGAGTAGGGCTTGTTCAGTCGTACGCCGAAGTTCCTCTCCCCACTCAGAAGCAGCAGGATGAAGACCCCGATGTGCATCAGGCCCACCCGAGCTGGGGTGTACAACACAGGAGGCGTTACACAGAGCAGGGAGGGGAGGAGGGAGGGGAGGAGAAAGGACCCATCTTCAGGGGTTCAAGGAAACCCCGTGTGGGAGGTTAGGGCACCAGGCTTGACCTTCTGGCATGTAGGACAGACTGACTAGACTCCACCGGAAATCAAGACCCCCATATCTACCACAGCATCCCAGACCCAAGACTGTCGTACATTGATCGGCCCGGGCGTCGTTGAGAAAATAGAGGATAGGAACCAGGATATCCAGCACGTCACTGCTCTTCAGTACAAAGAAGAGGAATTTCTGGGAATGAGAGAGGGGACCGGTGGGCTGCGTCAGTGAGAGGACAAGCTCTGCCCCACCTAGGCTGGAGAGGCCCAGATGCTCCCCAAGTCCTAGGACTCTGGACCCCACTAATCCATCAGCGATGTCCCCTCACGACTGTCACCGTCAGGCTGGGCCCTGGAATCTGCTCACCTTGTTGAAGTCACAGAGTTTCCAGAAGAGGACGAGCAACTCCTGGTGGAACTGGATTTTCTTTGTGGAGTTGGGAAGGTAGGTCTGGAGCAGGGGATTAGACAGCAGCCGAGCTATCCCCTTGAGGATAAACTGGAAGTCCTGAAGGTGAAGGCAGAGGTCCTTCCAGTCCAGCTCCCTCTCCGGCTACACCCCTCATTCTCCTCATTCTCCTATAACCTTGTCAATCTCCAGAGCCCAGAAGACCTGGGTTTGGATATTACTGCGAGTATCAAAGTTCAGCCTCTGGCCCCCTCTCCAGCAGGTCAGAAGATTCCCTATGCAAGGCTGCAGTTCCTGGCGACCCCCAGATGGACCCCTGACCTAGGCTCCCTGGCCATCTAAATTCCTTGTTGGTGTCTGCCGTCCTTCTGTCCTCCCCGTTCCCCCATCACGCAGGAGAAGTCCTCCCCCGTTCTCAGAGAGCCGTCGGCTACTGAGCACATGTCACGAGCTGGGCTGCACTCAGCTTTGATCTTCATGGGGCGGAGACACGTTCATCCACAGTCCCCTGCACCTCCCCTCCACTTGAGTCTGCGGGGACACTAAGGCTGCAGTTTCTCCCACCCCCGAACCCTAGCATCTCAGCAAATCTCCTCCTTTGAGAAGCCCTCTTGCTACCCTGGCCCAGCTAAGACTATAAATCATTTCTTTCTTTCTTCTTTTAAGATTTATTTAAGTTGGGCAGTGGTGGCACATGCCTGTAATCCCAGCACTTGGGAGGCAGAGGCAGGCAGATTTCTGAGTTCGAGGCTAGCTTGGTCTACAGAGTGAATTCCAGGACAGCCAGGGCTATACAGAGAAACCCTGTCTCGAAAAACCAAAAAATAATTTTAAAAAAAAATTTATTCATTTTCTATATACAAGTACACTGTAGCTGTCTTCAGACACACCAGAAGAGGGCATCAGATCCCATCACAGATGGTTGTGAGCCACCATGTGGTCGCTGGGATTTGAACTCAGGACCTCTGGAAGAGCAGTCAGTGCTCTTAACCATTGAGCCATCTCTCCAGTCCCTATAAATCATTCCTTTCTTTCTGTTATTTATTTACTTCTAACAACAGAGTCTCCTGTAGTCCATCCAGGCTAGCCGAGAGCAACCCTAAACTTCTAAACCCCCTGCCTCCACTTCTCAGAGGCTGGCTTTTTGGTCATGCACTGCCGAATCCTGACTGTGCGGTGCTGGAGATGCTGACGTAGGCTCTGTGTGCGTCAGGCAAGCGCTCTGTCAAATGAGCCACCCAGCCCCGGCGCCCACCCATCCTACCGATGTATCGCGGTCCCCCAAGCATGGCCATCACTGCTCTGCTTTGGATGGCTCCTTCATGCAGGAGAGCGAGACGCCTCAAGCCCCACAAAGCCACAGCCATTGCAGAAGGTGGACAGTTGGAGTGCCCGCTCCCAAGCCTAACTCACCTCCTCGCGATGAATGCGGGACAGGTAGTTCACAAACAGGTTCTCGGGCCCTGGAGGCTGCCAGGGAGAGGAGCTATGGTGAGCAGATGCCCCACTCAGGTCCTCCTGGGTAGCAGCAGCGAGCTTTCCAAAGTTGGACACCCCCAGGCACACCACGAGGTGCCTCCCGTGGTGTGCCTCCTGCCCAGGGCCTGTGCTAACGGAGATACCCTCTGCCCCCAGCCCCCTCTCCCTCCGGTCCTTACGTCAGCGTCATCCATGGCAGTGCCCGTGGTGGTGCCGTCCACGGTGGGGCTGGTGCTGGTGGCGCTGTCGTGGTCCAAGGTGACAATGAGCACCTGGGCAGCCTCCTCCACCAGGGGCTCCCGGTAGTCTGAGAAGAGCAGGTGGTTGTAGGGGATCCCGTAGCCCACAGGGTCATAGGCACACACGGTGTTGAGGAGTGACGTGAAGAGGGGTAGCGCGTGTCTGCAGGAGAGCACAGAGCAAGGCTGCAGGGATGCTCGCCCGCCCCTCCCGCCAGCCACCGCCACAGCCACAGCAGGGAGCTGTGCTAGCAGGCAGAAGGCAGGACAAGCGGTCCCCTCCTGAAGAGAGAACGTCCTCCTTATCCACATATATGGCTGACTCTGAGCAGGGCCCAGCTGAGCCAGGAGCAGAGGAGTCCGTTACACGGGGACGGAGTCCTTGGAGAGCGTGCTCACGCCCTTCTCAGTTCTCAGGGGTACACATCCTCTTTTGGGGCTTCAGGCAAGAGGTTAGAGGAGCAAAGACAGCTTCCCCTTGGGGAGCAGGATCCAGCTCCATCCCCTGGCTCGCTGGCCACGAGACAACTTGAATCCTGTCCAGTAGATGTCAGGGTTCATCTTACACGTGAGGAGACCGAGATCCAAGCGGTTAGGCGAGTGAGCGACAAAAGGTTGCAGCGTGCCGGGCTCTGGCCGGGCTCTGAGGGTGACCAGGGTTGAGGGGCACTTGGAGCCCTTCTCTTCTGGGGATAAAATCAGGGAACCAGCAAAACCCAGAGGAGAGGGGCCATGCCATGCAGGGGTCAGATTCCAGAAGCAGGAAGGTTAAAAGTGTAGAATGCTAACACCTGTGTCAGCTGCACAGGGGCACAGCTGGGTGTGCACAGCTGGGTGTGCACAGGTGGATGTGCACAGCTGGATGTGCACAGGTGGGTGTAAACAGCTGGGTGTTCACAGCTGGGTGTGCACAGGTGGATGTGCACTGTTGGGTGTGCACAGGTGGGTGTTCACAAGTGGGTATGCACAGCTGGGTGTGCACAGCTGGGTGTTCACAAGTGGGTATGTACAGCTGGGTTGCACAGCTGGGTTGCACAGCTGGGTGTAAACAGGTGGATGTGCACAGCTGGGTGTAAACAGGTGGATGTGCACAGCTGGGTGTACACAGCTGGGTTGTACAGCTGGGTTGCACAGCTGGGTGTGCACAGGTGGATGTGCACAGGTGGGTGTGCACAGCTGGCTGGTCACAGGTGGGTGTGCACACTGGGTGGTCACAGCTGGGTGGTCACAGCTGGGTGTAAACAGGTGGATGTGCACAGCTGGGTAAACACAGCTGGTTGCACAACTATGTTGCAAAGCCGGGTGTGCACAGCTGGGGTATATAGTTCAAGTACTCTGTCCCATTGATGACTATGTGGCACCCACATGTACTTGTAAGTGTCCCCATATCTCTTGAGTCTCCATCTACCAGGATGGTCCTCAGACCCTCTTCTCCACCCACTGTCCCAGAGGGCAACCACAGCCACGCGTGGCTGGCGACTGAGTACTATTGAGTGGTTGGTCCAGCTGAAGCATGCTGGAAGTATAAACTGCACACTGGATTTGGGGAAGGAAGTGTGAGAAAAGGAACTTCAGGTGATTGTGATAGTTCTGCTGAGTTAAATAAAAGATATAGGCTTCCTTCCCTTTTGCCTTTGAGACAGGGTCTTATGTACCACAGGCTAGCCCAGAACTCACTAGTAGCCAAGGATGAGCCTAAACTTCTTGATTCTTCTGCCTCCACCTCCAGAGTGCTGGGATTACAGCTGTGTGCCGCCACACACAGTTCACCCAGGGCTCTATGAATACTAGACAAGCACTCTATACACAGAGCTACATTTCAAGCCCCCCACATTCTATTTCTACTAAACAATGTGGCTCTAGATGGAAGACCTGGACCTGGGCCCAGGAGCCCCCAGGGGGTTGGGGGGTCTTGATAGTAAGGTAAGAAGACCCAGGTTCAATTCTCGACACCCACATGACAGATCACAACTGTCTGTAACTCCTGTTCCCGGGGATCTGACACCCTCCCACAGACATACATGCAGCCAAAACACCCATGTACATAAATTAAAAATAAATAAATAAAAATTTTAAAAATGTAAGGTTAAGTTATAGTTTCATGACACCAGGGGGCAGCACGTCTCCTCAAATAAAACCATCAGGGCTGGCACTGGGTTCCTAGAACAAGAACACTAGGAAAGCCAGCTGCCTCTCACCTGTTCTCTGTGGAACAAAAGAACTGAACCCAGGGGTTGGTGCTGCCGCTTTCTGGAGATGGGGGCAGGTACATGGCCTCTGAGAAACACGTCAGCAATAACTTCAGCAGCTCCGTCCTGCGGGAGGGACGGGAAAGGCTACGTTAGAACCCCAGTCTCCCTCTGGAAGGGGCTGCCACATCTGCCCACCTCCCTGGTCCAGGCTCATGGGGGGGGCGGTGAGGTGGGGGCAATGGCCCCTGCTCCTCCCTGTAAGGCCAAAGATGGATGCTAAGAGGGCTGGGTCTTCTTGGAAGAGCCTGTGGGTCTCTGAGCTATGCACAGGCCAGCACGGTCCAGCTCACCGGTTCATGTCATGGATATAGTTGGGCTGGGGGGAATGGGCAAAGCCCACACCAGCCTCCCAGATATATTCGCAGCTGTCCAGGGAATGGACATCTTCTGCTGAGTCCTAGAAACAGAAAGTGGTTGCAGGGGACGGGGGTGTCACAAGACAAACAGCGGCGTGATGGGGGTCCCCCGACTCCCCAAGCTTCCCACCGTTGTCCCTAGTTCCAGTTTCCTCCTAAAGTCAGCCCTCCCCCCTCCCCATGCCAATCTCCTAACGGACAAGGAGTGCTGCTGGAGTTCCTTAAAGGCTCGTTTTCCTGCAGTTTTCCATTGATTATTTTACTTGCTAAACCCAGTCTGAGGCAGGGAGAGCTGACAGGAAAAGTTAGGGAGATGGGGGCGTGGCAGGCTGAGGGGAGAAAGTGTTCCTGGTGGAGTCCCTGAGTAAAAAGGCAGGCTTCCTGGTTCCAGCCCTGCACCCCTCCCACCTCAGGCAGAGAAAACAATAGGTGCTTGTGGGCTGCTGCTAGGAGACCAGCTGGCTCCTCTCCAACAGTCCAACCCCCTATCCCACCCAGGATCCGTATGCCTAGGAGGCCTGCCCTCTGAACCACCCCTGCACCCAGGGGAACCTTAACTACGCTAGCCCCAGCAGGATCAGAGCCCAGCCTGGGTGTCTCACCACGTCGCTCCTCCGGTGGTTCTGCACAGTGAAGTCTGGGCAGAAAAGCAAATCGGCAATGGCCAGGAGCAAGGACTCGGCCAAGGGACGAGCGTTCTCATCCTCTTCCTCACCCTGCTGAAGATGCGGGATGCTCAGTGGGGGGGGCCGAGGAGGCGTGGCCCCAGGGCTTGGGACTGGGTCTCAGCAGGCGCATAGTGGGGGAGGGAGGGAGGAAGAGAACATGGAAGGAAAGAGGAAGGGACTTCCTGCTCACCCCAAACCTCCCTTAGCCAGAAGAGGGCAGGGCAGAGACAAACACTGGGAACAATGAGAAAATGTCCCGCCAAGGGTGCTGGGCATCTTGGGAATCATGAGGTCTCAACCCTTGGCGCTTGACTGAAGACAAGCCCAGAGCAGACAGGGTCTGGGAGAAGATAGTACGGTCCTTCTACAGACATAGTTGCTGGGCCCCATGCCTGAACCCCTGCTCCAGGCTGTAGGAGGCAGAGGCCCCTGGGAAGGAAACCGAGGGCCTGAGAAGTTGGTACTGGCTCCTCCCACTCACTGGTACCCTACCCCCTAGTCCCCATTCCCGCACTTCCTAAAAACAGGTGGCTCTGCCAGGGTCCTCCCACCCCCCTGGCCAAGCCCACAGACCCCTCCACGCCCTGCCCCGGGCACTGTGGACCAGAAGAAGCCCCTCCAGTCGGGGTCCTCGAAGATGTACGGTAGCACCCGGGTGAGAAGCCGGCTGCAGTTCAGGACGACCTGCTTCTCCTTCTCTGAGTGGCAGCCACCCTCCGCTCCCTGCACCAGCTTCTCCACAGCCTGTGGGGACGGACAGCAAGGGAGGAGCAGGTGAAGCGGCCATTTTGGTTCAGGCCACCCAGGCTGCAGAGGTCAGCTAGCTCAGGGAGGTTATGACCTGGGAAAAAAACAGCCCAGAGCATCAGGAGAGCAGAGCGCAGTCTTCTGTGGTACCCCTCTCTTAAGGGGTGTGTACCCACACTTGGGTACAACTTACTTTTTTCTGAGAGCCTCTTTCTCTCCTAATCCTTTTGTTTAATCCTCTATAAAAGTACCCTTTTGAGAGATTATAAAAAGAGAGAGAGAGACCAGGGCTGAAAGGGTGGCTCTGTTGTTAATAATACGTTGTCTAACCACATTTGAAGCCAGAGACAGGTGGATCTCTATGAGTTCAAGGACAGCCTAGTCTATATAGTAAATTCTAGGGCATCCAGGACCTCAATGAAATAAAACAAACAATAAAGCCTAACTTGTTGTCCTTGCCGAGGACCTAGAGTTCAGCTCCCAGTACCTACATGGTATCTCACAACTATCCATTGCTTTAGTTCTGGGGATCCAGTGCCTTCTTTTGCTCCATAGGCACCGGGCATGTACATGGAACATATAGATACATGCAGGCAAGACATTCATACACATAAAATAAAAATAAATCTAAGAAAAGTTTTTTGTTTTGTTTTTGTTTTTGTTTTTGTTTTTGTTTTTCGAGACAGGGTTTCCTTGTATAGCTCTGGCTGTCCTGGGACTCACTCTGTAGACCAGGCTGGCCTCAAACTCAGAGATCCGCCTGTCTCTGCCTCCCAAGTGCTGGGATTAAAGGCGGGCGCCACCACCACCCGGCCTAAGAAAAGTTTTAAAGACCTCGTTTGTAATAGAGAAACCTCTATTTGGAGTCTGGAGCACCTCACAGAAAAGCAAAAAGAGGTGGTGTGTGGAAAGATAGGATAAAGTTCTCGTAAATGGCATAAATGGCAGCTGCTATGGTTACTTTTCCCTCACCCCCACCAAGGAGAGCTGGAGACAGAGACTGGCCCTCCAGGACCTGTGGTTGGGAAGTTCCGAATGAGCGGCCTGTCTGACTGCGGACAAGGCCATTCGGCCTCTCGGGGAAGGGTGGGAGCAGTGCGAGGAGCCAGACAGCCCATACCTTGTAGCACAGGGTGGCCAGGTTAGAGGGTGACTCCTCTCGCACAGCCCGGATCTCTGCTGCCGGCACCAACGCAAAGACATCCTGCACGGAGGTGGCTGTGTCTGCCCAGAACTGGTCCCAAAAAGCATTGTCGGTGGCTTCCACGGGCTACAGGGGAATCCAGTGTCCAGAGTTACACAACTTTTGCTGACAGTCACAGGCGAGCCCTGGCGGGGAGGCCATAGCTGCTATCCTCCATCCCAGCCAGCATCCAGGAGGCTCCCCGTGTACACGAGGAGCCTTATTCAGTTGCCACAAGACAGGTGTGCGTGGGCAAGGGTCCGCTAGGCTCCAAAGCCAACCGTGTCCCCGAGGGTTTGGGTCCCTCTGGCTAAGTCCCCATATTCCTCTGAAAGAGAAGCTAACATCCTCACCAGGCCACATCCCACGGCCACACCAGTAGGTCAAGTGACTAGAAGCTAGACTAAGGCTCTCCCCAAAGGGCACATGCACCCCATTTACAGTCACCAGGGCTGTCTTCTCACTCGCAACCCTTTCTCAGCACATCCACCAGTATCAGACCCAAAGACCCACACACACTTCTCTCAGCGCCTGCTGCTGGTCCGTGCTGCAGCTCCAGTCACTTCCTGTAAGCTACAGCCTCCAAATCGACACCTCCCTAGTGCCTCCACCCCATGCAATGGCCAAAGTCACAGTGCCTTCATCTAAAAGCCTCTGGGCTCCCCCATGGCCTGCTGGATCAAGTCAAAACATCAGCTCAACACGCAACCAAGATCTTAAACGGGCCTTGAGGCTGGGATGTAGTACACACACACACACACACACACACACACACTCCTGTATTTACTACTCCTAGATGTGACCCCAGTAAATTTCTTTTGTCTTGCTCAGGCTGAACTCATTTCCCAGTGTACTCTTTTCATTTCAGCAATAATTACAAAGTCCTAAAGGTTTGGGGCTTGAGACATGGCTCAGCTGGTAAAGGGGCTTGCCACCAAGCCTGATGACCTGAATATCGAACTCAGGATCTACTCATCGGAAGGAGTGAACCAACTCCCACAAGTTGTCCACATGCATGACTTTGAACCAATATAAACCTTCCTCATATACACACAAGCACACACACAAGCACACACACACACACACACACACACAAGCACACACAAATGGTTTTTATTTGTTTTTTAATTTTAACAGGCTGGGTGTTGTGGCACACACCTTTAATCCCCTGGGAGGCAGAATCAGATCTCTGTGAGTTTGAAGCCAGCCTGGCCTACAGAGTGAGTTCCAGGACAGCCAGAACTACATAGTGAGAGCCTGTCTCAAAACACACAAACTAAGGTAATAAACAAAGTTCCCAAGGTCCTGTTGAGACAAGCCTTAGAAATACTCATGGGGGCTAGAGAGGGGGCTCAGAGATTGTGTGTGCTGCTCTTCCAGGGAATTCAGGTTTGGTTCTCTGTAACTCCAGGCCTCTGTAGACATATGCCTACGTGTGGCATGCTCACAAAGAGATACACATAAAGAAAAGTAAAATTTTAAAATATATAACTTATGGTCTTTGAATCATAGACAGTCATATAGGTAAATGATCAAGGCAGCCATTTTCCATGATAAATTTCACTTCTAGAACTCTCCCCTGGGACGGAGAGTTTGATGTTAGTTTGATGCAGGCTGGGGTCATTTGAGAAGAGGGAACCTCACCTAAGAAAATGCCTCCAGCTGGGCGGTGGTGGTGCATACCTTTAATCCCAGCACTTGGGAGGCAGAGGCAGGCGGACCTCTGAGTTTGAGGCTAGCCTGGTCTACATAGTAAGTTTCAGGATAGCCAGGGCTACACAGAGAAACCCTGGCTCCAAAAAAAAAAAAAAAAAAAAAAAAAAGAAAAAAAAGAAAAAATAAATAAATAAAAGAACATGCCTCCATACGATCCAGCTGTAAGGCATTTTCTTAATTAGTGATTGATGAGGAAGAGCCCAGCCCATAGTGAATGTGCCATCCCTGAGTTGGTGGTTCAGGGTTCTATAAGTAAGCAGGCTGAACAAGCCATGGGGAGCAAGCCAGGAGGCAGCACCCCTCCATGGCCTCTGCATCCGCTCCTGCCTCCAGGTTCCTGCCCTGACCTCCATGTTGCTTTGGTCAGGGTGTTTCATTACGCCACATGCTCTCATTTGGTAAGCCCCAGCCCCAACGTCTACACCCCACATCCTCCACTCGGGTCTAGATCCACTCACCTCACAGCCCAGCAACCCAGCCCTGCCCCTGCGCTCGAGCTTGAGGCAGATGAAGCTGAGGGACTGAGGCTGAATCCTGAGGAGGCTGAGGGCTCCCCAAACCGCAGGCTGGGGCTGCAGGCTTCTCCAAAGCACCCATTCTGGGGCACCCCAGAGTTACTTGTGGCTGCACCCTCAGTTCCAGAACTGGTAGAGCAAGTTAGCCAAAGGCAAACAAAGGCCAAAGGAGAGGCCCTGGAGCTGGGGTTTGCTGGACCTCAGCCTCACCGGCCATCTGATACACACTGGGGTGGAGGAGGGGGGCAGGAGACCCCAGTCCTGGTGGCCGGGAGCCAGAATGCAGTGGGTAAGGACACCTCATAAGAAAGGCCTGTGGAGATCCCCCCCTCACTGGGAGCACCTCTGGAAATCTGCGTCCTCTAATACTCTGGGCCGCCTCTCAGGTAGCCTGCTTCCCTTAAAGGGGCTGAAGCCCGGCTGAACACGAATGGACTGACCACTGACCTATATTAGACAAGCATCACCTGGGGACTGAAATCCAAATGCCACTTAAGAGGGCCTCAGAGGTCTAACTTAGGAGCAGAGGGGCAAAAAAACCCTTCATAAACAAGCGTTCATCTTTCTACCTACCCCCCACCTTTTTCATGTAGCCAGGGCTAGCCCACAGTCTCTCTCATTGTGGAGACTGAACACAGGATTGCTAGCCTGAGCTAGCACTTCCTCCCCTGATCCCACTGGGCCTTAGGCATTTGCATTGACTGATTTTTTTTTTTATGTGAATGTGTGTTTCTCTCTGCGTGCACACATACATGAGGGTGCCCCTAGAGGCCAGAAGGTGTTGGGTCTCCCCAGGGCTGGAGTCACAGGTAGTTGTGAGCCACCCAATGTGGGCGCTGTGAGCCAAACCCTTCATCTGCAAGAGTAGCGGGATCCCTCTTAACCACCGAGCCTTCATCTCTCCAGTACCAAGCTGTGGCTGTCACAGTCTCCTTCTAGGGTGGGAGTAGTAAGGGGTAAAACCAGCATTGAGCTAGCCCAATCAGGACGATATGTCCTGACAGGTGATCCAAGTATTCTAGGCGCACGTGCATGCATGCACGTGAATACACACCTATCAGCCCTTACCCTAGCCTGTAGCAGAACAACCTCAAATAAACAAGATCGGGGGAGAGGCTCTGGTCCTGTAATGCCCCACTCTGGGGTCCCAGCCAAGAGAGGAAAGAGTCAAGAATGTGGCTGGCCTCAGGGTTAGGGTTAAGCCCTGCCCAGGGCTGGCTAACGGGGCAGGAAGAAAACAGGATGCAGGGCAGGAAAGCAAGGAAGGCTGACCTGCAAGAGCGCAGGCCCACCCAGGCCACAAGAAGGGGTCCACTTGTCTACTGCCCAAAGCACAGTCTCTGAGGCCTTAGAAGTGGGGTCATCCTGTGGTCATCACATCCGCAGCCCCTTAGGGATCCTGAGTTCTAAGGTCCAGGAAGACCTTTTCAGACCAGGTCCTTGAATCCCAGCTGCTCAGAGCCGATCACGACAGAGTCCAAGGCTGTGGCCCCCACCCTCCTGTGAGAGTCCCCCGCTTACAAGACGGCCCATGGGCTAGTGAGGTAGCACAGCAGTAAAAGCACTTGGTAAAAATGCTTGATAAATGTTAATCTGTGCTCGCTGACAAGCCTACTAACCCAAGTTCCATCCCTAGGATCCACATAGTGGAAGAAGAGAACTGACTCCTACAGTTGTCCTCTGACCTTCACGAATATACCATAGTACACACACACACACACACACACACACACAAAATAATAATCATATAAATTGAAAAGAAGAAGGAGGCAGATGGGAGAGGAGGACGACGAAAAGGAGGAAGAGGAGGAATAGGAGAAGGTGGGGAGGGAGATGGGGGAGGAAGAAGGAGTAGTCCACACTGGGTCTCCAATCTAGGCCCTGATTTAAGCAACTGTTTGTCTTCAGCTGAGAACAGACTATCTCAACCAAGTGCAAACTTATTGGTGTAGAGGGCTCCTAAGCAGGTCACTGCCTGCCTTTCTAGCTCTGGTTGGGTTTATCCTGCTTCCATAGGATCTGCTGAGCCCACCAAACCATCTTTCAACAAGCCAGCTCCTCCCCAGGCAGGCAAACCCGGGAGACTCCCTCCCTCCACCACCCCACATTGTGCAACACACCACACACCGCCCCTTTCTGCTATCCATCCATCTAGAGTCTCACTTCTGAGGTTCTGGAACAAGTCATGGGAGGCAAAGAGAAGGGGTTCTGGTTTTCGCCGAGTGCCTCTCAGCTAGAAACAGGGCTGGCTCTCTAGAGGCCCTGGCATTCCTTTCCTCGGCCTCTGACCTTTCTGAGGTGGGTAACGGTGGTGTGGGAGTAGTGGTCTGCCCTCTGAGGCTATGACTGGCTGGTTGTGGGAAGGCAGCTCTCCTGATCCCACTCACACCAGCCAAGAACAATATAGAGCTCTGAGAACAGCAGGATGGGGGTGGGGTTCCAGATGCCAGTAGGTCCAGAGCCCTTTGACAGTCAGGGTCTTAGAGAGGCATGTCTGGGCATCTCCTTAACTGTAGTAGCCTGGTTCCCAGAAATAAAGATTGCAGGGAGGACAAGGAAGGAACCTTGCTGGGTCAAGAGGTGTCTGCTGGAGATAGGAGGTGGCTTTGGTGACACTTGTAGACTCGGGGGGCGGGGGGAATGTGGGAGTGTGGACTGCACTGGAGTTACCCATGGCTCCCTCTCCAACAGACCAATGATAATCTCCTCATCCCCAACCCCGAATCCCCATTCCGGGTACCAAAAAGCACAACCAATCAGCTCCACCGGGCCTGGAGAAGCCCCTGGATCATCACTAGCTGGAAAGCTGGCTTCCCTAGGCCTGGGGACAGCTCCTGTTACCCAGCTGCTGCCGCCTGTGAGCTCCCAGGAAGACCTGGGCCTTCCCTGCCCTCAGGCATCAACCAGGGCCCAGAGAGGCCACCGCTGCCACCGCGCACCAGCTGTTTTCCCCGACCCAGGCAGGCGCCGGCCTGGCTTTGTTTGCACTGAGTCAGCCGGGGCTGTGTGTCCGGGACCATGGGCACTGAGGGGCAGGGAAGGGAGCGGGGCGATGGATGGGTAGGTGGGAGTGGGAAGAGGCTGGCTAAGCGAGGCTGCGGGCACCGGGGGGCGGGACAGGGGGCGGATAACGTTATCGCCGCCGGCTCCAGGAGTAGGCACACGTCAGCCTAAGGTGGCAGCAGCAGTGCCCCGGAGAGTGTTCCCAGGGGAGAGTAGGCATAGGGTGGGCTCCCAGAGGCAGGGATGGAGCCCTAGTTACAAGGGAAAGGTCCCGTTTCGGTGCTTGTCTCAGCATCCCCCTCTGGATTAGCGGGTCACCCCACCCTCGGGTAAGCCATGTTCACCCAGCCCCCGGCCCTGCCCTGCCCCCCCAGGCGGGCAGGTGGATGAAGAGGCTGGGCCCCCAGGCGCACCTGCGTCTTGGTGGTCAGCTGGATCACCGCCTTCCGGAAGTTCAGCTTGGAGTCTGCGGACCCCATGTCGATGGAGCCCGCTCCGGCCAGACCCCGGATTCCGACTCTGTCGCGGGCTCCCGCTGTGGCTCCAGCTCCGGCTCCGCAGCCCCGGCTGCTCTCCGGGGAGCGGAGCTGCGAACCCCGCCCGCCGCCGGCGTCGGCCCCGCCCCCTGTGCCCCGCCTTTAGATCCGCCCCCACGAGGCCCCGCCTCTGCACCTGCCATTCAGGCCTCCAAGAAGAGATCCGGAGTTCTCTGTGGAACCCAATTCCTGGTCTTTCTTTCTGCAACCGAGTGCTGTCCCCGCTCCATCTCCCCCTCCAGTCACTCAGTCTGCAAGACTGAAACCTCCTGGTAGCTCATCTCCTGCCTCCACCTTCATTCTTCATTCCTGCTCTCCGACCTGCAGTTTCTCCTCCAATCCTCTCTTTCCTATTATTGTTGCTATCTGAGCTTGCTTACTTTTTCTTCTCTTCTCTTCTCCTTCTTTCTATCTTTCTTTCTGTTTGCTGCTCTTTTTGACCTATCAAATCCGTGTGTCTAGCCTTGCAGTTATTCTAACCCTTAAAAGGTTTAGCCCTGGGCTGGAGAGATGGCTCAGTGGTTAAGAGCACTGACTGCTCTTCCGAAGGTCCTGAGTTCAAATCCCAGCAACCACATGGTGGCTCACAACTATCCCATAATGAAACCTGACACCCTCTTCCGAAGGTCCTGAGTTCAAATCCCAGCAACCACATGGTGGCTCACAACTATCCCATAATGAAACCTGACACCCTCTTCTAGTGTGTCTGAAGACAGCTACAGTGTACTTATATGTAATAATAAATAAATCTTTTTTAAAAAAAAAGGTTTAGCCCTTGCTTATGTGGAAGGACAGGCTGACTCAGGGTCCCTGTTCCAGGAAAGCAGCTCAGCAGTGAAAGATCCCTTGGGACTTGACCCCTACCTAGCTCCCTGGCGTCCCTGAGAACTCTTTTTTTTTTTTTTTTTTTTTGATTTTGGTTTTTCGAGACAGGGTTTCTCTGTGTAGCCCTGGCTGTCCTGGAACTCACTCTGTAGACCAGGCTGGCCTTGAACTCAGAGATTCGCCTGCCTCTGCCTCCCAAGTGCTGGGATTACAGGTGTGAGCCACCACCACCCGGCCCTGAGAACTCTTTTGATGTGCAGAGGACCTGACACACACATCACAGAGCCTGGTTTTAGAAAAAAGGAGTTACCCACAGTATAGCCTAGTGTATAATATGTTTGTTTTGTGAGGAGTTTATTGTAGACTAACCTCAAACTCACTGTTACTGGTGATGATTTTTTTTTTTTAATCCATCTCCCAAGTGCCAAGGTCACAGGTTGCATGATCACCCTTGGTACTGTGAGGTGCTACAAATCGAACCAAGGGGTTCTTGTATGTTGGGCAAGCACTCTAATTATTAGATTAAGGATAATAGCTGGCAATATAATAAAAACAGCTGGCATACACATGAGACCTCAGAACTCAGGAGGTGAAGGCAGGAGGGACAGCCCACTGTCACCCTTGGTGAATAGTGAGTTTGAGGCCAGCATTGGCAAAACCCAATATAATCTGGTATCATATATATACCATATATTACATACAAGCCAGGACAGGACAGCGAGGGCTGCTATGTCCCACACCCCACACACAATCATGTTACTGTGTCTAGAAGTTTCTGATAATCCTGGATAGTTCAAAACAATGTGACTTTAGCTTAAATGGGAATGCTGGAGTTGTAAAATAAGGAGTATACTCCATCAAGGCAGCTGGAGCAGGTGCAGAGGTAGAGAGAGAGGGCATGGTCTCACTACCGCACAGAACAAGTCACAGCTTTGGGTAGCTCTAGCTTTTCTCCAAAGGTAGGCTGTCCCTACAAAATTCTGGGTGTGCCCCCAAGACTTTTCTTATCACTCTGAGATAATGAATGGTTTCTTTATTCGGTTAGGGAAAAAAAAAAACATACCACCTTGCCAAGTATGCTAACACAGGCCGTTAATCCCAGCACACAAGACGGAGAACAGGTGGGTCTCTTTGAGTTCAAAGTCAGCCTGTTCTACATAGCTAGTTCCAAGCCAGTCAGAGCTACACAGCGAGACCCTGTCTCAAACAAACAAATAATACCTGAGAATGTTCCACAGATGTTTTGTAGACCAGCACTTGGTACCA
Organism: Apodemus agrarius; assembly: GCA_964023405.1. Taxonomy (NCBI): domain Eukaryota; kingdom Metazoa; phylum Chordata; class Mammalia; order Rodentia; family Muridae; genus Apodemus; species Apodemus agrarius. Next base: position 102,978,503 of record OZ030015.1, read on the forward strand.
ACACCACTGGCCTGTGGCCTTCTCAAGAGACTCACTCCCGAAACCAGGCTGTCAAATTCAAATCTTCAGCTTGCCTTAAGATAATAGAAATTATCTATTATCTGCCTCTGGCTTAGTTGGTTAGTGAGACCAGGTATTAAATGAATGTAAAATATTCTTGTTTCTTTGCTTATTTGGAGACAGGACCTCCTGTAGCTCAGGCTGGCCTGGAACTTTTTATGTACCTGAGTCTGGCCTTGAATTTCTGACCTTCCTGCTTCCACCTCCTGGGTGTTGCGATTACAGCCATGCACTGCCCTTCCTGGCTATAATATACTGTATTCTCATTTATAGACATTCTGGAAGCGGTGGAGCCATGGGAGCAGAAAGCAAGCCAGCAGTTGCTGGGAGGTAGAGGTGGGCAGGGTGGACTAAGAAAGATAAGGAGGGCACGTAGTGGAGCAATGAAAACCTTCTGTTTGATCGTTCTCGTAATGATATGCCTCCTGAGCTTTACTGTGTGTAAACTGCACCTCAATAAGCTGGACTTTTAAAATGAAGGCCAAGGAACGTGGGATAGAGCTTGGTGACAGACTGCCTGCTTAGAGCGCAAGAGATCCTGGGTTCCATCTCCGGCCCTACAAAAGTAACAAAAAATAAACGCTGCAGTGGCAAAGAAACTGACTCAGCACACCAGCCTCTCGACGGCTGTGTACACGGGAACATTTTCACAGTGACCATTTTAAGAAAGCAGTCTGGGTGCATAAACATACCATCAGTAAATAAAATAGAACCCGTGAACATGTAGAGAAATTACTCTTTTCTTATCAATGTGACAATCTTATTGAAGGTTCTTGGCTATGAGAAAACATGTCGTGTCCTTGTTTTGTGGCCAGAATAAACGACTCCCTAGTCAGTGACTCCTGTGGCCCTCTCTGGAGTTCTCTCTCTATGGTCAACCGTCATTCGTCCAACAGACATTGTCTCAGATCCCACTGTCAGGTACCATTGAAAGGGGGCTAGGGCCTCAGCTGTACGTGTTTCTACTGTCAAGAGATCACATTGAGAGCTATGGCATTGAAAGTCAATCTCGGCCGGGCATGGTGGCGCACGCCTGTAATCCCAGCACTTGGGAGGCAGAGGCACGCGGATTTCTGAGTTTGAGGCCAGCCTGGTCTACAGAGTGAGTTCCAGGACAGTCAGGACTACACAGAGAAACCCTCTAAAAAAAGAAAGAAAGAAAGAAAGAAAGAAAGAAAGAAAGAAAGGAAGGAAGGAAGGAAAAAAAGAAAAAAGAAAAAAGAAAAGAAAAGAAAGTCAATCCCAGGCTGGAGAGATGGTTCAGTGGTTAAGAGCACTGACTGCTCTTCGAAAGGTCCTGAGTTCAAATCCCAGCAACCGCATGGTGGCTCATGACCATCCATAATGAGACCTGATGCCCTCTTCTGGTGTGTCTCAAAGAAAGTCAGTGTCTACTCAGGGCCCTAATAGAACTAGGTAAGAAAGAAGGTCGCAGAGGAGAAGCTTAGAAGGTGACTGAGAATGTTCTTACAGACTGGAAACAGAGGGAGGAGGGACGACTGGAGAGAGGCTACTCACAGAAAAGCGCTATGGGGCCAGAATGGGTTACTAAGACCCCCAAGGGCAAAGGAAGGAATAACTGTCAGTGCCCAGGGAAGGGGAGCACACCATAGGAGAGTCCCCAGAGAAAAGGAGAGCTGGAATGGACACCCCACTTCCCTCCTGCCTTGCCTCCGACTTCCTGCCAATCGGATAAATCCATAGAAAACAGAAGATTGAGAAAAGCCACTGACGGAGCCCAGGAAAGCTCAGCCATCGGCTCTGAAGGAAATGGATGGCACGGGTGGCGGCCGCCGGGAAGTGGAAGGAAATCTACAGAGACAAGTGGAAAATTTTCAGCTTCCAGTTATTAGGGAGCGCGAGCGGCAGGAAGGCCTGGCGCATAGAGAGCCTCACATCCAGAGACCTGGTTGGAGGGAGACTTCGATGGGAGAGATAACCCTTGAGCTAGCCCAGGTGCCCGCTCTAGAGGGCTACAAACAACCTGATACGCTCTAATTGTATTGCACAGCCAATAAAAAGGCCTTTGAAGTGGAGAAATGATGTCATCCGATGACATTAGGTCTTAGAGCGAACTGTCCTGGCTGAAACAGGACAGACAGAGACCTGGACGCTGGGAGCAGGCAGGGAGGGAGGTGGTGAGCAGAGAAGGGCTGAACCAAAGTAGTGGTGAGGAGGGAGGAAAACATCTGGAATCCTGGAAGTTGGGAGTCAATCAGATGGAGGTTTTAGGAAGCGTTTCCCAGAACAACTTCCCCACCAAATGGCATAAAACAACGGCCTTCTCGCTGTCTCTTCAATCCCTGGGTTAGTGATTTAATTGGGATGCAGCCGGGATGACTGGTCTCCACTCCACGCTGCCCCGGGCCTCAGCTGGGAAGACTGGGAAGGCTGGGCAAGTGTTACCTCTGAACAGCTGGGGGATGGAACCAGCTGGGAACGTCTTCATTCACACATGCCAAGCCCCAGAGAAGTCCTGAGGCTGGGCTCAGCTGGGTCTGAAGATGAAATTCTGGCTCCTGGGGGGAGCTGAAGAGATGCCACAGTGGCCGAGAGTGCTTGCTGCTCTCCAGAGGACCCGAGTTCAGTTCTAACTACTCACGTCTGTGCAGCAGCGTGCAGTCGTACAGCCTGTGACTTCAGCTCCAGGGGATCCAGCACCCTTTTCAGGTCTACATACGCAGCATACAATCGCACACAGACAAATGTACTCAGAAGTCAGGCCTGTCATCTGTTCTCCAAGAGGAAGAAGAATTATCTACGTTGGGGATGATCTTTAACACCTAATCCTGCCTCTATCTCCCAAGTGCTGAGATTACGGGCATGTGTCACCATGTCCAGCCTTGGCACCACATTTAAAAGTACACATTGCTGTCAGTGTGGTGGCGCATACCGTTCATCCCAACACTCAGGAGGCAGAGGTAGGTGGATCTCTGTGAATAATACAGGGCCAGCCTTCCTACATAGCACTTTCCAGTCCAACCGGGGCTACATACTGAGACTGTGTTTTTTGTTTGTTTGTTTGTTTGTTTTTTGTTTTTTGAGACAGGGTTTCTCTGTGTAGTCCTGGCTGTCCTGGAATTCACTCTGTAGACCAGGCTGGCCTCGAACTCACAAATCCACCTGCCTCTGCCTCCCAGAGTGCTGGGATTACAGGCATGCACCACCATGCCCGGCTTGAGACTGTGTTTTTAAACACACACACACACACACACACACACACACACACACACACAATCTCCACAGCTTGAGCAAACAGTCTGAGCCCTTCTGCTCGCTAAGCTTCTGGTTTCCCAAGCCCACACCCCTCTTCCTGAACAGGCCTCTGTGCAGTTACTCCCAACGCCTCTTACATCCCTCGGTCCTCTGTTCTGTCCCCTGACCCTGTCCTCCTCCTCCTTTGGTATATCATCTGAAAAGTCGGGGGGGGGTTGTTTGTTTTTCTGAGAGATTGCCCATCCCCCACACATTATTTCAGCCCCTAGTGTTTACCTTAAAACTCCAACCACTACTTTTTTTATTTTGTTTTGATTTTTAAAAAAAAAATTACACACGGCCGGGCGTGGTGGCTCACGCCATTAGTCCCAGCACTTGGGAGGCAGAGGCAGGCAGATTTCTGAGTTCGAGGCCAGCCTGCTCTACAGATTGAGTTCCAGGACAGCCAGGACTACACAGAGAAATCCTGTCTCAAAAAAAAAAATTACACACATGAATGTTTTGTCTATACAAGTGTGTTTGCACATCAGTGCCTGCAGGGGCCAGGTGGGTACTGGGAATGGAACCTGGTCTTCTGGAAGAGAAACCAGCACTCTGAGGCAGCTCTCAGCCCTCGTTTCTCACTTTTCTTTGTTTATTGTTTTTGAAACAGGGTCTCCTGTAGTCCAGGATGACCTCAGACTCACTATTTAACCAAGGCTACCTCAGGTTCCCAGTTGCTTGGAGATATGTGATGACACCTGGATATGGATTAGAAACACGTTTTGGCTCTATTTTATTATGTCCATGATTTATTTTCTTTTTGTTGTTGTTTTGTTTTTCAAGACAGGGTTTCTCTGTATAGACCTGGCTGCCTTGGTACTTACTCTGTAAACCAGGCTAGTCATCCAAGAGCTGGAATTAAAGGCATGTGTTGCCACTGCCCCACTAAGATTTATTTTCTTTAAGTCATGTGTGTGTGTGTGTGTGTGTGTGTGTGTGTGCATTTGTGAGTACAGAAGAGGGTGTGAGATTCCTAGGAGTTACAGACTGTTGTGAGCTCACCGACTCGAGCTCTACCAACTAACCTCCATTCTGGAAACTGAACTCAGGTCCTCTGCAAGAGGAGTACTCCTACCTCTGCCTCACAGGCACACACGCCACTTTCGATAGATACTTTGTATTTTTTTTCTCTTATGTCTATCTTTTACTTCTCTCTTTCTCTCATTTAAGCTGTGCATGAGCAGGGGCAGCGTCCATCTTGTTCCTGCATTCCCTGCCCTCAGCATACAGAGAGCATTTATCAGATAGAGGAAAGTAATGCCTGATTTTGTGAAGTCTTGGGTAATTTGCGTTTCACTTGAGGCCATGGGATTAATGCGTTTTGACCAACAGTTTTAAAATCACCTCACTGCCGGGCAGTAGTGGCGCACGCCTTTAATCCCAGCACTTGGGAGGCAGAGGCAGGCGGATTTCTGAGTTCGAGGCCAGCCTGCCTGGTCTACAGAGTGAGTTCCAGGAACGCCAGAGCTACACAGAGAAACCCTGTCTCGAAAAACCAAAAATAAAAAATAAATAAAAAATAAATAAAGGGGGTTGGAGAGATGGCTCAGCGGTTAAGAGCACCGACTGCTCTTCCGAAGGTCCTGAGTTCAAATCCCAGCAACCACATGGTGGCTCACAACCATCTGTTACAAGATCTGACTCCTTCTTCTGGGGTGTCTGAAGCCAGCTACAGTGTACCTACATATAATAAATAAATAAATCTTTAAAAAAATAAATAAATAAAATCACCTCACTGTAAACCACAGGGCCCTGGGCATTCTCCATAGGTTTGTCCTTTAGAAGCCCAAGCAAGGCCTGGCACGTAGCACACCCTCAAACATCTGCAGCCAGGAGGCAAGATTTCTGTGCAGACCTCCCCGGTCAGCTGCCTCTGGAGTCCTACCAGCGACTGCAGGGGGGGGGAGTGAGGGGCTAAGACCAGCTTTAAAAGTGCATTAAAGTGCATTAATTAACAGAGCAGGTCTTTCCAGCCCTTGGGCGGTGAATGAATGAAGAAGGATTAGGAATTCAAGGCCATCTTCAACTACACAGTGAGTGGAAAGATAGCCTGAGCTACAAAGCAAAACCAAGCATAAACCAAGCATAAAGCGTACAGATAAAGGTCTGAGAGGTAGGTAGCTCTGTTGGTTCAGTGTTGCGTTTCACAAAGCGTCGGGGTTCGGTCCCCAGCATACGCCAGGAGTAACAGCATATACCTGTAACCTCAGCACTTGGGAAGTAGAGACTCCTGGATCGAGAAGTTCAGGGTCATCCTTGACTACAGTTTGATGCAAGCCTGGGATGCACGAGAACCCAACTACAAAAAAGATTAGTAGAGTCAGGCAGGCAAGGCAGTCCCCACCCTCACTCCCAGGGAAGCGTCAGGCTGGCCAGGGCTACTCCATATGCGACCCTCAACTTGAAACAAAACAAAATATGGATGGATGATTGATACAAGTGTTGTTCCTTATTGTAGGATGTGAACACCAAGCACACACGGGGTTGTCCCGTGCCCCTGTCCTGGTTCTGAGCACCTGGCTTCATACTAACTCTGAATTCTCCCATTAACCACTGAATAAGGATAGATGCTGTCCGCATTAGCACCCTAAAAGTGACCCCACTCATGAGAAGCTTGGAGGGTTTGCACTGAAGGGATCCCAGGCAGACACATGGAAGCACTTCCCGACCTGAGAATATAAGGTCCCCCTTTCAGAGAAGACCGTTGTCTGGGACAAACTCAGACGGTGTATGGGAGAGGGAGGAGGGACGCCAGATGACCTCACTCATTCACATGTATTCAGTGCTTTACTCTGCCAGGCGCTGACCTCATACTGGAAGAAAGGACAGAGAGAGATCATTGGGTGACATTTGTCGCTTGTATTAGAATGGTCAGGAATGGGGACACGGAGGGAGCATTGCCTGCAGGAGAGGTGAGAACCCAAAAAGATCCCTAGTGTCGCCTCTTTCACTTCAATGCAAGATACAGGGCGTCTGCTGGCACAGGGAGGGCACAGAGAGGCGAGTGGCACGCCCTCATTCTTTTCCAGGGAAGCTGGTGCGACTATGAGCGGCAGGACTGCCAGCGTCAGCGCTGCCAGCGAGCGCACCGTCATTTCCGGCCAGCTGTGCTGGTCTGGATGCGGAGGTGGAGGACAGAGCCAGAGGGCTGGGCAGTGGCGAATGTGCGACTCCACGCTGTGGGATGCACTTCCAGAACCTCACCCCAGTCAGAGCGGCGGGGCTCCGAATCTGTCCGGGTTGGTGTTAGTGGCTCGTTCCGCTGTCAAGATCTGGGCTCGCGTCCCCTGGATCTGGGCTCGCATCCCCTGGATCTGGGCTTGCATCTTCGGGATCTGAGCTTGCCTCCTCGGGTTTCTGAGCATCGAGGATGGGCACAGAGAAGTACATCTTGCTATTAGGAGTCAACACAGACCTCTAAGAAATTCTGTTGCTCAAGATTTGGAAGGCATCCAGGCTGCCAGAGGCTCTGGCCTTGGTGCTGCACTCTGATGCCCCGAGGCACGGTTTTTCTGACTCAAATATGAGACACAAGGCTCAGGGAGTTATCGCGGTCGGGAAATGCATTTGTCCTCTGACCTCCACCCCGGACACTGGTATCTGCCTAGTTTTGACTATGTGACAGGGTCAGGTTTGAAGCTGATCCTGAGAGGCAGACCTACCTCCTCATAGACTAGAGTTGGAAGTGTCACCCCCCACCCCCACCCCCACCCCCACCCCACCCACCCCCCACCCCCCCGCCTCTGAGCCAGAATAGGCAACAGACATAACACATCACAGGCTTGGCACGCGTCCTGTATCCCCATTCCCAAAGCCGGCTCACACCCTATGCTCATACTCTCTGTGTTTGCAGACAGACCCAAGAGTCTCCATTACCCTAGCCAGGTCAGTGGTCCAGCTTCAGCTTTACCCTCATGCCTGCCAGCCGCCAGGGATGTGCACTGAGATTCCTTCTACCAGCATGTTTGGAAAAAAAAAAAAAAAAAGACGGATGGCAGCATAACCCCATGGCTGGCACACATCCTGCCCATCCCTCTGGGAGCCATGTGGAGGGCGTGGTCAGTACGGGCAAGGCTAAAGACTGAGAGATGGGTAGGAGCTGGGTGGCTCTCAAGCACAGAAGGCACTTAAGTCACTCCTGGGAGCCGCTCTAGTGCCAAGGTACGGAGTGAATTTTCACATTTGGGGTCTGCCTCTAACTGCCTGAGCAGGGCTCTGGAGAAATGGCTTGGTGATTAAGAAGCCCTGGAATCAGCCGGGCGGTGGTGGCACACGCCTTTAATCCCAGCACTCGGGAGGCAGAGGCAGGCGGATTTCTGAGTTCGAGGCCAGCCTGGTCTACAGAGTGAGTTCCAGGACAGCCAGGGCTACACAGAGAAACCTTGTCTCAATAAATAAATAAATAAATAAATAAATAAAATAAAATAAAATAAAAATTTTAAAAAGCCCTGGAATCTGGTTCCCAGCACCCAGGTCAGGCAGCCCACAACTGCCTTTAAATCCAGCTCCAGAGGATCTGACACCCACTCAGGCCTCTGTGGATAACTCCCCATTAATATACATAAGTAAAATAAATAAATCTGGGGAGGAAGGGAAAAGTAAAATAAAACAAATCTTTTTTCTCTTTTTTCTAGCAAGGGAGATACTCTATAAACATCCTTACTGCCCAGGCTAGGGAAACTGAAGTGGCCATCCTCAGACCCGGCCTCTCAGACCTCTGGGACATTTGAAGTGTCCTGGACAGCTCTGGCTCATCTTCCCACAGTGCTACAGGATGAAGACATAATGGGGGAGGGCAGGGGGGCGGGAGGCGAGGGGAGGCAGAATATGTGAACACTCAGTGGGCTTGGGGACCTGACCAGACAGATCCCTTTAGAACTCTGAAGCTCTCCATCCGTGTGTTCCTCAGACTCAGCTCTGAATGGCATCACAGCCGCCCGGTTACTAGAGCTAAGCCTGTATGAGCACCACTCTGACACACTGGGGGCGCTTCATGTGCCTGTCCTGTCAGTTACACGCCCACCCCCATCACCACCCTCTCTCTCCACGTCCCCTCCCACAGCCCCGCCCACCTCGCCGTTCCGTTAGCGTCATCACGCTAGGCCCTTGGCAAAAGTCCCAATGGTTACCTTTTCTGCAAATTGCCAAGCTGATATTCTACAAATGAAAATAAAAGACGTTGGATGGGTTCATTTAGGGACTGGTGTCTACAGTTCTGACTCTCAGCTCACTCCGATCCAACGGAGCTGCACTTCCCACGGATTCTTTTGTCCAGAGAGCTTTTGACCTTGCTGTCTCTTCCGCCTGGAGCATTCTCCGAAAGAGTGTACCACGGCTGCCCCGCCACTTTATCCTTTAGATATCTGAGTGAGGCATCTCTGCAGGCTGGACCTAAGTAGCTCCCAAACTCTCAACACGCCATCGGCTTCCTTCTTAGCACACTTTAACTCGATCCTCCACAAGAGCAGAAATTGCCTTTCAATCATTTTCTCTCCTCTTCCTCCTCCTCCGTCACTCAGAATGACCTCATGTAATCCCTGCCAAGGCCAGAAGAATGTGTTGGAGTCCCTGGAAGTGCAATTATGGAAAGTTGTGAGCCGCTATGCAGGCGGGTGCCGGGGATCAAACCCGGGGTCCCCGGGAAGAGCGACCAGACCTCTTCACGGCTGAGCCACCTCTCCAGCCCTGGTGTTGAACTTTGGATAACTAGACTAAAACAGTATTGTGACAGGCAAAACCATGACCCACAAAGATGTCGACAACGCAGCCCGGGGGTTCTTTGAAGGGTTTTCCTTGCACAGCAGAAGAGATCCTGCTGATGTAATTAAGTGAAAGATCTCAAGACAGGAAGGTTATTGGATTGTCCAGGAGAACCAAATAGCATTACAAAGGTCCAAATAAGGACCTGTAAAGGAGGTTGAGTCACAAGTCTGGAGACCTGAGTTCAATTTCTGGAAGACACATAAAGATGGACGGTGAGAACCAATTCCCGGAAGTTGTCTTCTGACCTCCCCACATTCACCACGACACACACATGCATCATGCCCACACCATAATAATATTAATAAAGTTCTAAGAGCAGCAGTCCAAATAAGAGGGTGGTGGCAGAAGAGGTTGGAGCGATGCAATGTGACAATGACACAGAGCTCTTGTTCCTGCCTTTGAGGGAGGAACCACCAGCAAAGGCGTGTGAGTGGCCCTTAGGAACTAGATGAAGCAAGGAAGCAAATTATTCTGTCAACACCCCGAGGCATCAAAATCCACATCAGACTTATGAATCACGCCTGTAGGTATTCCGCTGAGTGTGGTGGCCCATGCCTTCAGTCCCAGCAGAGGTAGTCAGATCCCTGAAATCGAGGCCAGCCTGGTCTACAGAGCAAGTTCTAGGAACTCTGTGTAGCCAGCTAGGGCTACACAGAGAAACCCTGTCTTGAAAAACCAAACCAAAGAAAACAAAAATGTATATATTCAAGCCAGTTTATTTGAGGCAGTCTATTACAGAAGAAATGAATACAGATATCTGTGCTTTGTGCCTGGCACCTCTTGCCAAGAGATTCTTAATTTGTAGTAATTTATAGATGCACTCTGTTACATAAATATTCCACATTGTACTTTCTATCTTTATTTTATTTTATTTATTATTTATTTATTTATTTATTTATTTTTGGTTTTTCGAGACAGGGTTTCTCTGTATAGCCCTGGCTGCCCTGGAACTCACTTTGTAGACCAGGCTGGCCTCGAACTCAGAAATCCACCTGAGTGCCGAGCGTGGTGGCGCACGCCTGTAATCCCAGCACTTGGGAGGCAGAGGCAGGCGGATTTCTGAGTTCGAGGCCAGCCTGGTCTACAGAGTGAGTTCCAGGACAGCCAGGACTACATAGAGAAACCCTGTCTCAGAAAACAAAACAAAACAACAAAAACAAACAAACAAACAAACAAAAAAAGAAATCCACCTGAGTGCTGGGATTAAAGGCGTGTACCACCACCGCCTGGCTTTGTGCTTTTTATTAAGATTTAATTTTAATTTTGTTTATTGTAATGGGTGTATGTGGGTGCTTCTGAGTACAGGTGCCCAAAAAGGCCAGAAGGGGGCAGCAGGAGCTGGAGTGGCTGGCTGTTATGAGCTGCCCCGTGGGTGCCGGGAACTGAACTCACATCCTCTGCAGGAGCAGTGTGCCCTTAACTGGAGTGGCTGGCTGTTATGAGCTGCCCCGTGGGTGCCGGGAACTGAACTCGCGTCCTCTGCAGGAGCAGTGTGCCCTTAACTGCTTAACTGCCAAGCCAGCTCTCATCCCAGTTATTTATTGTCGTGTCTGCATGGTGTGGGGTGTGGCCCAGCACTCGTGTGGAAGTCAGAGCACACCTTGCAAGAGTCGGCTCTCCCTTTCCATTACGTAGGTCGCAGGCATCAGGCTGGCTCTGCTAACGCACGCCTTCCTCCCTAGTGCTTGGGAGGCAGAAACAAAAGGATCTCTGTGAGTCTGAGGCCAGCCTGGTCTACATAGCAAGCTCCAGCACAGCCGGGGCTACCCAAAACCAACCAAGGAAAAACCACCAGCTGTTAGGTCAGGTCATCAGGCTTGGCAGCAAGCACCCTTGCTCTACTGAGCCCTCTTATTGACCCCACCAAGCAGCTTTCTAAGGTGGTTTGCCCGGATGGCATCCCCTCCACGAGTAGGGAACATTCCAGATGGTCAATATTCTTGACGATGCTATTTACTTTCTGTCTTTTCAATGTAAAACAAATCAAGGCAGCCACACTGCTGAGCGTGCGTGTTGGTCGGCTCTCTGCCACTAAGCACACAGCCAGGTGTCCCAAAGACCCTTGTGACAAAGGCCGGGTTGCCAGTCCATGGTGCCACTGGGGACCGGTAGAACCTTTAATGCTGCCATGAGGTGACCAGGGTCCTCTGCTCTGTGCTCTCACCACAGTGAGCTGCCTTGCCACAGGCCCAGGGGTGGAGCAGTGATGAACTGAATCCTGAACCAAAGCATAGCTTTCTTCCTTTTAAGTTGTTTTGCCTTTGGTATTTTGTCACAGTGACGGGAAGCTAGCCCATGATTTATGAAAAGTATATTTTAATCTTACAGTTTTGGAGGATTTCAGCCCAGGATCAGTTTTTTTTTTTAAAGATTTATCTATTTATTATATATGTGAGTACACTGTAGCTGTCTTCAGACACACCAGAAGAGGGCATCAAATCTCATAACAGATGGTTGTGAGCCATCATGTGGTTGTGGGAATTGAACTCAGGACCTTTATAAGAACAGTCAATGCTCTTAACTGCTGAGCCATCTCTCCAGCCCCTCCTTTGAGGGCTATGGTAAGCCAGCTCATCATGACAGGAGTACACGATGCAGCATGACCATTTGTTTCATTACCAGACTGCACAGAAAGGGAGAAGAGGCCAGGGCTCCACAATCAGGTTATACTTCAGTGACATAAAGACCCATACACACATACAAATACACATGCATACACACATATACTCATATACACATGCAAGCACACATGCATATATACACATGCACATATACACACATATACACACATGCATGCATACACACATGCACACACATATACACATGCATACACACATGCACACACAAACATACATACACATGTATACACATATATACACACAGATACACATGCATACACATATGTATACACACATGCATATACACACACATGCACACACACATACACACACACATGTGCATTCACACAGTATGCTCTGTCTCTCAAAAGTGTCCCAACAATACCACAAGGAGCGAAGCATTTAGCACATGAACCTTGGGCGACAGCTAAGGTCCCAGGTATGGTAATGGGGATACCTCATTGAGGATTTTTTTTTTTTTTGAAACAGGGTTTCTCTGTGTAGCCCTGGCTGTCCTAGAACTCACTCTGTAGACCAGGCTGGCCTCGAACTCAGAAATCCACCTGCCTCTGCCTCCCAAGTGCTGGGATTACAGGCGTGCGCCACCACGCCCAGCCTCATTGTGGATTTAATTTGCATTTCCTGAGGACTAAATAAACTTTGTTCCTTAGTCACATGTTGACTGAGCCATTGGATTTTTTTTTTTCTGAAAATTGTCCAGTCAAACCTCTTACACATTTTTCTCCTGGCCATACACCTTTTTACTTTGGCTTTTCGGATGTTGCAGTATTCTGAGTAGAGATCCTTTTCTGGGTATATCACAACATATATTGGGTGCCTCAAGAATGTTCACACATGATAGGTCTCAACAAAAACAAGTTACATGAATGCCGGATTAGGAAAACTCCTTTAAGGAAAAAAAAATGCTTGGCTGGATTAAATCATGGCTTTTAAGGGTGTAACTGGATATCAGATTTGGGTCTTGAGCAGTAAGAAATACAGACTTTAAAGAGAAAGGGCGGAATACAAGTAACATGTGCTCTAAGTCCATCCCTTCCAGCCTGTTTCTAGACGTGCAGGGTTTTAAACATTCCAGCTCTTTTAAAAAACGTGTTACATTTCTATATTTATTTATTCTATATTTATGTATATGAGTGTCTGCCTACGTGTATATATCTACACCATGTGCATGCCTGGTGCCCAAGGAGGTCAGAGGAGAATTGGGTTGCAGTTGCTTCTGAACTACCATAATCTGAGGAATGGATTCCCAGGTCTTCTGCAAGAACAAGAAGTGCTCTAAGCTGTTGAGCTATCTTCAGCAAAAGACTCGGGATCTATTGCTTTTTTTTAAAAGAATTATTTATTTATTATATAGCTATCTTCAGACACAACAGAAGAGGGTATCGAGTTCCATTACAGATGGTTGTGAGCCACCATGTGTTTGCTGGGAATTGAACACAGGACCTCTGGAAGAACAGTTGGTGATCTTAACCGCTGAGCCATTCCTCCAACCCCCCCCCACACACACACACACTTGATCTCTTTTACCACCCACTGAGCCATCTCTCTAGCCTAAGACTTGGGTTCTTAAAGGTAGATGTGTGTGTGTGTGTGTGTGTGTGTGTTCACTCGTGTGTGTTCACGTGTGTAGAGGGCAAAGGACAACCTCCAGGTGTTATTTTTCCGGAGCTGTGCGCCTTGTTTTTTTTTTTTTTTTTTTAAACAAGGCCTTTCACTGGCCAAGTAGGCTAGGTTTACTGAGCACCATTGATCCATCTCTTTTAGCTCCCCAGCTCCAGAGCTGGGGTTACAAAAACAAGCCACACACTCTGCTTTTAAAAAAAGAAAAGAAAAAAAAACCCGGTAAGCACTTTTAATGTGCTGAGCCACCTCCTCAACCCCCTTAAAGTAATGTTTAGCTTTGCTTAGTTTAGTTTACAGAAAAACTCCCACACTGTAGCTTAGTCTGGCCTGGAACATGTTCTGTAAAACAGTCTGGCCTAAGAACTCAAGACAATCCTCCTGCTTCAGTCTCCCAACTCCTGTTATTAGAAGAGGGAACCACTGTGCCTGCCTCTTTCCAATCATTTGTGTATTTTCTACGTGTGAGAGTTCGTGTGATTACAAGTACCCACAGAGGCCAGAGGTGTCAGATTTTCCCTGGAGCTGGTGTTGCAGGCTGTTGTGAGGTGTTTGACGTGAGTGCCGGGAACCGAATTCAAATCCTTGGCAAGAACTCTTGACCTCGAGTGTTCCAGCAGCCAAACCCTATTTAAGGTTCTTAAAGATGTTTATAAATTAATACCATTTTAAAGGACGTTCATGGACTATATCATTGGGTCAGCACGTTCTCCGCAGGTGAGGACCACTGTGGACATCAAACAGACTCTTGTTCCCAGTAGAGCCAGAAGGACAGACAACAAGCAAACAAAATAATGCCAGATGGACGTAAATAAAAGTCGGACGTGGAGGAAAAGCAGGACAGAGGGTTGATCCAGCAATTCCCGGACCAAGACACCAGGAAGGTCCTCGCCTTCGGCCCGCCCCTTATTTGCATACGCCTTGTGATTGGTCTCCGGTGGCAGGCCCCACCCCGCAAAGCTGGCCTGGGAAGCTGTAAGCGGGCCGGGCGGAGATGCAGCGGCGGCTCCCGGTGTCGCGGCGCGGGCCGGGCGGTGTGCGGGTCGGAGGCGGCCAAGGGGTACCCGCCGCTGCACCCGCACTCTGCTGACACCCCAGCCCTGCAGGCGATCCCGGGTGGTCCCAGCTATCGTCCCACTTTGCAGTCCCCACCCCTCCGCCCTTTGTGCTGCCGCCACCCGGCGTCCCCAGTTCGGCGGGACCCGGGGAGCGCGGGAGCCAGAGGCCCCGCTGGGCGCACGGCCGGTAGCGAATGGCGATCGCGGGCGGCGGGCGCAGGGGCGCTGCAGCCCGAGCCCGCGACGTTGGAAGCCCGGGCCGCCGCCGCCGCATTGTCCCGGGCTGCGAGCCCAGGCCCTGAGCTGCCGCAGCGCCCGCCCACCGCCACCCGCGGGGCCATGCGGAGAGCCGCGGGGATGGAGGACTACTCCGCAGAGGAGGAGGAGTCCTGGTACGACCATCAGGATCTGGAGCAGGGTGAGCACGTTGGGGAAGGAAACAGCGTGTGTCCCGAGACCCCTGACCACTACTCCATTGTTGGGCGGTATCACCTAGAAAAGGGCTGGGCTGGACCTGGTGAGCCCAGCAGAACACGACGCGTCTTGAGAATGGGGACGTGGACCGAGAAGGGCGCTGCCCTGGGAGATTCGGACGCAGAAGAGAGACTTGCAAAAGTGTCCAGTTGACAGGGCATCCATTGCCCTTTTTATTTTAGTAGCAACAACTACTCTCGCTGGTATCCTGGTAGGATATTGTTAGCCCCCCCCCCTCCCGAGTACTAGGTGGGATGGAAGTCTTGGGGCCCATTGGAGATTCCTGGTACTTTTGCTAAGAATGCACTGTATGTTAAGATAAGTCATCACTCCAGATCAACAGCACCTGTCCGGGCCAGAATTCTGAGCTCTAAGACTTCCAGAAAGTTTCCCCAACTTGCTTCCCTCTGCCCAGAAAGGGGGTGGTGCATGCCCATGCCTACGAAGAAACTGCAAGTCTCCAATCTGCCAGAGAGAGAGAGAGAGAGAGAGAGAGAGAGAGAGAGAGAGAGAGAGACGCGTTCCCTGGTCCTTCCCTGCATGGGGCTTCCACCCGAGTGGCTCAGGGTGTGAAGGAGTCCTTTAGCAATTTCAGACTTCCTGCCAAATGAGATCCCTGGGGGAAAGAAGAGGGAGTCACTTCCGTGGCTCTCACCCGAGGACCTAGAGAATGACTAGAAAGGGGTTAGAAGCTGGTGATGAAGTGGCTGGCATGACATCACTGAGAGGTGGAGCCGGCTTGACAAGAAGCCCAGGAGGGTCAGGGTCAGCCAAGGCCTGCTGGTGTAGTTGGGCCCCATCCTCTTCTCTGCCGGTTCTTACTGAAACCCAGAGGGCGAGGGTCACCTGCAGGCTCTGAGGTGTTAAAACACAAGCCTACACAGTGTGCGCGCCACGAAGGCCTGGTCCCCATCCTTCGGGCACAGAGTCCTGATTTTGCCAGGTGGGAAGCATCCGCTTGGATCCTGGAGGCTTTGTCTCCTGACCCACTTCCCCATGCAGTCAAGCTTCACCTGCAGATGAGGGGCTGTCCCCGTCCTTGTCAGTGAATCAGAACCCTGGGAAAGCGCCGAAGGGTGGAGGGTGTTGGGTTAAACATTGCTGGGCAATGAGCTGCCCCTTGCCTCCGTGGTACCTCCTCTCTGTCCTGGCCACTACCCCTAAAAGTTTTCTACTCTGTAAGCACACCTACTGGCCCCGTGTGAGCAGCAGACATCATCCTGGGACCTGGCTACAGGTACAGCCCGACCCTCTGGATCCATAAGGGCTGATGGGGGGGGGGCACTTGTGTACTCTTAAGTGTCAGCGATTATGGGATGGCTTCCTGGGAGAGGCTAGTGCCGAAGGAAAGATGAAAAGCTGATTTCTGGCAAAGATAGCCTCTGGGGGAGGCAGATGCTAATACCATGCCCGTCTCATTTAGTTCCCGCACCCCTAATGAAGGCTTGGCACCATGCCCAGCCCAGATGTGGGAGGAAGAAGCCTTGCGGGAGGGGTGGGAGATGTATGGCTCCTGCCAAGGGACAGGAACTGCCATTCCAGCAGGACGGACGGACAAGCTCCCAATACCCCCATGCTTCTTGAGTCCTGCTGATCAGGCCTGCAGCTCTAGTCGTAGACAGAGCCCAGGAACTGGGGGGGGGGGATTACAGGGGGGACACCCAGTAATGAAACACTCTGTGAAGAAAGAGGCCCTTCCTGCCAGAGGCTGAGCCAGAATCTAGGGGTGGAATCTCTGTCCTGATCCTGAATTCCAGCGGAGGAGACGGAAGTGGAAAGTTAAAGTAACCACTGAGTGACAACATAGTCCTCTCAGCAAAGAGCTCCTAAGGGCACGCTGGGAGAAGGGATGTTTGTAACCAAGGCCTGGGGCCAAATGAAGGACAGGGAAGTAGGGGACAAAGGAAGTCTAGCCACACAGTTCTGCATGCCAGGCCAGGACAACTGGGTGATGGGCTGGAGGGACTCCCAAAAGACAGTCATGTCAGAGGGCCTGTTCGTGTCCCGCTTTGTACACGGTCCCCAAATTCTGTCGTTCCCATCTGCCCAGACCCACGGAGGGAGTGATTTCTTCACTCCCCCCCCCCCACATGGAGAATCCATCCTGCCTGTTTTCCCTTACCCTGGGCCCAGCCCCAACTTCACTCCCCAAAGAGATTGTCCCCAGAGATTGTGTTTGGCTTTAGTGTGGCTCTGTCCCAGAGGCAGGAGATGGGCGGGACAGGTGGGGGTCTTAGATCTGCTAGGTTCCCTCTGCCCACTAACTTGAGCACCTGTAAAAATAGAAAAAGTCATGAATTAGTTATAAGCACTGGCTCTTTCTCTGCCTCCCCCCTCCTCCACTGTGACCACCTCTGTCCAGGCCAAGGGACGGGTGCTGAGTCACAGGTTTTGAGGCCCGACCTCCCTTCCTGCCCAGCCTGACCTTGAGTCCTCCCACCCCCGGGAACGCTGACTGGTAAGGAAAGGGATGTCCTTCCTCCGCCCTGCCCCTCCGCCCTGCTGACCTACCAAAGGCCTTACCGAGCTCCTGACTCTGGTGCCCTGTGGGGCGGGACACCCAGACCCACCAGCTTGTGTCTTCCACCTCGATCCATCTTGGCCTGATCCATCTTGGCCTGTTCCGTGTCCCTTTCCTGCCTCTCTTCTTCAAGAGTCTGTCTTGCTTTACCATGATGCCCAGCCAAACGGATGATTTCGGGATGGGGGGGGGCTTCTTTTATTTTCTCTGGGGCATTGCTTTTTAATAACCACTAAAGTCCCCTGAAGGAAGCCCCCAGAGAGCCCCTAGGGCCAGGGGGCGTGGCAGCGCAGACTCAGTACCTCCCCTGGCGTGGTTAAGAGCTGCCCGTTAATCGGACCGTAACAGGCTGGTTATTGTTGCTCTGTGCCTGAATCCTGCTCAGCTCGCTTCCGAGTTTCCCAGCATCCAAGCCACCCACGCCTCAGCGAGCCTCTCCCCTAGTACTCGGTTCTTCGCAGTCCTTTGCTCTATAGCGTCTAGTCTTCACCCATCCTCCCCACCCCACCCCACCCCGGGCCCCTCCCACCAGCTTAGCTTGCAAAGTGATCCAGTTTCCCTGATATTCTTATTCTTCCGCCTCCACCCCAAGCAGTGTCCCTTCTGTCTTCCTTCCTTCACCGTCCTTGGGTCACTAGGAGGCCAAGTCACGTTCGCTGTCTTTGGAAGGCAATCTTCGGATGTCTTTCTGTTCGTAGTGTGGTATACCCCCACCCTGGGCTCCCAGCCTATGAGCAGGGAGTGGTGTTGGAATTGTCTTTGACTTTTTCTCATTCCTCTGGCTCTGAATTCTGGCTGGGCTGCAGGGTCTTGTCACAGGCCACGCAGGTATATGGTATGTGGCTACTTCCTAGACCACCTAACAGTTCCAAGCATTGTGTTTTATAAAAAGATGGAGAAGTCAGGGATATGTTTGGTGGAGGCGCGGTATGGTGGAGGGGAAGGGGGTGCCTCAGTGGGCCCATGCTGCCTCAGTGGGTCCCTTCCCCCTGAGGGACCAGTCACATGACAGTATAGTTTAGAATAGAGTCTACTCAGGGCATAGGGAAAGGAGTTGAGAAAGGCAGCGGGGGGAGAGAGAGAGAGAAGGAGAAGACGAGGAGTAGGAAGAGGAGGAGGAAAGGATGCTGGCCATGAGCACCTGGAGAGAGTGAGGAAGGGGAATGCCGAGAGGGGGAAGAGAGTAAGGGAGCAGGAGCAAGAGGAGAAGAGCAAGAGAGTGAGGAGGGGGCAAGCAGACCCTTTGATAGTGAGTCAGGCATACCTGGCTGTTGCCAGGTAACTGTGGGGCGGAGCCTAGACGAAATGCCAACACCAAGGCCTGAAAGGTTTAGGAAAGGGATGAGCTGAACATCACTATCCTGTTCAGACCAAGAAGATGGTGAGGATCCCTCAAAACCAACCTCCCCTCCTCCCACCCCGAGCACATGATATATCACAAGGCTGCCATTCAACTTTTGGCCCAACGTATATAAACTCATACGGCAAATGTCCTCAGCTGCCTTACTGGGTTTACACTAGGTGACTGGACCTTTTGGTGTCTTCATTGGGGCAGGCTACTTGGCCCAGACTATGGAGTTTGTATCTGATTTAGATTTGTTTCCTTCAGGAAAACTGGTTTTGTTCTAGGCTTTGTCATTACAGTCTAGCAAGAGGGGCTTGCCTCCCGGTGACACGGGGGACATGAAGCCCACATCTCAGATTAATTCAGCTCTTTGAGCCCCCCCCCCATTCTCGCTGTTTTGAAACCTCACCCCACTCTGAGCCTGTCTACATCCTGTACTTGGGAGGCAGAGGCAGTGGGATTAGAGTGTTTAAAGCTTACATATCAAGGAAAACCTGGACCACGTGAGACCATATCTCAAAACAACAGACGACACTAGGGACACGGCTCAGTTGGTAGAGCGCCTGCCTGGCATGCAGGAAGTGCAGGGTTCGATTCCCCAACATAAAAGCAGATGCTACGGCACATTCCCCGCCTCGCTGGCACTTAGGAAGGCCTGGCAGAAGGATGAGACAGTTCAAGGTTATCTTCAGCTGCATTGCAAGTTCGAGGCCAACCTGAGCTACAAGGTATTCTATCTTTAAAGAAAGAAACTGGGCGTCGTGGCGCACGTCTGTAATCCCAGCACTTGGGAGGCAGAGGCAGGTGGATTTCTGAGTTCGAGGCCAGCCTGGTCTACAGAGTGAGTTCCAGGACAGCCAGGACTACACAGAGAAACCCTGTCTCGAAAAAGCCAAAAAAAAAAAAAAAAAAAAAAAAAAGAAAGAAAAGAAAAAAAAGAAAAGAAAAAGAAAGAAAGAAAGAAAGAAAGAAAGGAAGAAAGAAAGAGACACTTTACCCTCCTTGTGGAAGCTTCTCTCTGCTTGTCCCTGATAAGGCTTGGCCTTTTGTCTAGGTGCAGTAGCTGATCAGGACACTCTGTCCTCTACCCATCCAGTATCCCTGCTCCGTAAGGGTCCAAGAGGAAGGCCTCACGGGCCTGTCTGCTGCACAGCAGAGGGTGTAGCCGAAACAATCATGTATCTAAAACTTGCCGGAGGTTGCGGGTGAGGGGGTGCAGGAGGGGGGACCAGAAAGCCCATCTGTCTTTAAGGGAAGGCAGAACTATCATTATGTGTAAAAATAGCACCATGTCTTACTGGCCCCAGAAGAGTTGCTCTTGCAAATCTTGGTCCAGATTTACACCACTGGCCCAGAATGAAGGCTGGCGTGACAAACAGCCTTATAACGTTAAGTAATAATAATAAATCAGAGCTTTCCTGCTTTGGGCAGGATGGATCGCATAGGCCTACTGTTTGCCCCACAAATCCCATTTCTAGGAATGTTTTCTCACAAAAGATGGCGATTTACACTAAGGGTTTAATACAATGAAGTTAATCATAGTTTTGGCTTTTATATTTCAGTCCTAGACACTGAGCCCAGACCCTCACACATGCTGGATAGCCACACTACTGTTTCCAGCACTGATCCAGTCTTATTTTACTGTTTGTGTCAGTGACTTTATCTTTTTTTTTTTAAAGATTTATTTATTTATTATATGTAAGTACACTGTAGCTGTCTTCAGACATTCCAGAAGAGGGCGTCAGATCTCATTACAGATGGTTGTGAGCCACCATGTGGTTGCTGGGATTTGAACTCAGGACCTTTGGAAGAGCAGTCAGTGCTCTTAACCACTGAGCCATCTCTCCAGCCCCATTTTTTTTTAATATCTTTGTTTTTCTTTTTTGTTTTGTTTTTTTTAATCTTTTTTTTAATAATTTATTTTTTTTATTTTATGTATATAAGCACACCATTGCTCTCCTCAGACACTCCAGTAGAAGGCATCAGACCCCATTACAGGTGGTTGTGAGCCACCATGTGGTTGCTGGGAATTGAACTCAGGACCTCTGGACGAGTGGTCAGTGCTCTTAACCGCTGAGCCATCTCTCCAGCCCTGTCAGTGACTTTAAGAAAAGATTATTAAAGTTTGTGTATGGATGTGTTACCCACATGTTACACACATGTTACACACATGTAGGTATATGTACATGTGAGTGCCTAGTGCCAGCAAAAGCAAGACAGCACTGCATCCCTGGGGCTAGGGTTACCAACCGTCTGGAGCTGGAGCCGTGTGGGTGCTGTGAACCGAGCCCACATCCTCTGTAATGGCAGGAAGTGCTCTTAATCACCGAGCCATCTCTCTAGCACCGTAGAGTTAAGTTTTTTGTTTTTGGTTGGTTGGGTCTTTTTGTTTGTTTGTTTTTTCCAAGACAGGGTTTCACTGTATAGCCCTGGCTGTCCGGGAACTCACGCTGTAGACCAGGCTGGCCTCGAACTCAGAGATCCTCTTGCCTCTGCTTCCTGAGTGCTGGGATTAAAGGCATGGGAAGATAGGGTCTTGCCCTGTTTTTTTTTGTTTGTT
The DNA here is from genome assembly GCA_964023405.1 of Apodemus agrarius. Classification (NCBI taxonomy): domain Eukaryota; kingdom Metazoa; phylum Chordata; class Mammalia; order Rodentia; family Muridae; genus Apodemus; species Apodemus agrarius. The sequence goes on from OZ030015.1 coordinate 102,999,801, forward strand.
TGTTTGTTTTTTAAGATTTATTTATTACATGTGAGTACACTGTAACTGTCTTCAGATACCAGAAGAGGGTGACAGATTTCTTTTCAGATGGTTGTGAGCCACCATGTGGGTGCTAGGATTTGAACTCATGACCTCTGGAAGAGCAGTCAGTGCTCTTACCCACTGAGCCATCTCTCCAGCCCAGGGTCTTATCCTGTTAATCCTGACTGGGCATGGGACTTGCTGCAGTCCTGCCCCAGCCTCCTAGCTATTGGGATTACATATGCAAGCTCCCAGGCTCAAATCTTTACCCACCTTTGGTTTGGTTTATTATTATTATTATTATTATTATTATTATTATTATTATTTTGAGAAAGTACTTCCGGATTGCCTAAGCTGGCCTCAAACTTGTGATCCTCTTGCTCTGTGCTCTTTGCCCCGCCCCCACCCCAGACTTGCACCTGGCCGCGGAGCTCGGGAAGACTCTGCTGGAGAGGAACAAGGAGCTGGAGGAGTCCCTGCAGCAGATGTACGCCACCAATGAGGAGCAGGTGCAGGAGATCGAGGTGAGGGGGCCTCAGGCTCTGCCTTCTCCCATCCTCAAGAGCCTCCCCCCGGCTCCGGCCTGTGTGTGCCTTTCTACAGCCTGTAACTTACCCTCGAGGTTCACCACCTGCCCACCCATCACAGGCCGCACTGCGGTCTCCAGCTCCTAAACCTCTCAAAGCCAATTGGCCTAGGAGTGGTAGAGGGACAGACAGTGACGTCTGTGTCTGTCCCTGCCTCGATGTAAAGGCTCATTCCACCCTTACCTCCTCCCCTAGTACTTGACCAAGCAGCTGGACACACTGAGGCTTGTGAATGAGCAGCACGCCAAAGTGTACGAGCAGCTGGACCTGACGGCCAGAGACCTGGAGCTGACCAACCAGAGGCTGGTGCTGGAGAGTAAGGCTGCCCAGCAGAAGATCCACGGGTAAGGGCTGGGGTGGTGAGGGAGGCCCAGGGGGTGGCATGTGACCCATGAGGGAGATTCCCACAATCCTAGAAGATCAGGCTTAAGGGACTGGGGAGGCAATGAAGCCAGCCTTGTCCAATGTGTGTACTTAAACATGTATCCCGCATGCCTTTAATCCCAGCACATGGGAGGCAGAGGCAGGTAGATTTCTGAGTTCGAGGCCAGCCTGGTCTACAGAGTGAGTTCCAGGACAGCCAGGGTTACACAGAGAAACCCTGTCTCAGGGGAGGGAAAAAGTGTATCCCACAACAACCACTCTTCTGTCCCGTCTTTCCTTCCTTCCTCCTCCTCCTCCTCCTCCTCCTCCTCCTCCTCCTCCTCCTCCTCCTCTTCCTTCTCCTCCTCCTTCTACGTTTTGTTTTGGTTTGGTTTGGTTTTTTGGTTTTTCGAGACAGGGTTTCTCTGTGTAACCCTGACTGTCCTGGAACTCACTCTGTAGACCAGGCTGGCCTCGAACTCATGCCACCATGAGCCACCACACCACCATTCAGTCCTCTCACTTTAAGATTATTTTTATTTTATGTGTGTGTGTGTGTGTGTGTGTGTGTGTTTTGCCTGTGTGTATGCCTGTGCTAGGAGAGGGGGTGGGATCCCCTAGAACTTCAGTGACAAATGGTTGTGAGCCACCATGTGGGCTCCAGGAACTAAACCCAGGTCCTCTGCAAGAACCACAAGTACTCCTAACCACCGAGCCGCCTCTCCAGCCCCCACAGTGTGAACCTGTGAAACATGGCCCATACTCCAGTAAACAGCCCCCCCCCCACCTATGGTTCTTCCCCAGTTATGCACCAGACTCAGTTTGAGGTACTAAGGATTCAGTGACCCTGCCCTGCCCTCTGCGATCTCACAGATGTGTCCCCGCAGGGCACCATGGTAGTGACAGAACTGTGTGCAAGGACTTGGGGTGCCGCTGGGGACATGGCCTGGCGGCTAAGGTGCTTGCTGCACAGGCTTGACAACCTGAGCTCAGGCACCTTTGTAAAATGCAGGGCACCACGTTGCATTTGGAATGCCAAACTGGGGTGGCAGGAACGAGTGTGCCCCACCCTAGCTGAAGTGGCCATCCCTGGGTTCCGGTGGAAACCTGTCTCAAGAAAATCCAAGGTGGTTAGCCTGCTGGAGTGTGGTGCCCAAAGTCATCCTTTGGCCTCCACATGTCCCCACACTCGTGTGAACATACACACAGGTACACAGATACAACAGGACCCGAGCTGGCTGAGGAGGACTGCTTGGCTCGGCCTGAGCTGCACAGGAGGAGAAGGGCAGGGCCTTGGATACGGCGGATCCTTCTTTGACTTTAACACCAGACAGCAAGCTCAAGGTTGTCTGTCTGTCCTTAACTCTATGCCCTCCATCTGCAAGGACCCGGAGCTGCAGTGAGGAGACATCCCTGTCTCCTGGAGACCCTCCACCTCTGGGGGGATGTGGGGGATGACTACAAGATTAAGAGTGCGTGATGATCTGGGTCCTGAGTTTGGTTCCCAGCACCCACAGTGAATGGCTCTCAATCACCTAGTTCCAGGGTCTCCAACTCCACCTACACACACACACACACACACACACACACACACACACCTAAAAAAAATCAATCTTAACATTTTGGTTGTGAGCCTAGCATTTAGTGACTGAACCATCTCTCCGGCCCTGACGATTTTTACCACCAACCCCCACAAAAAAAAAAAAAAAATCAAGAAATGTCTCCCATGCGTGTCCTCCTCCTGTTCCAGGCTGACGGAGACCATCGAGCGCCTGCAGTCCCAGGTCGAGGAGCTGCAGACCCAGGTGGAGCAACTCCGAGGCCTGGAGCAACTCCGGGTGCGCCGGGAGAAGCGGGAACGCAGGAGAACCATCCATACCTTCCCCTGCCTGAAGGAGCTGTGCACAAGTCCCCGGTAGGCAAGGGCCCTGGTGTGTCGTCTTAGAGTCCCCAAAGAGATGGCTGAGGGATGAAAGAGGAGGTGCATAAGTGGACAGTGGCTGGGAAGGAGGACCGTCTGGTCTAAGCCATCAGGATGCTTGCTAAGGACCGCCCTAGGTGTTAATGATAGAAACCGAGTGCATCCATTTTGCCTACTAGTCAGATGAGGAAAACCTTCTGACGGAGGAGGAGTTGAGCACTGTAGTTGAACAGGCACTTGCCTAGAATGTGTGTGTGTGTGTGTGTGTGTGTGTGTGTGTGTGTGTGTGTGTGTGTGCCGGAATGGATCCCCATCCTAGTTAGGAGAAAGAAATGAAGATCCAAGTGAGGCTGGAGATGAGCTCAGTGGGAGGCCTTGCTCGTCTGACCTTCGCTGTGCCTCCGGGTGCGGAAGAATCCTGGGTCAATCCGTATAGGTTGTCGTCCTCAGACATACAGTCAGGAGGGAAAGTGAGACGGATGGATGGAGGGTGACACTTTGGCCCAGGGCCTTGGCCATGACCAGCTACCGCTGCCTGCCCCTCCCCCTCTCCCTTTCTCCGCCCCCCCCGCCCCCAAGCAGATGTGAGGACGCCTTCCGCCTACACAGTTCCTCGCTGGAGCTGGGTCCTCGGCCGCTGGAGCAGGAAAACGAACGACTGCAGACCTTGGTTGGGGTGCTCCGTTCCCAGGTTAGCCAGGAGCGGCAGCGCAAGGAGCGCGCCGAACGTGAGTACACGGTGGTGCTCCAGGAGTACACGGAGCTGGAGCGGCAGCTGTGCGAGATGGAGGGCTGCCGCCTGCGCGTGCAGGAGCTGGAGGTCGAGCTGCTGGAGCTGCAGCAGATGAAGCAGGCCAAGACCTACCTGCTGGCCCGGGACGAGCACCTGGCCGAGGCTTTGCTGGCGCCCCTCACTCAGGCCCCTGAGACTGATGACCCCCAGCCAGGCAGTGGAGATGACTCCAATGCCCAAGATGGTGTCTCCTCGCCCGCAGCTTCCCCCAGCCACGCGGTGCGCAAGAGCAGCAGTGACACAGCCCTCAATGCCATAGTGGCCAAAGACCCCGCCAGCCGCCACGCCGGCAACCTCACCCTGCATGCCAACAGTGTGCGCAGGCGCGGTATGTCCATCCTGAGGGAGGTGGATGAGCAGTACCACGCGCTGCTGGAGAAATACGAGGAGCTGCTGAGCAAGTGCCGGCAGCATGGTGCTGGGGTGCGGCACGCGGGGGTGCAGACCTCACGGCCCATCTCCCGGGACAGCTCATGGAGGGACCTACTGGGGGGCGAGGAGGGCCAGGGAGAGGGCAAGGCGGGCGAGAAGAGCCTAAGCCAGCACGTGGAGGCTGTGGATAAGCGGCTGGAGCAGAGCCAGCCTGAGTACAAGGCACTCTTCAAAGAGATCTTTGCCAGGATCCAGAAGACCAAGGCCGACATCAACGCCACCAAAGTCAAGACACACAGCAGCAAGTGACCCCTCCCAAACCTGAGGCCTCCCCTCCGCCTCTCCACCAGGGGGGTCTCTCGTGCCTGAATGGCAGCCCCTTGACAAGTGGGAAAGCCCTTTGCTTTCTCAGCAATATGCCCGTAGCTGGAGCTTGAGGGAGGAGGTCTTTCTGATCTGGGGACACAGCCTATTTCCTGCCGCTGGCTCTGCCTCCCGTGGCCACGTCGCTTCAGCTGGAAGGCACAGCTCAGTTTAAAAGCCAAACACGCTCCCCACCCCGCCACTGCCACCCCCACCACTGCCCCTGGGGGCTTCTCGGCTCCCTCAGTCCTCCCGCTTCTGGACCCCAGGCCTCACCCTCAGACTGCCGCTGGTCTTGTGCGAGCCGTTCTGGCTTTGCCCTCCAAAGTTGTTTTTCTGAGAGATTTGCAATGCAAGGCCTCCCGGAGCCTTGTCACAACTGGAAACACTTGAAAGGGGGACCTCAGAGCCAGCCATGGCTGGTGTCTGGGGTCTCCTAGACCATCCACTGCTTCTTGCCAGTCACCACTGTCATTCCCTTCACACCAGCTGTATCGCTCCCAGAGTCCTGAGCAAGGCACAGATAGCTCCCACCTTGCAGAACAGGAAGCTTTAGCCTAGGCTCGAGTGCGCCCCCACCCCCACCCCCACCTCCAGCCCTGGCAAAGGTCTTCAGCTCACCACAGATCTGTAGCCAATCTGAATAGAGGAAGAGAGCCCCTCAACAGCCATACCCGCGGGCAGTGCCCCTTTCCTCTCAGAGCCAAGCTCCGTTCCTGGAATTACCTTCTGGGCGTGCAGCCTTCCAGGGGCTGGGACGGTAGGGAGTCCCCCCGAGCCTGTAAGCCACCTTCGCTTTCCTTCCTTTCTCGGCGCCTGCCCCCATCTCAGGGACCATGATGTCTCACCCAGTCCTCTCTTCCTCAGGCCACCCCTGGGACAGTTCACATCTGCAGCCTTCAGAATGTCCTGTGTCACCAACCCAGGTCCAAGTGTTCATTCCTGTCCTTCACCAAGGACAGTAGGATCCCTACTGGTTTTGTTCTGGTTTTTTGTTTTTGTTTTTTGAGACAAGGATTCTCTGTGTATCCCTGGCTGTCCTGGAACTCACTCTATGGACCAGGCTGGCCTCGAACTCAGAAATCCTCCTGCCTCTGCCTCCCAAGTGCTGGGATTAAAGGTGTGATCCACCACTGCCCGGCCCTCATGTTGCGTTGTATTCTTAGGTTGAGGGAAAAATGTCTCCTTTTCCACCTTTCTACAGGATGCCTGCTCTTTGCCTCCCTCCTCTATGGGGGTGGCTTTTGAGGCCCCACCTGGGGCAGGGGTTCGATATTTTAGTCTAAAACTTCAGAAAGTCAAGCATCATCTAAGACATGCCCAGGGCCCCCCTGGCTTGCCCTCAGCAGTCCTTCAGGACTTCTGGTTCCTTCCACCACCTTCCCAAGATTCTAGAAATCAAAGGAGCCATACGATCCAGCGGGAGGCAGTGATTGTGGCCTCGGAGCTGGGAACCCAGTGGGAACCGTCATGCCTTATCTCCTTCTAATGGGTAAAGGGGCTTTCTCATCAAGCATGTCTGACGTCCCTGGAGACACGATGCTGTTCCAGGTGGCACTGTGATGCCAGCTGGCAGCTGGATCCCTCTGTTCACAGGACTTGAAACCTTTTGTCCTTTGGGGCTGGGCCCCTCCAGACCCTCTGTGTGTCCCTGTCATCTGAGGATGGGGAAGAATTCAGGCCTGTTCACTTCCCCAGTTCCGTAGCAGCTGATCAGCGTCACCTTTGAAGTATACATGAGAGAAATATATTTACAAATGCTTTATTCTCTTCTTTAATAAAAAATGCACCAGTATTCTAAAAGCACGAGCGATCCTGGATCCATAGTTTCGTCTCTGCGACTCACAGGCCTGTTGCCTCCGGCCATGTGGCTCTGCGGATGAGGGGTGTGTCCTCTGAGGTCTCTCTGCGCCCTGAAATCTCAGCTTTCTCCTGACTACTTACCTATGATTAGACAGCCTACAATCAGCCCTTAAGAAAGCCTGTGTCTGTGAAGAGTCAGCTATGCCAAGCACTCTGGTGAACAAAGCCCTAGAGTTAACTTTCTGGCTTGGGGAGATTCCCCCAAAGCAACTATAAATAAAAGCAAGTAATCTAACAGTGGGGGCAGGAAGGTGGAGCTGTATCAGGCAGGGATGTCATGATCAGCAGTGTGTGGGGGAGTGTTCTTTTTAAGACAGGATCTTATGGATGTTAAGCTAGACTCAAGTTTGCTGTATGGTGAGTGCTAAGGGTGGCCTTGAACTTCTGACCCTCCTGCCTTTACTTCCCAAGTGTTGGGATTATAGAAATTTGCCACCGCGTCCAGTTTATCTGATACTGAGTACTGAAGCCAGGGTCTGTACTTATTAGACACACTTTCACTGAGCCACACCCCCAGCCCCTCTCCTCCTCCACCTCTTTCTTTTTTAAAGACGGGGTTTCAGGCCTGAAGAGATGGCTCAGCAGTAAGGAGTACTTTTTTTTTGTTTGTTTGTTTTTTGTTTTTTTGAGACAGGGTTTCTCTGTATAGCCCTGGCTGTCCTGGAACTCACTCTGTAGACCAGGCTGGCCTCGAACTCAGAAATCCGCCTGCCTCTGCCTCCCAAGTGCTGGGATTAAAGGCGTGCGCCACCACGCCCGGCCATAAGGAGTACTTTTTGTTCTTGCAGAGTATCTGGGCTTGATTGCCAGCACCCAGACAAAGGATCTCAATGATCTGTAACTCCAGTTTCAGGGGATCCAGTGCTTTCTTCTGGCTTCTGTACGCAGTAGGCATGCACATGGTACACACACACACACACACACTCACACACACAGGCAAAACACTCATAGACATTTAAAAACAAACAAATGAAAAACCCAGACAGGGTATCACTGTGTACACCAGGCTGGCCTGGAAATCAGAGATTCCCCCAGCCTTTGCTTCCCAAATGCTGGGATTGAAGGTGTGTACCACTATGCCCTGCCTCCCCATTTTTTCTTAATCTGTGTAGATCGTAGATACAATATATGAGAAGACACGTTTTTAAAAGTCATAGAGGAGGCCGGGCGTTGGTGGCGCACGCCTTTAATCCCAGCACTTGGGAGGCAGAGGCAGGCGGATTTCTGAGTTCGAGGCCAGCCTGGTCTACAGAGTGAGTTCCAGGACAGCCAGGGCTATATAGAGAAACCCTGTCTCGAAAAACAAAAAACAAAAAACAAAACAAAACAAAAAAAAAAAAAGTCATAGAGGGGCCCACAAAATGGCTCAATGTGTGAAAATGACTCTTCGACCTCTGACTTATGCACTGGCCCTATGGCATATAATGTAAAAAAAAAGATGTAAAATGTCATAGAGGGCTGCAGTAAGATGACTCAGTGTGTAGAGGTTCTTGCCACAGTCCTGATAACCTGAGTTTGATCCCCAGTCTATGTAAACTTGAAAGGAGAGAAGTTGGACTCACACCAGGCCTTCACTTCTTTGTTGTTGTTGTTGTTTTGTTTTGTTTTGTTTTGTTTTTTTGAGACAGGGTTTCTCTGTGTGGTCCTGGCTGTCCTGGAACTCACTCTGTAGACCAGGCTGGCCTGGAACTCAGAAATCCGCCTGCCTCTGCCTCCCAAGTGCTGGGATTACAGGTGCGTGCCACCATGCCCGGCCAGGCCTTCACTTCTTATTGCATTTAGGGTAGCCATGCCTTTCTGAAAGCTTCAGGGACCTAGAAGCTCCTGGTCCCAACACTCCTAAGGTCTTGTTACCCCAGTCTTGGGTTTCAGCATCATCACATGGAACCAGAGATGCCTGTGATGATTCTTGTCCAGTGTTCCTTCATTGCTATTGAGAAATGGCATGTTGGCACATGCCTTTCATCGGGAGGCAGAGCAGGCAGATCTCTGTGAGTTCGAGGCCAGCCTGGTCCACAAAGTGAGTTCCAGGACAGAACTGTTACCATGCTCAGCTCTGCCTTCCCTTTTCTTTTCTTTCAGACAACCAAGAAGAGGGATCTCATTATGGCTGGGTTGTGAGCCATCATGTGGTTGCTGGGATTTGAACTCATGACCTTCAGAAGATCAGTCAGCGCTCTTAACTGCTGAGCCATCTCTCTAGTCCTGCCTTCCCTTTTCACTATCCTCCTTTTCAACCTCAAACAAACCTACTTAGTTTTCACCTACGGATTGCTTTTTTTTTTTTAATTGTGAAAGAAAATACATATTTAGAACTCATCGGCAGGGCTCGGTTTGGATCATCCCAGTTTTGCTGGCAACTTCCAAAGCCCCGTGACGATGAGCCAGTTGTGCACATGGGCCTCTCTCGGGCCAGTTGGACAGTGTTGCTCAACACCAGCCACACACACACACACACACACACACACACACACACACACACACAGCTTTGTCCAAGTCTGTGCAAGCTGGCACTCAACCCTGACTTCCCTGAGGACCACCAACGTGGCACTTCAGTCTTCTTCATGTCTGACTCCATAGCCAGGGAGGCTGATGATGGTCCATGATCAACCTGGTTTCCCCAGAGGACATTCTCCCAGGATGGCGGGGATGCTGGGAGATGGGCGATGGGTGGGTCAGCATGTGGCAGTGGTTGCCATTTATACGAACTTCTTAGAGTTCAAAACCTTTGCTTTGGCTTTAGCTCAGGAGGCTGGAGAAAGGGGCAGGGGGCAGGGGGGAAGGGGCAGGGGGCAGGGGCAGGGGAGATTTCTTCCTCGCTTTGGTGCTATTATGGAGAAGAGGCCCTGGATGGTGCCTGTTATGTTTTTTAACCTGTATGGGTAATCTTCCTTTGCATATGTCTGGATACTGTGTGGATGCTTGGTGCCTGAGAAGGCCAGAAGAAAGCCTCAGACCCATGGGGACTGGTGTTATATAGACAGTTGAGTCCCCAGGGGGATTCTGGGAATTGAACCCTACTCTCCTAGGATTGCATCCAATGCACTTTCTCTCTCTTTTTTTTAGATTTATTTATTTTATGTATCAGAGTATACTATGGCTGTCTTCAGACACACCAGAAGTGGGCATTGGATCCCAATTATGGATGGTTGTGAGCCACCATGTGGTTGCTGGGATTTGAACTCAGGACCTCTGGAAGAGCAGTCAGTGCTCTTAAACACTGAGCCATCTGTCCAGCTTGCATCCAATGCTCTTAACTGCTAAGCCATCTCTCCAGCCCCGACCACCATTTTTTATTATTTATTATTGATGTGAGGAGGTTCCCCATACCATGGTTAGATATAGAGGTCATAGGCTAGCCCTCAGGAGTCGAGTCTGTCTTTCCACCTTGTTGGGTTCCCAGGGTCAAACTGAGGTCATCAGGCGTGGCAGTGAGTGCCTTCACTTGCTGAGTCAGCTTTCTGATCCTGGGCTTCTTAAAGGTTTTCCTGGGTTGTAACATCAAGGTTGAGTAAGTGATAGGCAGAGGGAAAGAGACTGGGGGCCACAAAGGAAGAGAAGTCAGACCAGCCCCTGGGAAGCGGCCCACTGAGACCATAAGATAGGGAGGAGGAGAGGGCCGATTACCTCCTGGTGTTCTCAACAGGTAAGTTCCATGCACAGCATGCTGCCAACTGCCATCTGTTCCCAGAGACCTGTCTCCTCCCAGGGGTGTGCAGTGAACAGTACACAGCACTGTGAAATTGTCACCTGGAGGCCTGTCATCACCGAGACTCCACTGAGCCTCCATGGAACTCTGGAGGGGAAGAGAGTGCCGTGTGCAGAGCACAGAGCTGGGCTCAAATGGGTGATTGCGTCAACTAACAGCCCGCCTGCTTTCATGTGAAGCATTTGTGAGAAGGCCAGAGGACAGCACACAGACACACTTAGACACACAAAGACACATGCACACACAGAGACACATACACACATACACACATAGACATGCAGACACACACACACATAGACACAGACACATACACAGACGCACCTAGACACACACAGACACATATACACACAGACACACATAGACACACACACACAGACATTCACACATACACAGACACATAGATACACACACTGAAATATATTCAGACACAGACACATATACATATTCACACATACACAGATACACATAGACACACACATTCACACATACACAGACACACATAGAAACATTCACAGACACACACACACACACACACACACACACACGGAGCATGTGCTATCCTGCTCATCCCTCCGGAGAAGAAAAGAGGTCTAGAGAGCTTGTCAGAATGGGTTTCCTACCCTAGGGCTGCAGAGAAAAGCTATCAGATCTTTTTCAAGGGGCCAGCGTGCAGCGTCTGAGTATTGGCTGGCTTTTGTGTGTGTGGACTTGCTGGCTCTGTGGCAAGTGGTTCCAGTCTGTTTAATCCCCCAGGAACTTCATGAGACAAATACAAAAGCTCTCATTAACTGAACAGCCTTCTGAAGCTTGGAGGTTACGTGAGTCACACAAGGTCGCCCAGAAATATTCCATCTCAGGCTGGGGGCTGGAGCTGATGGCAAGCCCTCGTGGCACACACACACACACACACACACACACACACACACTGTATTAGAAGTATTTCAACTAAGGCCTGATACCCACCCCCATCACTAAACATGCCTTATGCCCACAGCGTGGAGTTTTAATGGGTTGTCTGACTTAGGGTACTCACAAGGAAAACCCTGCAGATCCCTTCGGACGGCAGTTGTATGCCAACCCACAAGCTGTAGGACAGGGCTGGGCTTACAAGTCCCTCTGCTTGCACAACTGGCCTGTTGATTCTTAACCCTTTCCTTCGTTTTCCCTGCTTTGAGTGAATGGCCCCTTCCTGAAACATCATCCATCCAACCCTTGGGGAACCAATGGGAGGAAAAGGGGCTCTGTTCTCCACCTTCAGTGCCAGCCTTTTCATGTTATTGTCTAACACGGGATCTTATGTAACCTAGGCTGGCATGAAACTCACTGTCTAATGTAAGCTGGCCTCAAACTCATAGTGGTCCTCCTGCCTCGGCGTCCCATTACAGGCATGCTCCACTACACCCCACTTAGTGCTCACCTATCCTGTCTTTCCTCCCAGCATCCTCCCGTTCCTAGTACTGAATGGTTCCTGGCAGCAGCCAGTGAGAAGAGCAGGCAGCTGCTCTTCTCCCCGCCCCAGGGCAACGTGTCTCTCTCCCTTCTACTCCCACCTCTTGCAGAATCCAGGCCACCAGATGGCCTGAACAGGCTGTGTTTATCTGGAGCCATGGAAATGTGCAGCTTCCTTTTCCTATGACTGTGGGTCAGGCACAGGTTGGAGCCCACCTCTGTGCAAAGCTGCCTTGGGACTGGGACCGCTCTGATTTTATTATTCATAATCCACAACCGGAGTGGATGCCTGGGCTCGCTCCCCTGAGCAGCATATTCCAGTCACTATGGAAACGTCTCCGCTCCCTCTGAGGTTCTGGGACTAAGTCAGCCAGGGAAGGACCCAGGAGACTACTTCCAACCCGGAGCCCCAAAGGAAGATGTCAGTTGCCAATCCTCAGAGTTCGCAGAGTGCCTGGGGGCTGGTTTATCTCTCCAATAATGCGGAGACTGTAAAGGCTTGCGTCCATGACAGTCTCCTCTTTCAATAAGCCAATGTCTTCTGGGGAATACTTTAACTGTCCCAGGGGTGTATTTTTGTAGGTAATGATACTTTCTCAAAAAAAAAAAAATCAAATTCTTCATTACGAGCTAATCACAAGCATTACTAATAATTACTAGCATTTATTGACACCTATTTTCATCTATACACAACCACAGCCAAGGAACTTAGCCAGGGATTAGGTACCTTCAAACATCGCTTGTCTTACTTGTAGCCTTAGCATTAGAATGTATTGCCTTGCTGGGCAGTGGTGACGCACACCTTTAATCCCAGCACTTGGGAGGCAGAGGCGGGCGGATTTCTGAATTTGAGGCCAACCTGGTCTACAGAGTGAGTTCCAAGACAGCCAGGGCTACACAGAGAAACCCTGTTTCAAAAAGTGAAAACAAAACAAAAACAAAGCAAACAAACAAACAAAAAAGAAAGAACGAATGTATTGCCTTAACACCACTATGGAGCAACCCGGCCTAGCCTGCAGTGTTCTGAATTCTGTACCTATACTCCAGTCTGTTTTTAGTGGCTAGAAGAATCCACTATGCTGCTCCTTAAAACTTGAGGGAGGGAAGAGGCCTGTGTTTAGAACCGCTTCCCTCCAATGATCTGCCTCACATCCCTGGCTGGGTGTAAGCCATAAGTCTCCCATTCCCTGGCTGGGGGTGGCATATAAGGCTGTTTTGTGGATAAAACACAAAAAGCCTGAAGTTGTTCAACTTGACTGAAGCTTAACTTACAAAAATGACTTGCTGCCGGGCATGGTGGCACTTGCCTTTGATCCCAGTGGTCAAGAGGTAGAGCTGGTACTTCTCTAAGAGTTCAAGGCCAGCCTGGTCTACAGATCAGGGTCCAGAACAATCAAGGCTACAAAGAAATACTGTCATGAAAAAAACAAAAAACAAAAAACAAACCAAAGAACAACAAAAATGGAAGCTCCCATGGAATTCACTTGATCCACAGTCCTGACATGTCTGTGACATGACACACTCCGTGTTCGGGATAGAACAGAACCCTTACATTCTAGCTTGGAGACAGGCAATATGTTAGAACATAAGACTGGGCCTTGAGTAGTGGCACTACTCTGAACACCTATGAGGTGGAGACAGGAGGGTCAGGAGTTCAAGGCTAGCCTGAGCTAAATAGGAAACCCTGTCTCAAAACACAAGCAAAAGACAGACCTGTTTGGGTTATCTTTTAATACCAATGCTCTCTGGAGAGAGAGACAGGCAACCTGCTATATATATTGAGTTCCAGGCCAGTTTGGGCTACATAATTGAGACTTGCCTAAATAAATACAAAACCAACCATTAAACTCAAAACCATACACACAAAGATTGGTTGATTGTCTCTTTGTCTATCCACCCATCTATCTAAATCAAGCTAGGGATGTGGTTCACACACTGAGAAAGGAATAGGAGAGGGCGGGGATAATCCAACTAAGGGTAGGATCTTCTTGCTGGGTCTAGTTAGGCTGCGGAAGGGTCCAGGTGAGGAGAACAGACTCAAAGAGAGAAAAGAATGTTTCTGGGACCCAGGATCCAGGGTTTATGTATTTATACATTTATTTTAATGGTTTTCCAAGACAGGGTTTCTCTGTATAACAGCTCAGCTGTCCTGGACTGGCTTTGTAGACCTGCCTGGCCTCAGTCCGCCTGCCTCTGCCTCCCAAGTGATAGGATTAAAGGCGTGCACCACACCCGGTCAGGTATTTATTATTTTTATGACAGGGAATCACTATGTAAACAGGTTAGGCTCGCATTTGCCTCAGTCTTGAGAGCAGTGCTGGGACTGCAGGTGAACACCACTCAGCCAGACCCCATACAGGAATCTTTTTAAGAAGATTCTCCCGTGGGTGATCTCTATCTGCTGGCCAACCTCTACCGGATGCCAGCTGGGTGCCCACCAGCTCCATCACTACCACTCTCATGGCCAAGGTGGCCAGCCGAGAGCGCAAGAAACCGGGCGGAACTCAAGTCGTGAGCTCAGCGAAGGCGAAGGCTGGCGGACGGCGAGCAGAGTGCGCACCGGAAGCGGTCCTGGGAGGAGAACATGGCGGCCGCCTGGGGCCTACGCTGGGGCCTGAGCCGAACTGGAACCTTGTTGCTCCCGCCGCCCGCGTGCTGTGCTCGCCGGGCTCTGCACAGACAGGTAGACGGCACCAACTTCCAGAGCAGCTACAGCCTGGACAAGCTGTACCCCGAGTCCAAGGGCGTGGAAACCGCCTGGAAGGTCCCGGTGAGCCGAGAAAGGCGGGACGGAAGGGGCGGCTCCTCTCGCTGCTAGGTGACGCGAGGAAGCCGGGCGGCATGGAACGTTTTCGTTGCCCAGGGGGAACTGGTCGTCCTAGCAACCGGGGAATGGGGGGCTGGAATTGTAGGGTGTGATACTCGCGGCTCGGGTAGTACAGGCCCTGGGAGAGAGCCCGCCTCATACGCGTCTTTCAAGATCACTAGCTTTTCCACGCTTGCTTCCCGGTTTTCAGGCTCGCATTCTTGCTTCCCGGTCTTCAGGCTCACATTCTATAGGAAGATGTGCATTATGGACCTTAAAAGTGGACAGTAAGAGCTGAGGCTCGCAAGTTGGAACGTTGCCCAGTCTTTTGCCCCCAGTAACGTAAGGATCAATGTTTAGCCTGCTGCGTATAATCACACTGCGTGGGGCTTGAGCAGGAAAGAGGGCATCTATTGAGCTGCACCCATAGGATTGAAAGAGCATCGAGTATTTTCAGTCATCCACTCGCACCTCATTCAGCAGACTTCTCTTGAGAGCATGCTGTTAGCACAGTGCTAATTTTGGGCAGAGAGTAGTAACTCAGAAATCCTAAGGCTTTGGAGCTCGGCGCCAGACAAAAATAAATGAATAAACCCAACACTGAGTATGATAGATACTTTGGAGATAATAAGACCCAGAAGGAAGAGGTGAAGCTGGAGATACAGTTGTTGGTTTGTTGTTTGTTTTGACAAAGGGTCTCATATAGCCTAGGCTAGCCTCCAGTTTGCTACATAGCTGTGGGTGGCTATGAGCTCCTGATCCTTTCACCTTCATCCCCCAAGTGTAAGGATTACTGGCATGTGTCACTATACTGGCCTATTTGTTTGTTGTGAGAAAGGCTCTTTAAGCGCCCTGGCTGATCTCTAACTTACAGTGATCCTCCTGCCTCTCAAGTACTGAGATTACAGGCACATACCAACAAACCCGGCTTAGAGTTGAAGTTTTTAAGTAGAGTGATCTGGGAAAGCCTGGAAGAAGTGGGGCACAGTGGCCTACATATGTAACCCCAGCACATGAAGCAGAGGCAGGAAAATTGGTTCAGGGCCAGCCTGGGTTATATGAGACCTTGACACATACAGAGACCTGGAAGAAGGAGGACACGAGAATACTGTGAGACAAGTGTCCCAAGCAGAGCAGGTGCACGACTTCAGAACAGGAGCACCCTGGACAAGTGTGGCTGAGCAGGGCAGTCTGCTGAAGGGACGCCAAAGAGGAGAGAAGTGGGTGTGGTGAGGCCAGGAATGGGATGGCACAACTTAGTTTTACAAGATTAACTGTTACACAGTGTTGCAGACAGTAGCCTGGAGAATGGCAGTAGCTAGGAGGCGAGTTAGGAGATTGCAGTAACAGGCACGACAGGACGAGCAGTAGGGGCCTTGCAGGGGATTAGACCCTGGCATCTTCTGAAGAAAGTCTGTAGGATTCGCTACTGGATGGGAAGTAAAGTGAGAACGAGCAGGGTCTGTGGGACTGGAGTTGAGCAAAGAGGTTTACTAGAGCCCAAAAGTAGGGGGTCACCACTGTAGATGGCATTTCCATCAGCTTAGAAGGATGAAATACCCAGCCTGGTCTACAGAGTGAGTTCCAGGACAGCCAGGGCTACACAGAGAAACCCTGTCTCAAAACAAACAAACAAACAAAACCACCACCAACAACAAAAAGGATGAAATATTTTGGGGGTGGGGGAGAGAAGAAAGACATCAGTGGCACATCAGAGTTTCAGCCTTTACAGGTGCCAGTAAAGAAATATTCAGGAATGGCATGAAGAGGCAAGAGGAAACCTGAGGAGGGTGACTTAGCAAAGAGGTGTCGTCTTCAGAGAGCGGCGTGAGCAGAGTGAGGAGTCCACCCCAGCCCCAGCCCCAGTCCTAGCGATGAAGTGATGAAGGCATGGAGAGGTGCAGGTGGACACACCCTGGCTTGGAAGCCAGAGGAGCCCCTGGGGCGGTACTTGTTGGACTTTGTGGTCCCGAGGAGGGTGCTGCTGCTGAATGAAGAGCTGGGGTGAGGAGGAGGCCTGACGTGAGGAGCTAGCTCAGTCTGCCACCAGCCCTCCAGGCAGGTGAACCAGGACCTGTTCAAGGCAGACTGCTCTGCCGCCGGCTTCCTGTGGGCACCAGAAGGAACAGGGCGGCCCACTAGGATGGTTGTACCAGGTTGGCAGAGAGGATTGGTGTGTATGTGTTCTCTGTCTTGTCTCATCCTTCCCTTTCCCCATGAGGCAGGCCAGTGACAGCACCCAGCAGTAGCTTAAGGCAGGGCAGGGACAGCTGGAGGCATGAGCCCCGTCTTCCTAGAGGAGTGCTTCAGAGGCAGCGCTTGCGTCGGCATGGGCTTGACAGCAAGATCTGGAGGCCTGAAAACAGTAATGCGTAGCTTCTTAAAAGTGTTTTATTGGCCGGGCGTTGGTGGCGCACGCCTTTAATCCCAGCACTTGGGAGGCAGAGGCAGGCGGATTTCTGAGTTCGAGGCCAGCCTGGTCTACAGAGTGAGCGCCAGGACAGCCAGGACTACACAGAGAAACCCTGTCTCGAAAAACCAAAAAAAAAAAAAAAAAGTGTTTTATTGAATTTAGTGTGTGTGAGTATGATCGTGTGTATAAGTGTGTGAGTGTATGTGTGCATGCCTGCGCATGTCTGTGTGTGTATGTGTGTGTGTGTGTGTGTGTGTGTGTGTGTGTAAGCGTGTAAGTCAGAGGATAAGTCACAGGAGTTGGTTCTTCCTTTCTACCATGTCGATCCCAGGGAAGCCACAGGTGAACTCAGGTTGTCAGGCTTGACTTTTAGAAAGTGCTTTTACCCACTGAGCCATCTCTTCAGCCCAAAAGATATAACATTTGGGGGCTGGAGAAATGGCTCAGTGGTTAAGAGCACCGACTGCTCTTCCAGAGGTCCTGAGTTCAATTCCCAGCATCCACATGGTGGCTCACAACCATCTGTAGTGGGGGTCTGGCGCCCTCTTCTGGTGTGTCTGAAGAGAGCAATGGTGGTATTCACATATACATAAAATAAATAAATAAATCTTAAAAAAAAAAAGATATAACATTTGACTTGTAGCTTTATATTTATATTATCAAGTGACTTCATTCTTTGACAGTATGTATATCACATTACAGGAGCATGCAAAACAAGCCAGCAGTGACATCCCTCTAGGTAAGTAATTTTCTTGAAAATCAGACATTTTAGGCTAGGTGTCTAACTCAGTGGTAGTCCTGGTGTAGCATGAGAGAGACCTGGAGTCAGCCCCAAGCACCACACACACACTGAGCCATTTGCCAGATTTCTTATGTGTTCCTTCTAGATCTCTCCAGACCTATGAAAGACAGACAGACCAGCTGCGCGTGTGGAAGGAGACTGCAGCATAGCTTAGATAGCGGATAGAGAGTGTGAGGCCACATCTATGGACCGCACTGCTTACCACACACGATAGCTCGGTGAATCTGTCTTCATGATAGAATGCTTGAGTGGTGTGGGAAGAAGGGAGGTTCAGGAGCGTGGACAAGCCACCTGTGAGCTTCTCATACTGCTGAGTCTGTATCTCTCTACTTCCGTAGTCCTGTCGGTATCTAGATACATTTCCAAAAAGGCATATAAAACCTGTGTATAGGACTGGACATGGTTGAACAATGAGATCTAAAAACAACAAAACGTTAGAGTGAGGTCTTCAGAGAACAAAAGAAAGACTTAGGTGCATGTGGTCAGCACAGCTGAAAGGCCGCACACTCAGGAGATGTTGGCAGGAGGATGGCTGGAAGTGTGAGGCCATGCTAGATGGTGAGTTCATGCCAGGTGAACTTTGGTTTGAAATCCTATCTAAGAAGAAAAAAGAAAGAAAAGGAAAGGAAAGTGGGCAGCTAAGGGACAGATGTCAGAGGCTCCCCCACTGAATCATTTTAGAATTCTCTGTCAGAGCTTGGTGTGGTGCTACACGCCTGTAATTCCACCACTTGAAAGATGAAGGCAGGAGGATCAGGAGATCAGGGCCAGTCTTGGCTCACTAGCAAGTTCAAGAACAGCTTGAGCTATCTATGAGACCCTGTCTTAGGACAAACAAACTACAAATTTTGTACTGGGCAGACAGAGATGGTTTCACAGATGTGGCTGAGAAAGCATTGAGCTCCTCCAACAGCCTGGGTTCTTTTTGAGACGTGTTCTCACTATGTAACCCAGGCTGGCTTGAAATTCACTATATAGCCCAGGCTATCTCATAAAGTCCTCCTACCTCAGTTGACCATCTTTCCCAGCACGGATCTCTTTAAAATCAAAAGGTATATGGCTCTTCTGGGCTGTGAAACAGAGGCTAGGCAAAGATGTGTCTCTCCATGGTCCTTGTTTATAGTGACACCGAAACAGAGACTTTAACACGCCAGTGGCCACAGAGCCAAGGCGCTGTTACACGGAGGCAGATCTGGACCTGCGGCTGTCTGGGGTGCCAGTGGAGAGAGTCAGGAAGCCTCTCCACAGGACTGGAGGCCAAGGGAAGTGCCTCATCACAGTCTCTGGGAAAACCGAGCACTGTGCTCAGGAAGCAGCAGGTGCCTCTCCTGGCCTCCTGAGCTTGCTGGAGGACCGCACAGCAGTGTTTCAGCAGACTCAGCTGCAGCCAGCAGGACCCACAGGCGTTAATGCACGGTTGCTAGGCTCCAGAGTGCAGCCATTCCCCTGCAGCGCCTGTGTTACCTAGTCAGAGCAAGGCTTAACTAGCGTTCCCAGGGAGGGAGCTCTGGGAGGTGCTCTCAACATGCCGCCTCCCGCCATTGAGGTACCACAGACTTTTAACACTCACTACTGTGGTTCGCCAGCTGGTCTTCTCGAAGTTTCCTGCCTCTGGTCTCCCTACCCAGACACTTTCAAGGCCTTTGCATGAGCTATAGAAATGGGAGTAAGGAACTTCATCTTTCTGTTTAAAAATAAACAAGACAGGCATTGGTGGCACAGGCTTTTAGTTCCAGTACTTGGGGGTCAAGACTGGTGGATCTCTGAGTTCGAGGCCAGCCTGGTCTACAAAGTGAGCTCCAGAACCGCCAGGGCTACATAGAAAAATCCTATCTCAAAAACCCAAACAAGGGAGCAGGTGAGATGGCTCAGTAGTTAAGAGTGCTGACTTCTCTTCCTGAGTTCAAATCCCAGCACCCACATGGTGGCTCACAACCATCTGTAATGAGATCTGATGCCCTCTTCTGGTGTGTCTGAAGACAGCGACAGTTTACTCTTATACAAAACAAACAAACAACAAGCTGTGGATATAGTTAGTGGCCACACTGACTGCACTCAGACTGAGAGCTCCCTCACTGAAGGTTCGTCCAACAGATAATCCCACCCAGACCGTGAGCCAGGCAAGCCCTGGGAACACTCAGCCAGAAACAACACTGCTAGCCCCTGTCTGACTGGCTGTGTAGTCTGAGTCAGCCGGCACAGTTCCCTCCCTCCCGCAGCTCCAAGTGGCAGCGCTACAGGGACCGTGCCCTCCTCTGCCTCCGCCTCCGCTGCCCTCCAGCTTCTAGTCCATCTGAGTCCATATCCACCATGAACTGTGTGAAACTAAGTCTGTCCTAAGCTTGAGCCTCTGAAAGAGTCTTCACGTTCAAACAAACAGACGATCAGAGCAGAAGGATTTGTAAGAACGTGCTGGATTTGGGTCACAATTGTCCTTCTCCCAACTGAGAGTCCGTGGGCAGTCAGTTGTCCTGATTTTAGTTTTGACATCTGTGAACACCGTCCAGCTTTACCGATCTGTAGTGTGTGTGTGTGTGTGTGTGTGTGTGTGTGTGTAAGAGGTGTGTAATAGTCACATTGACTAACTTAGCAGTCTACATGTTCAGTTATGGGGGAATCTTCCTGTGTGTATTCTCGTATTTCACAGATCGGTTAAGCATATCCTACTGTCGGAGCAGCGGTCCTGGGGGGCAGAACGTTAACAAAGGTACTGGCACCTGTGGCTTTAAGGGAACTCGGCCACTCTGTGTCCACATTCTTGTGGAATAAGGGGTTTTTCTGCTCAACTCACCTCCAGCTTACAATAATCCTTTCTATTCTTCTGAATGTGCCCGATTGTCTGCTTCTCAGCTGCGATTGCTAAGACTAGGATCGGATTGCTAAGACTAGGATGGGATTGCTAAGACTAGGATGGCTTTTGAGGGTAAAGAAAGAGAATTCACAGCATGGGAGTGCAGCCTGCTCTGGTCCACGGAGAACAGGTTCCTTTTGCTCCTGAGAAACCCATGCCCCTACTCTTTTCAGTGTCTGTTAAAACTCCTATGAGGAGCCCTGGAAATTTGCATACTAGCAGTATTTGCAAACTGGACGTTTTATACGGAAGAGCCTCATTAGCCTTGCAGGCTTGTCCCATGGCCAGTTTGACATAGCCTAGAATGCTCCTGGTTAGGTGGTTAGCTGCCCTTGGCTTCAGGACTGTTCCTGAGGCCTGTTCACTGTGCCTTCCTAAGAGTCTCAGGATCGATGCTCCTCCCTCCCCATCCACAGTGAATTCCAAGGCTGAAGTAAGGTTTCACTTGGCCAGCGCAGACTGGATTGCAGAGCCTGTGCGCCAGAAGATCGCCCTCATGGTACCTACCCGCTTTCTGGCCCTGGGGGTCCCTGGGGTGGGCATAGGCTCGTGGGCCTTTCCGGTCTTCCTCATTTTCATCCTTGGTAGCATAAAAATAAGATCAACAAGGCAGGAGAGCTGGTACTTACCTCCGAGAGCAGCCGATATCAGTTCCGCAATCTGGCAGAATGCCTGCAGAAAATTCGAGACATGATTGCCAAGGCCAGTGAGGTGCCCAAGGAGCCATCCAAAGAAGATGCTCAGCTTCAGAGACTCAGGTACAGAAGCACCCGGGCAGCAAGTGGGCTCGCAGGGACCAGGGCTGCGCAGGTGAGAGGACGGGAGTCCAGAAGCTTCCAGCAGGGGCAGTGGGGAAGCTGCTGAGGGGAGCGAGGTGCCCACCAGGCCCAGGCACTTCTGGCTCCTGCTGACGGGACTGCTCCCTCCTTCAGCTTCCGGCGTTGAAAAGCACTGGTTGCACACGTGGGCCTCATTGCTGTCCTTTGTTTTCAGGATTGAAAAGATGAATCGGGAGAGGCTACGACAGAAAAGACTAAACTCCGCCATAAAGACAGGCAGGAGGATGACCATGGACTGAAGTCACCCACCCTGCTGCAGAGGCAGCACAGTGAGCTCAGCAGAGAGCTGGCACCACTGGAGACGGATGTCCTTTGGAGGGAGGGCTGCCGGTCTCCCGGGACAGCTCCTTCCCCCAGCCACCTCGTGAATTGCTGGCCGCAATAAACTTCTAAGCACGGGAGCCTTTTTCCAGTGAGAGCTTCACACAGGGCGCCCACCTTTCAGTGTAAACCCACCTTATAGCTGAGCACATACAGCAACAGAGGGTTATGGGTCGGTCGGTCAGTCCACAGGGAGCACAGGTAGGCAGGCCGAGATGGGCAAGCAGGCGTTTGAGCTGGACCTTCAGAAAGAGAAACTGTACCCAGTGGGCCGGGAGGAAGCCAGGACTGCCCATGACACGGAAGAGCCCGAAAGCCACTGAGCTCCATCCCCAGGCCTGAAGTTCAAGGGTTATTTACTTAGTGTATAGTGGGTGGACGTGTGTGTGCCACACACGCACGCAGAGGTTAGAGAGCAACTACAGAGTCGCCTCTTCCTCCCTGGGATGGAACTCAAGTCTCAGGCTTAAGAGCAAATGTCTTCACCGGCCCAGCCATTTCACTCTAGTTTATTAGTATCAGGTGAGCTATGCACTCTGGCGGCCAGAGGACAACTCGTGGGAGTCAGTCCTCATCTCCACCATGTAGGTTCCAGGGACCAGTCGGGCTTGGCCACAAGCACCTTTAACTGCTGAGCCCTATCACCAGCCCCTGAAGGTTGTTTATTATACCTCTCCCCAGCCCCCAAATGTATTTATTTTTAAAACAAAAACTGAAGGCCCGAGAAAGGACGCTGCTGCCCAGACTGCCATGAGTGTCGCCATCCCTGGAACCTCATGGTGGGAGAGAACTGACTCGGGAGAGGTGGTCTCCGACACCCACAGGCTCTGTGGGACATTCATGTGCACACACACATATAACTTAATTTTTCTTAATCGGATAAGCTTTGCCCTGGTCAAATTTCCCAGAGACAAACCAGAATTTGGATTCCTTCCACTTTAGCTTGAAAATTGAGCATTGTTAGTGTCCGGCAGGGATCAGTCAACTATAGGAGGGTTCTGGCATGCAAGAGAATCCATGTCTGAAATTCAATACCTCCAGGCTGGACTTGGGTGGGGGTTATAACAATAAATTCCATTATTAAGCTTGTTAGCAGTTCCCCAGGTCGTTGCTGATCCCAACCGCTCCTCCTTCACAGCCTCCTACAATTGTCCGATCTCCACATTGCTCCAAATGCTTTCAAACTTCAGCTTTGGCTCCAAGCATGTGCTGTTTCCCCTCCCCGTCCCCCCCCCCCGCCCCCCGCAGCGTTTAGTGAAGTCAGCATTGAGAAACAGCAGGGAATTGTTAGGATTAACTACAGGGACCAATTATTCCACACGGATAGGACATTCATTAAACAAATGCTTCCTGTGCTCAGTTATATAGTTAAAAACCATACGTACCCCTCTTCAAGCCTCAGCCCTTTCCCAGAACCTCTACAGTTACCACGAAGCCATTGCTAAACGCTACATCCCAGACTGCTCAGCGCTTCCATTCCCGAAGGGTTTGGGTTTGTTTTTGTTTTTGTTTTTGTTGTTTTTGTTTTTTTAAGTGCATTTTAACATTACAACTTCTGGTCTGTCGTTCTCTCTTCCTGACCCTTTGATGCCCGCCCTCCCGTGTATTGCATATTTGCAAGGACGTACGTAGTGTCTGAATGTTTCTATCGTTACTGGAAGGATCGGGAAGATTTTTCAGTGCGCATGTTTCAATACTGTCAAGCTCATAACTGATATTTGTCGTTCTTTCTTGTTTCACTGTCAGTTCTTTAGAGGTGTAGGAAGGGACAAAATAGCGCTGCGGGGCGGGGTAAGGGGTAGAAAATTGACGGCCCGGAAACTTCCTCGCATTCCACGTCCGGATGAGCAGACGACCTCACGGCGCCCCCTAGGCTCTACCCTGTGTCCGCTGTGAGGCTGGATAGCTCGGGCGTTTCAGTTTCTCGCTGGGGCAACAACCAAAAAATGCCTTTAAGTCGGAGCAGTCAGAGGTATAGTCGTGAGCCCATTAGAGTGGAAAAGGCGAGTGCCACGTGCCGTAGGCCCCAGTGGCCTAATGGATAAGGCACTGGCCTCCTAAGCCAGGGATTGTGGGTTCGAGTCCCACCTGGGGTAAAAAGGTCTGTTTCTTTTGTTTGTTTGTTTTGTTTTTTTTATCTCACCCAAGATAGATGGAGGCCACAGTAACTTCAAGACTATGGGATGCGCATGCTCGGGTTGGGGAGGGCCTTGAAGAACTGGGGCGCAAACCGCAGGCACTCAGCGTAGCCTTGTGGAGTGCACCGCACACAGACGGAGCTAAACGACTAGTCACGGGAGGAAGGGAGCGCGCGACTATGTCTCCAAAAGTAAGGGAGGACCACCCCAGGTGGGACTCGAACCCACAATCCCTGGCTTAGGAGGCCAGTGCCTTATCCATTAGGCCACTGGGGCGCGATAAAAAGCCGTGCTCACGTGGTCTGTGATAGCGCGACGTGCTGACGTGACCAACCCTATCCCGGAACAGTGACGGAGCAGCTCCGCTCCGGCTGGGGACCTGACACAGATATCCTGCCGACCCGGAGAAAAGCCGGACGACGACGCCATGCGTCGAGGAGTGCTGTGAGACCGGAAGAGGGTCGCAATCCAACCCGCGGGCTGACCGGAGAGGATTCAAACTGGGCCGAAGTCGGATGAGCTCCCCGCCAAGCCAAATAGCTGCGCTACTCAGCTCCCAGGCGCCGCCGCTCGGAAGTTAGAGATGCCACAAACGTCGCCCGTCGTCAGTTGTGGGAGCTGCTCCTGCACTTCATCAAATAATACGTTCCGGTGAAGCTAGTAGGGTAGGTAGACCGCGTGGCCTAATGGATAAGGCGTCTGACTTCGGATCAGAAGATTGAGGGTTCGAGTCCCTTCGTGGTCGGAACAACGTTTTCATCCCGATGGATCTCTCAACTGAATCCTAACTTCCAATTCGCTTTAAATTGCCCCTTGGTCATTACTCAAAGCGTGCATTAGAAATGCATTTAGATTTGGCTTTGAAAACCTTCTGTTGTGATACATGTAATTTCCTTTTAAGAGGTGAATTATACAGGACTGCGCCCAGAAGTTATAGTGTCCTAATGTGTAAGGCACTGGGAAGGGATTTTGGGTTCAGGGTCCCAGTGGATGGCAGTTGTTTGCTGTTGATTCTTCTAGATAAACTTTTGTTGATATCCATGGCCACCTTAGTCTCCTGAGTGCTGGGATTGTAGGTGTGTCACCATGCCTGGTTGATGGGCTTAAATCATATATTTATGTTTGTGTCTACTTAACTCTTGAATGAAACAATCCACCAGGGGAAAATGCCCAACTTCAGCCTCTCCTGCTGCTGAGCTGTTCCAGCAAGAGAATATACCCGTGGATGCCTCCCAGACAGGCTGGGTACCCAGATCAGTGGAGAGCGGCTCTCACCCGGCACACACCACGCTTCCATACACAGCCCTACAGCGATGGAGGGGAAGGGTGGAGAAGAGGTTAGGGGCAGGCACAGTAAGCCCTGCACTGCCAAGGCGGGAGGGTGTCACCAGGGGTGGGGGCCAAAGCATGACTTCCAAAGGTTGGCAAAGGTCTGTTTTTTTTTTTTTTTTGTTTTTTTTTTTTTTTTTTGGTTTTTTTCGAGACAGGGTTTCTCTGTGTAGTTCGGGCTGTCCTGGAACTCACTTTGTAGACCAGGCTGGCCTCGAACTCAGAAATCCGCCTGCCTCTGCCTCCCAAGTGCTGGGATTAAAGGCGTGCGCCACCACGCCCGGCTGTTTTTTGTTTTTTTTTTGTTTTTTTTTTTTTTTTTGGTTTTTCGAGACAGGGTTTCTCTGTGTAGTCCTGGCTGTCCTGGAACTCACTCTGTAGACCAGGCTGGCCTCGAACTCAGAAATCCGCCTGCCTCTGCCTCCCAAGTGCTGGGATTACAGGCGTGCGCCACCATGCCCGGCAAAGGTCTGTATTTTAACAGTTGTTTCCTTCATAAAGATACATACACCAACCAATGTCCTCCATTTCCTGCTTCAGTATGTTTCTTTAGCAAAAGATTAGTTTGCAGGAAGGGCTGGTCTCAGATTCACAGAAATCCACCTGCCTCTGCCTCCCTAGTGCTGGTGCTAGAGTCCACCCAAACACTTAGCTGTTTTGTTATTTCTTTTCTTGGAAGTACAAGAGCAATAGTTTCTAGAGTTTTCTGAGGCAAGAACACTTAAGACTGATAAAACAATAACTACAATGTCTCCTAAGTGGGTTTCCCCATTGGACAGGAGGCAGCAGAGAGGTCTGTCCCCTGGAGCTCACAGAGGCTCACATGGGCCTCAACACAGCACCACACTGAGTTACCCCCAAGTCACGACACTAGCACCCCACTGAGGAAGCGGTGGTTTCTTCACCCAGCCCCTACCCTGCTGATCCTTGTGGCCTGAGTATACACACCCTCCCTCCTTCATGCTCTCCCTACAGGATTTAAGCTACAGCAGGTGAGACGGGGTGCTTAGACATTTAGAACCTTCCCAGACGACTGACATCACTCTCACTACAATCCTGATGCTTGTGAGAGAAGGAGACTCCCAAGGCTCAGAGATTGTGCACTGGCGTGGGGAGGGGGAGTGAGCTAGGGCTGTCTCTCTCCCTCCTTAATTGTTGGGGGGGGGGATACACGAGAGAGCAAAGGACAGTCTGCAGACACTGTCCTCCTCATAGCATGGTCTTCAGCTCTGCTGTTCAAGCCCCAGCCCCCAGAGGCCTCAGAACTCGCTTCCTTGTCTGCCCCTTAGACCACTGGCCCACATAATGCCTGGTGGGCCGCCCCAGAAGTGTCTACTTAAAGACAACAGCCAGCACTATGTAAATGTTTTATTTCACGTCAGCCAGGGCTCCGTCCTGGGCTGCTTCAGAGGTTCTCGATGGGCTGGTGGGGCCAGTACGGGTACTTCTTCTTGTCCAGCTTGGTTTCTGGGAAGATCTCATTCAAGTCATCAATGGTCATCTGGTCAAAGGGAATTATGTTCTTCATTTTCTCCAGCTACAAAGAGCAGAAACCTGTTAGCTATAGGAAATGGGCAAGGCCACTGAGACCAAAATAAGAATCCAAGGTTGGTCGCTGCCATACGGTGACAGAGCCAACTGGTCACAGGAGACCATGGCTTATCCTCACCTGCTTCTCATACTCCTGGACCCTGAGCTGAGATCCAGCCACGAACTCCGCACAGTGCTTCATCTTTAAGAGAAAGAAGTATTTGAGTGCTGGTTATGTTCTAAAACTGATGTCCTGTTCTCGACAGGCCTGTTGGGTGTCAGGCGGCAGCGAGACAGACCTATTTACAAACCTTCCATTAAAATATGTATTCACTGGCCACACTGCCATCGTCTTCAAAACTGTGACGTTTATCAGGTCACCCTCACCTTTCCCCAAGCAGCCGCTCGCTCAGGCCTGTTACGAAAGAGTAACTGGATTTCCTAGAGATTTATAAAGACAGTGCCTCACTTGTAGCTCTGGCTGCCCTCTAGCCATTAACGTGTACGCCGCCAGGCCTGGGCCTGCTGGCTTCTATTCGGTATTGTTTTCAGGTTCGTTTCCATGGCTGCACTCAGCAGCATTCTAGTCCTCTTGGTTCGGACGCTTCCATCTTCAGTTTAACTCACTATCTCCCCTTGCCACTCAGAATTAAGGAAACTGCGGGACCTGGCCACAGTGGCACGTGCCTATAACCCCCACACATGGGAGACTGAAGCAGGAGGAACACCATGAGTCTGGGGTCTACCAAGGATACACAGTGAGACTTTACAATAAAACAAACAAAAACGGAGAAAATTTTGGAGGGGAAAAGAACAAAAACAAAAAACTAAGCAAAACAACCACAAAAATGCCTGTCGCTACTTACATCCTCCTGTTCCTCCTTGTCCACCAGGTTCGTGTATTTATCCTCAGGCACAGGGATCTTCAGGGCGTTATACTATAAACAAGGACAGATGGCACTGGTAGCCCAAGAGCCCAAGGCTGAAAGCCTCTGCTTCTTACAGGCCGCATGGAAACTTCCTATGATCTCTGATGGTGTGGGGGAAAGACTTGGAAGACCTTCTCAGCCCATCATCAATCACCCCAGGACCCTCCCACATTTCCTTATCACAACAAGCATTACTGTGTTTCCCCATCACAAAAGGGTTACTATGCTTGATAATAGCTACTTAGCATCTTGGGGGTCTAAGAAATTCTTTTTTTCCACATAGAACCCTCGAGGGTTGACTGGCAGGAATCCTATTTGCATTAAGAAGTAGAAATGATCATTAAGAAGACTATTTAGTATTACAGCCATGACATTATATGCTAAGCCACATAGAGCACAGAACAGGTCTTCTAGAAGCATCTTCGAATAATAAGCAAATGAACTCTGGATACTGAGACAATATATATTACTGTTCTTAATGTGCAGGTATCAAAGAACACAGGTCACTGATGGGGCTGGAGAGACAGCGCAGCAGTTTCGTGCACTGGCTGCTCTTCCAGAGGACCCAGGTTCACTTCCCAGCACCTAGAGGGCAGCTCACAGCAGCCTGCCACTCGAATTCTGCGGCATCTGGTACCCTCAAGCTGCTGCTTCTGGCACCAGCCATGTAAGTGATGCACAGAAATATATGAAGGAAAAACACCCATAAACATGAACGCCATCTTTTTAATAGATGTTAGAGAAGGGCCGGGGAGGTGAAAGAAGGGAACTGTTGGTTTATAAAAAGGAGGCAGGTAAGAGACGTGAGAGCTCGCCCTGGCAGTCTTTCGGCTCCTGAGAGCAAGGCTACCTGTACTGCCGAGTGCCTGAACCCTGACTCTACAGGTGCACATTAAATCCCCCCCAGGACCTTTGGCCAAACCCACTCCCCCACCAGCAGCCCCTTCCAAGATAGAGCTTTAGTTAGTTATCTGAAGACTCACCTTCCTTTCGAAATCATCCACCAAGCCAGCCTTGGCCACATTGGCCCTGTAGTAAGCCCAGTCAATCGCTGGCGGTTTCTCAGTCACAGCAGCCAACCTGCTCATACGGAAAAGTAAGTCAGGACTCGTATTCAGGGCTGGAAGGAGCAGCAGACACTACTCACAGCCATCTCCCCATTCCTTACACACTGGACCACCAAGCACACTTTTCTCTGGAGGGCCACCATCAAAATGCTAAAAATGCTTTCCTTTGCAAAATATAGTTTCTTTCCTCTTGTCAGACTATTAGTAGTGTCCAGCTAGGGCTGGCAAGATGACTGAGTGGGTAAGTGTGCTTGCTGCTAACCTGAGGACCTGTGTCCAATGCCCAGGACTCACACAGTCGGAGGCAGACAGCCAACCCCGCGAGTGTTCTTTTTTTGGTTTTGGTGTTTTCGAGACAGGGTTTCTCTGTGTGGCCCTGGCTGTCCTGGAACTCACTCTGTAGATCAGGTTGGCCTTGAACTCAGAAATCCGCCTGCCTCTGCCTCCCAGAGTGCTAGAATTACAGGTGTGCGCCACCACCGCCTGGCTATGAGTTTTCTTTTGAAATGGCCCACATGCAGCAGCAGATGCAAACTCACATACTTACTAAATATTAAGTAGATGTGATAAATGTCACAACATTGCTTCTAGGTTCAGAGACAAGGATGGGGGAGCGCCTTCTCACACATACTGACCTGGTGTGCAGGGTCTCATTCCAGGACTTCAGGGCGTTTCCTATTGCTTTCTGGTTTGCGGGCATGATCTCCACAAAAGATACCCAATCGATGGTTTTTAGAGCAAGTTTACGCCCAGCCATCTTGGGATGCTAGAAAACAAGGCAGGTTGGATTAAACAGTGCCTCTGCACAGAGCCCCTGAAGGAGACCATTCAGGAGAGATACAAGTCGGTACAAGACAGATGAGCGGGAGCATTTCATGGGTATATGCAACAGATACAAGAATTAGAACTTAAACCAGAGAAGGGGGCTAAGGATGTAGCTAGCTGTCGGAATGCTTGCCTGGCGTGGACAAAGCCCTGGGTTCCCTCTCCAGCACCTCAAACACTGAGGTAGAGGCAGAGAATCAAAGGTTCAGGCCACATGAGATATATGAGAGCCTGTCTCGATACGTCAGTGAGGCTGTACAACACAGAATCTAAGTATATTCTCCTACTAGGCTTCCCTTCCTCTACCTCAGCCCGTTTCTACTTTTTGCTGTTGGCAAACACTGCTAAATGAAGTCATACGCTGCCCAAAAGCTGAATAAATAAGTGTTTTGGCCACTCATTCTCCACCATATGGAAATTTTGACACAGAAAATCTAGCAAGGCTTCAAAAAGCACAGACAAAATTTCCACATCTGCAAATTAAGGGAAAGAGCTGTTAAAAAATACAGTGAAATGGTAGGCATCAATCTGCCCTGGCTTTATACACTTCAGGGACTCTTGAACCTTCGTAGCCACGACATCCTGTCCACAGCACACATATCTTGCACTTTCTCAGAGGCATTTTTACACAAATGATACTGTGAAAAGAAAGTGACTGGAGCTGCCTTGAGACCAAAACAAGATACAGAAAACAACTACAGACAGAGTTAACCAAAAGGTGGAAACTAACTGCACACACTGAGTGGGAGATACCTTTCTAAGGATCAACGTTATCAAATGCGGTCTTTCTGTCTGTCTACCCCCGCCCCTTCCTTCCTTCCTTCAGTACAGCTTATGTCTCTAGGGGGTCAGAGGCTAACACAGTTGTCAAGTGAACTAGGATGCCAGAGAACAAGTGGACTTTAAGCACGGGAGAAAGCAGGAATCAGACTTTTTGTTATCTGGTTAATCTCTAGCGCTGGTGGTTTCTCTGACAAATTAGCCAGCCTGCTCTTTTGGAAACAGGTCATGAGGATAGAGAATGACCAATAGTTATTCGATCAATCGGTAAACCTCACGAGGAATTCTAGAGTCCTCCATTAGGAGGGAAGGACATAGCATTTAAGTCTGCTGGGTGTCTTGGCCTCTCTGAAAGTTACCACCATAGCTATGTGATGTTTCCCCAACCCCTAAACTCCACTCCTGAGACCGTGAAGCAATAGTTTGTGGCAACATCTAAATCAATGGTGACTGGCCAAGTCATTGCCAGGCCGCAGGCTCACCCCTCGGGGAGGCGAACAGGGCAAAGCAGTGACCTCGGGAGCTCTGCCAGCGGGGCAACTCGAAGGCCCGACGTCCTCCGGGGAGCTGGAACAAGTGTCGAAGCGAGGTTTGGAATACAATACAAAAGAGTTCGTGGAGATCCGACCCAATACCTCTAACTCCACTCACCTTCACCGACCCCCGGCGGAGCGCCGTCTCCTGCAGCAAGGAACGGAAGTGTGTTGCCGGAAGTTCTCCCTTTGGCCAATCCGAAAGCGTAATAGGCGGGTCTGATTTCACACATCAGCTAATGAGCATGGAGTTACGTTCAGGAAGTCCCGCCCTGAAAGGCGGGCGCGGCGCCTGCGCCATCGGGGTCTCCGCTAGTTGGGGGCGCCCCCGTCCCTTTCTCCTGCCCCACCCCCGCCGATGGGCTGGCCCGGCTCTCCCTGCCGAGGAATGGGCCGGCCCGGCGGCGCGCGGGCAGCGGCAGCCCAAGATGGCGGAACTGCAGCTGGACCCGGCAATGGCGGGGCTGGGAGGGGGTGGCGGGAGTGTGGTGGGCGATGGGGGCGGCTTGGGCCGCGGACCCCCCAGTCCTCGCCCTGCGGGCCCTGCACCCCGCGGACACGGCCGCCAGCCCGCCGCCGTCGCGCAGCCACTGGAGCCCGGGCCCGGACCTCCGGAGCGGACGGGGGGCAGCGGGGCGGCCCGCTGGGTCCGGCTCAACGTGGGCGGTACCTACTTCGTGACCACCAGACAGACCCTAGGCCGGGAGCCCAAGTCCTTCCTCTGCCGCCTGTGCTGCCAGGAGGACCCGGAGCTGGACTCGGACAAGGTGCGCCCCGCCCTCGGGCGCGCCCCCGGGTGTTGGGACCCATCCTAGGCTGGTGTTCGGATCTCTGGGACACGTTTCCCTCCAGCGGGTCCTGCAAACCCGGACTTCAGCCCAGTTTCTGCCCCCGAGTTAGTACCGGCCACCTCAGAATGAGCTCCCATCCCTGCTCTCCCCCCATCTTCAAGCACACTCCGGCTTCCCCTTCGCACCCCGCCCTTTTCTCAGCTGCTCCTTCCTGGAGTTGTCTACCTGCACCCACGGGAGCCCCCTTCGTACTCCTCTCACATACTCTGCCCCTCCTGAGGACACCCCCCCCCTTCTCAGATCTGCATGACTTTTTCTTTGGCTCCCGAACAGCCCCCCGCTGCTGGTGTCGAATGCCTTCAGAACTGGGTCAGGGTGACCGACCACATCTTGGTCACTTTGGGAGGACTCAGGCTCTGTTCCATCCAAAGTGATATTAAACTTGGGGTTTAATGATAGCGTCCACTACTGAAGGCTGCAAGAAGTGCTTGTGGTTATACATCCTGTGGTGGTGATAAAAATCCTGGTCCCAGACTTTGTGTGCGGTAACAATCCCTGTTTTGGTACAGTTTTGGAAGTAAATGCATTCCTTGGAAAGATAGACTGCTCGGTCAGGACCCAGAAAATGTGTAGAGTCAAACACAGGGTCGAGCGGTGGGGAGACATGTCAGTCATTTCCAGTTTGAACTGTAACTTTTGCAGGTTCACCTTTGCGTCTCAGATGCGTCATTGGTAGTAGCTTACACCGCTTTCCATACCATAAAGTACTCCCGTAGCACTTAATCAGTTTCATCTGTTCTCAGACTGATGGAAGCCTTAACCCCTCCTAAAGAGACTCCAGAACTCCCCCCTCCCACCTTTCTCCAGCCACCCTCTCTTCCGCCCATAGGTTCTTTATTTGTTTTCTCATTTTTGATAGTTGTGAGCCACCATGTGGTTGCTGGGACTTGAACTCATGACCTCCGGAAGAGCAGTCGGTGCTCTTAACCGCTGAGATATCTCACCAGCCTGGGAATTATTTTTATATACCCTAAATTATCCTTATGGCCACAAAAGCCAGCTTCTTGTTTCTTTTACTGTAAAAGGATGAGTAGGATTAAAGATGCTCTGAGCCAAGTCCTGGCAGTACCACACTTCCTCTGAGCACAGAGCTAAGCTGTGTGAGATTGCAGCTGGCAGTGCGGACTCCCACTGATGTTGGCCTTGGGCTCAGGAGGGTTGCCAATAAAATGGAGGTTTTCTCAGAATTAGGAATGTAGTCCAGGGGCAATGGAGGAGTCGGAATGCTTAACCCAGCTATGGGAATTCCTTCACCTCCTGTAGCTGGTGTCCTACAGAAGAATGTTAAAAGATCGTGGGTCCACTCAGTAAATAAAAGGCCTCGCAGTGGGAGTGACTGTGCGTGTAAGCCATCTGGCCTGAAATGATCTGAAAGCCAGCCTCTGGCCAGTAGTTTAAAATAAGCCAAACCAGCTCAGTAAATAAATAAATGGTTTTTAGCTGCCGGAGTGACTGTTGCCTGAGCGTCCTGACGGATGAGGGAAATGCTATTTAGAAAACGTTGCTGAAAGGCTCACAGTGCTTGGCTGTGCTCGGTTTACAGGACGAGACCGGAGCGTACCTGATTGACAGAGACCCTACCTACTTTGGTCCTATCCTAAACTACCTCCGCCATGGAAAACTCATCATTACCAAGGAGCTGGCAGAGGAAGGTAAGGACGCCGGACTGATTCCAGACTTGCAGCTGATGAAAGCTGCTTCGAAGCCTTCAGGTTTTGTTTGGGATCCTCACTGGGCTTGCGCTGGTGTGAGGAGTTAGCAAAGTAAGTCGCCTCCAGCTCCTGGGCTCGTCTGAGAGCCTGGAGGAAGCCGCACAGGGCCGTGTCAGCTGCCGTGCAAAGCCGGTTGCTCGGCTTGCAGATCATGCTTTAGGCTGTTAAACCTGCAGGGCTGCCACAGTTCTCCACCACAGGCTTTATTCACTGATGGTGAGTGCCTATAGCCTGAGGCACCACATCTCTGTCAGTCAGGTGTTCTCATTTTTCTATTTTCCCCTGGACTTGCAAAAATAATATTAATAAATGCCTGACCTCGTTTCTTAAGACTCTGGTCTCATGCTTCTCCGTGAAGTCATGCAGCTGACCTGATTCACTCTCCAACTCACTGGCAGGCGTGTCCCTGGCTCCTTGTCATTCCATTTTGTAGGACATTTGGATTGTAAGTGGGTCTAGGCTTCTATGTAAAAGGACTGCCTGGTCTCTGGAGGCATCCAGTGGAAATCTGGGGTCCTTTCCTTTATCCAGGGCCCGTGATCTAGAACCCTTACCTCTGGATAGAAAAGCTTGTAATGGGAATCCTCATTAATGAAGTGGCTTGGGAACAGCTCCACCAGTCAGGGAGAGAGGAGCTGGTCATTCCTGCCCGGTCTGTCGCACATTCCTTTTCTTGCTTACTCTTCCTCCCTGAAAGGAGTCTGTCTACAAATGACTTTTTTTTTTTTCCCCGAGACTGGGTTTCTCTGTATAGCCCTGGCTGTCCTGGAACTCACTCTGTAGACCAGGCTGGCCTCGAACTCAGAAATCCACCTGCCTCTGCCTCCCAAGTGCTGGGATTAAAGGCGTGTGCCACCACCGCCTGGACAAATGACTTTAAAAAAAAAAAAGATTTATTTATTTATTTATTTATTTATTTATTTATTTATTATATGTAACCACACCCTAGCTGTCTTCAGACACCCCAGAAGAGGGCATCAGATCTCATTATGGATGGTTGTGAGCCACCGTGTGGTTGCTGGGACTTGAACTCAGGACCTCTGGAAGAGCAGTCAGTGCTCCTACACTGAGCCATCTCTCCAGCCCCCTATAAATGACCCTTTAAAGCAAATCACAGGGGCTGGAGAGAAACAGTTCCCTTTGCCAAGATTTATCAGTTTTGGACATTTGTTTTGTTTTGTTTTAATCACTGAACTTGGTCTTCTTCTAGGCATCTCTTACCTCCTACCTCTCCTCCCTCATTTGCCTAAGAGGTTTTATTTCTGAACTGTTTGAGGCTAGATTGCAAATTTTATTCCTTAAGAATTTTCTGTGTTACTCTAAAAACATAATCCTCCTAACAGCTCAGGAAATTTGATATTGTTTATCTGCGTCCCCTTTCCAGTTTCTCAATCGTAAATGTTCATTAGAGCTTTTTTTTCCTAGTACAGGAGCAGACATCCCGTAATTATTCTATCTAAAATCTTTAATTTTGTTTATCATGAGAGGAGTCACTGATGCCCCCCCCCACCTTTGTTATTAGTTGAGGATCAAATCTTACTAGGTAAGATGTCTGCCACTGCCTAGCCCCTGACTGAAATAATTATCCTATTAAATTCTTACGTTTCTGTAATGTGCCTATCTATCAACCTGCCCTTTTTAGGGAAAACAAGAAAATACTGCAGGGTTGGGAATTGTCCAGTGTGGCAGGTTCCGGGAACTACGTGACATACGGACTGCTAATGAACAGGTGCTGGGAGGAGGCAGGAGGGAAGAGATGAGAGGGTGCACACCCTGTGTTTGAGTCACTTTACTGTAAACTCTGTGGGCAAGCCCTGTAGAACAGAGTTGGATTTCTTAAGTTTCCTAGGCTGAAGGGGAGATGAGATTTGTGTTTGGAAAATACAGTACTTGGAAGGCAAGGCCTGCCTTGCTGTTTCTCCGTGGGCTCGCACACCTCTGACCACAGCCTGGTCCTTTTTCTAGGTGTGCTGGAGGAAGCAGAGTTTTACAATATCGCATCTCTCGTGCGGCTGGTTAAGGAAAGGATACGAGACAATGAGAACAGAACTTCACAAGTAAGGTGTCTGGAGCTGCTAAGGACAGAACCCGTCCAGGCGGCTGTCTCTCTGTGATGTGAAAAAGATGCCCTCTCCTCCTGGCTGGAGGGTCGGACAGGTTCAGAGTGGGAGCCGAGTAGTGGAGGAGCCAGGGCAGCCCCGCCCTTCAGGAGAGTGCTGCTGTTAAACAGTGGCTGTGGGAGGAGCCAGCGCTGCTTCAGGGCTGCTGTTTGTCCTCCAGCTTGGAGCCCAGCCCGGTCTTGCACTCCCCTGCCTCAACTTCCCTGGTGCTGGGATTGAAGGCCCAGAGAGCTTGCTCTTACTGATGGAGCATCTGGCTCCCTCGGTGTGAAGCCCACGGTCTCCCTTGCACCTGCTCTCCAGCTCCTGCGAGCCATTTGGAAGCATCTGAGTCGTGCTGTGGAGAAAACCATGCACAGCCTTCTCCTCGCACAACTTTGGATTTTTATATTAACTTAGTTGATGTGATAATGAAAATGCCTCCTGTAAGGGAGGGTGGAAAGTAGGACAGACTCAGCTGCTTTCCATGTCATTCATCAGTGCTGCCTTACTGTGTGTGGTAGCCCTTGTGGTTTTGTAGCAGGAGGTGGTCATTACTCTCAAGAACTTTGTAACAGGAGAAGGTCTTTGCTCCCAAGAACTTTGGAGTCTAGCAAGAGAGAAAAGACTTTCTTTTCCTTGTGTAAGAAAGACCTGTCTGATGGCACAGTGGTGGGTCTTTCCATTAAAGAAAAGGCAATCAGAGCTGCTTAGCCAGGCCTCTTAGGCATTTGCTAAGATGGAAGACGTATTCTGTCCTCATTAGAAGGCTTCGTGTTGATGTCCACAGTTGTCTTACAAGAGTGCTTAGTAGAAGTTTCATGGCACCCTGAATTGTGGAATCTGAAGCCACCCGAATCATGGAGCCTGAGAGCTCTGCATTCTGGCCATTAGCTGATCTCTTGAGAGCATCCGAGCATTTCTCTCTGATGGCAGCAGTTAACTGAATTAGTCCTCCAGGCCCTGAGGCTTGAGCGCAGAGACCGGTTGGAAGCTTTCCTGTTCCAGGAATGTCAGGACCTTTTATGTTGATTGATCTTCCACCTGTCCTTTTCATGAAGAGAACTCCAAGAAATGGGGTGATGTTAATATTGAAAGGTGCCTTCTTCCCTTGTCTACATGCTCCTAAGATACAGTCGGATGGCTGTGTGGATTTCTAGATACTGTCTCTCTGAACTTGTGCACTGCCAGGTGTGCGTGGCAGGTGTCCAGGCAGAGCCTGCGGTGTGGGCCCTAAGCCCGTGTTTGCGTGCTCTCATATCTCTTTTGGTGTCTGACAGGTTTCTAAATACTTTTCTGTTCATGTATATTTGTTTGTTTGTTTCTGTGGTAGTTGCTCTTGGTTCTTTTTGGAGCACAGGAGGGTTAACTGTAGAAGAGGGAAAGGAGGGCCAGTGGCAGCTTAGATCCTAGGGACTTTGCCTGCTCTGGCCAATATCGCAGATCTTTTAGGATGCCCTGAATTTTGTAATATAAACCTGATTGTTTCCAAGATGTATAGGCAAATACATGGATAGAACCAAAGGGGTTGTCAGTGGATTTGTCTGTATTTACAAGGAAGGGCATTTTCTGTCTTAGAGCTGTGTTAGTAGTCGTTGCTCTTTAGTTTATGGTTTTGCCTTTTAGTGTGTCTGGGGTGGAACCCAGGGCCTCAAAATACTAGACAGTGACTGCCCTGCCGAGCCGTGTCCCCAGCCCCAAAAGACACTGTTTTGTTTCCTAGCTTTCTGGCACGCAGCCTCTGTGTACAACCCCAGCTGTCTTGGACTCTCCGTCCTCCTGCTTTAGCTTTGTGAGTGCTCCACACCCATCACAGTCTCTCAGGGACTCCTAAGCAGTAGGGAAGGTAGGCAGGAATGCAAACAGAGAATCAATGTTTCTTGTTGTCTCACGCTCTGTAACAGGAGTGTGCTGCTAAACATTTCGGCTTCCTGGTAGGGTAGCATCGGCAAAGGGAAACCAGTGAGTATCTATAGAGGGTGTGTTTCCTTCTTAATATGATAATAAAGTAATATGCAGTTCCTATTGGCAGGCAGCATGCCATAGTCCCAACACATGGGAAATCGAAACAGGGTAGAATCAGGAGTTTGAGACCAGGTTAGGATATCGAGTGAATTCCAGGACATTTTGGACAAACTTGCCAGGTGTGATAGTGCATGCCGTTATCCCAGCGCAGAGGGCTGAGGAAGATAAATCTTGAGTTCCAGGCCAATGTGTTCTACATAATGAATTCCAGGACAGCGTGAACTGCATAGTGAGACCCTGTCTCAAAAAGAAGACAGTGTGAGGCCGAAGAGCTGGCCCAGTGGGTCAGGGTCCCTGCGGGGCTGGCTCAGCCACCTGTAACTTCAGCTCCAGGGGGTCCTACATCTTCATTTGTCTTCATAGGGACACCCACAGACACATGCCATACACATACACAACACATGCTATACACATACATACACATAAAATAGTTTTTCCAAAGGTAATTTTCATAACCATTTATATTCATTCTGAGGCACCAAAATTACACTGTACATTTTAGCATCTAAGTCACATGATAAAAACTGACTTTCCTGTTGTCACACGAGCTGCCTGTCTGGAGTTCAGGCTTAGTGCATGCGTCGGTTCCTGCCCTTTGCCTTGCTTTCTGCTCTTGTAGCTGTTGATCTTTCCTGGAACCCATGGTGCTGTTTGGAGGGTGAGGTAGGGGGTGGTCTGAGAACCCACGCCCAGGCAACTGCGGGTGGTGAGGTCCTGCTGGGGTCCCCATGCTGCTGACCTGACCGGCCTGTTGTCGCAGGGCCCCGTGAAGCACGTGTACAGGGTCCTGCAGTGTCAAGAGGAAGAGCTCACGCAGATGGTCTCCACCATGTCTGACGGCTGGAAATTTGAACAGGTATGTCACTCAGAGAGAAACAGCCCCAGCACCTCATCCCAGGGAGCCACAAACACCAGCCAGTCAGTAGCCCTGGGGTGAGGGGGTGAGGCAGTGTGGCCCCATTCCCATTTCCGAGTTAGGAAAGAGCTCCTTGGTGTGCATTACTTGCTCAGTGGCCTTCCTGTAGCGGCTGGAAGGGCTGGAAGAGGGTCGTGTCTCAGGGATTCAGATCCAGAATCTGAACCCACGGTGCCAGTGTGTCCCAGTGTGTCCCAGTGTGTGCAGAAGCGCCTCCTTCACTTTCGTTTGTCCTGTCAGAAGTGTTCTGAGGACGCCATTCTCTCAGGCCTAAAGAAGGCCGGTTTCGACAGGAGCTGTGTGATTCTGGGTGTGTGCATCTCAGGTGTGCTAGGAGGGGATCAGACACGCACGTGTGCCAGGGTCATTTCCCAGCATTCTCTGTCCCTTCCTGTCCTTTAGCTTTGTGCTTACAATTGGGGTTATTTGAAAATAAAGCCCCTGAGAATCTGGGTTTTACCACTTTTCTTCCATTAGGTGGCAGCCCAGTTCATCTTCTGTTGCCTCAACTCCGTGGACGCGGAGCGGGGATGAAGGGAGTGTGCTTTTGTCTGGAGGTGACTGGGTTCATGTGGAGCTCAGAGCTGAACTGTCACCAGAAGGTCACTTACAGAACAAAAGCCCCAGCCTATCTCAATGCTGTCACTTTATAGCTAGAGGGAGAGGTCCCTCTCTCCCTTCAGGATCAGCCCCGTCACATGCGTCCCTCGTTCCCAGTCAGCTGTGGGTGGCCAAATGCTGCACAGCATTTATATTCAAGGCTGTTTTTCCTGGTGCATAATCTGAAGCAGAAGTTATTTTTATAAATTATATGTAAAAAAAATTAAAAGTAAAAATAGATCCGTGGCTTTTCTCTGTGAAGGTGATAGTTTGTAATGTTACTCTCATGTTATCACAGTCCTGGGGTTGGACTGTGGCCTCCTGCAGTCCAGGCAAGTGCCCCACCAATGAGCTGTGCCTCTAGCCCTGGAGTGGGTCTGGCTACCGTCCTACGGTGCAGACGAGGAAGGGGAATGGGGGGCACCCCGGTCTTGCAACAGGAGTGCCCGGCTCGAGGCTTTGAGTGCTTGTGAGGCTGGGCTTGCTCTCCGCCGAGCTCCTCTGTGTGCAGACTTCCACCTCAGAGTTAAATGCTGGATTTGTTTCTCCAAGAGGGTTAAGACTACCATGGCTTGTGGCTTCTGGTGGCTCCAGCGTGATTGGCTGGGCACCTCCTAGTCTGTGTTCAGTCTCGTGTGTGGAGAAAGTCCAAGTGGGGCAGGTGAAGTGAGGAGTGTCCCTTGCTCGGTTTACCTCAGTCGGTGTGGCAGTGACCACACCAGAGCCACTCCTGACGCCTCTGGGATGATGTCGGGTGCTCGGGCAGGGGGAGCTGATGGCCTCAGACCTGTCTGCTCCAGGCCTGATTCCTCTCCCTGGACTGGGATCCATTTAATCCCTGCACCTTGGTTGCCTCACAGAATGTTTATTCTTTGCAAAATAAAGCGACAAAGTCCAGTTGCGGGAGGGGAGGGTTCTGTGGCAGAGAAGTGGTTTGGGTTTGGTTTGATTTGTTAGGGTTTTTTGTTCGTGTGTTTGCCCTTGAATGTTTTTAGTCCTGTCCATCTGGATGCACAACCACAGTCACTGTCTGGGTTTTGTCAGTTAATCAGCATCGGCTCCTCCTATAACTATGGAAATGAAGACCAGGCAGAATTCCTCTGCGTCGTCTCCCGAGAACTAAATAACTCTACCAACGGCATCGTCATAGAGCCGAGCGAAAAGGCCAAGGTAGGACACTGCTTCCCAAGCTGGCCTCTGCCCCCTCTGCACCCTGCTCTCCCCGCTTTGCCAAGCTGCTGCTGGCTTGCTTCACTCTGTGCGCGCCAACAGCTTCCTCTCATGATGCTCTCTTAGATGCTGGATTTAAATCAGGATTTGTTGGGTCTGGGGAGATGGCGGGCATAGCCAAACTGGTGAGCTC
The DNA here is from genome assembly GCA_964023405.1 of Apodemus agrarius. Classification (NCBI taxonomy): domain Eukaryota; kingdom Metazoa; phylum Chordata; class Mammalia; order Rodentia; family Muridae; genus Apodemus; species Apodemus agrarius. Next base: position 103,039,971 of record OZ030015.1, read on the forward strand.
CAGCTTCAGTGAGAGACTTTGTCTCCAAAGGAAAACAGAATGAGGGCGAGAGTGATATAGGAAGAGGCAGAGTTCCCACTCTGGCCGCCACCCTGCATGCACACCCACACGCGCTCACCTGGGCCACACGCACAGCGCTGATGGGAACTGAGCCTGGACCAGGGCCGGTTGTATCCTGTCAGGATGGTGAAGGCTTTTTTGTGTCTAGACTAAAGTAGTATCTGCCTTGCTCCTAGACAGTCCATTCCTCCCTTCTCTTCCCACACAGCGCCCTGCAGACACACACTACACACTTGGGAAGAACCTGTGTGCTGGCTGTGACTAACAGCACAGAACCTTCTGGTCCATCTGTATTTGACAAGAGAGCCCATGCACTCAGGTACCCAGTGAGGTAGAGGCTCTGAGCCTGGCTTGCTAGCTGGGCTGACAACAGGTTGTGCGCTGTCCACGGGGCCCAGACGAAGCAACTACAGGAGCTTTCAAATCATTTTCAAATCATTCACTGTCATCAGCTGTCCTGTTACTTAAATCCCTGCAGCCATGCTGGTGCCGGAGACCCAGCCCTGCGCAGGTTGAGTACAGCCTTACCCCTGAGCTGCACCCCAAGCCCGTGGGCCTCGGCTCCCTCAGCAGTTACTCCGCTGACTCTGTCTTCCCCATCTGCTTAGATTCTTCAGGAGAGGGGCTCTCGAATGTAAGCAGAGAATCTGAAGTTTCAGAACCCTGAAGGCAAGAGAGCTATGGGCCAAGCAGCTGCGAAGGGAGACCCTGCACCTGTACAGTAACCGAGCCACTGCAAAGCCAAGCTGCGCCTGGGCCCGAGAAGTGATGTCCGGCCGAACCAGAGGAGCCCCACCGCCCGGACGAAGACCGTGCGCCCCCTCTGGCTGCACGGCCCCTTTGCAGAAGCCTGCTTTGGTTTGCTAGCCGGTGTGAGAACAGACCTTCACAGCAGCGCCTGGGATGGGTCCCTGGCTGGAGCCTTGTGGGGAGTGGGGGGGAGGAGGAAGGTCTAGCTCCCTGGAACAGTCTAGATGCTAAAAGCCAGAGCAGAGGAAGAAGGCTTGTCCTGAGCTGTGCCTGGTCTCAGCCTGCATGCCATGGTGGACATTAGCTGCTCGGACCGCACCTCCCTGACCTAGGCATTCTTGGAGGTGGGCAGGGGATTCCATTTTAGCGTGCTGGATCGAGGTTTTGGGTACAGAATAAAGTTGCCAAAGGACCCACAATCCTATGAGCAGAGCCTTAGAGGCAGGAGGATAGGGTCCTGCATTGTGGTTGGAGCGTGGTTGCTGCTGTCCCTGCTCCCACGAGTGGCATCACCCGGTGTCTCTCAGCCGGTGGGCCCTCAACCCATCCTCACCCAGGAGGCTTGGGGCTGTGGCCTCCTAGGCCGTGCTAGATGGACAGCTAGCGGTACTGAGCAGTTGGTGTGACTGCTTCTGCGGCCTTTCCCTACCTGGCTGACCCCAGCTTCCTCCCCGAGCTTCTTGAATTGGACCAAAGAGAAAGGACTTTGTGGACCCTCTGTAATGGCTTGGGGGAAGGAGGCTGTCTCTGTGAACGCTGCCAAATGTGTCATGTCATCATAGCTAAAAGCGGTGGTGTTTTTGTGATCGTCTCTTGAACATGCACTGACTGATAGGTGATACTTGTGTCTCTTCTTCATTTTTGTGACAATCTTGCTGTGTGACATCATCGTCCCTAGCTCTGTGTGGGGGTGGGTGTATTCACACACGGTGGCAACCCGTGGACTTCCTGCATCTCCTGGGGTCTGTGCTTGTGTGGAGGGTGCTGCAAAGCCCCTTGAGACCATCAGGCTGGAACTCGAGGCCGCACGTCCCCTTCTATAGAAGACAGAAGGACCAGGGTCATGTCTGTTTATCCTAGAAAACTATAAACTGAAATGTGATATGAAATAGGTAAGACTGTCTCCGGATTGACCCAGGCCACACATTCGTGGTACCTTCAACACCAAGATGTCTCTGCATTCAGTGGGTGTGGTGGCTATTGCTTTTCATCTGAGTGCCTGCGAAGCAGAGGTAGGCAGATGTCTGTGAGTTCAAGGACAGCCTGGTCTACATAGAGACCCTGCCTCAGAGGCACGGAGAATGAAACCTGCGCATTCTGTAGCACAGCTGCTGCCCAGGGGCCCCACCTCGGTGACTTCTGCAAAGGCAGCATTGCATGTCAGCTGGGTCCTCAGGTGGCTGACCACACCCAGCTGGCTCCCTGTTCTCCAAGAGTCATCACTTCTCTGTATCAGTAGCTTAGCGTAGAAGTACACCTGTTCAGCCCCCTGCGTGTCAACTAGTGTTGTCACCTCGGGAGTCCAGTGGCTATAACTGTTTGACAGCCATGCCATATTAGATGATCTGCCTTCAGAAGTGGCGCCCCCTTCCAAAGGGTCCAGGCGCCTATTCTATCATCTCTTTCAGAAGAAAGAAAAGGTGGGTGGGTATATTGAAGGAAAACTGAAAGGGGGTTGTGGAGGGGGCCGGGGAAAGCTCAGAAAGTTAGAACTTAGCAAAGGGACCTTTGACCCTACCCACAGGTGATGTCAGGTTGGGGGATGAAGCAGTGGGTTCACTCAGAGCCTCTTGTTCCTCACCTTGGGGAGCCCCCTTATCCCTCTGCTTTTCTGGGGCCGCACCAAGTGGTCTGGACAGACACAGTGCCTCTGCTCCGTGTTCAGCGAGGGCCGATAAACGGAGGTTTACGATGCAATGCAGGCAAGATATCAGGACTTTGTCATGTACCCGGGAAGTGTTCTTTCCACTGAACATTCCAGAAAGCCCCAGCTAGCTCTGTACAAAGATCACTGCTGAGCCTCCAGCCTGGACACAGAGGCAGGCATTGGTGGCCCTCTTGTCCTGGAGGGCGGGTCGCTGCTTCCCTGGCTTTGCCTAGTGCTTCAGGCAACAGAGGGGGCTCACAGCTTTCCTAGAACCACTGCTCCTGCGAGTCCTGCTGATCACTGCAGAGAGAGAGGTCTCTGTCACGTGGGGATATCCCATGACCTACACGATCCCCTACGCCCCTCTGTTCTCAGGACCGTCAAACAGGAGTGTCTTTCTTCATTTTTCTTTGTCCCGGGTCTTTTTCCTCTGGTCTCCTTGGTGATGATGGGCCCAGCTCCCACTCAGTTTCCCCTTCCCTGTCTTTCGTGTGTAGGGAGGGAGGGATAGATGCTAGGGGAGTAGGCCAAAGGGACACCACCCCTTCCAGGACAGCCTTCCTCCCGACTCTGGGACCGTGCCAGACACTCCTCCCGTGCCCTTTGTGACGGACCGCTCATGTGTCAGGACAAAGTCTGAAATGTTGTCACCTTTTGTCAATAAAGATAAGCGGCAAGCACTGGGCCCTGGACCGTGAGTGCTTTTACCGGTTCCCAGTCTCCCATGCTCATCCCATGGAGACCTGGCTGCTTTCAGCAAACAGGCGTCCTTCCTGTAGCTGCTCGGGAGCACAGCATGCCTTAGAGCGCTGTTAGAACAGCCAGAGGCATGCCGGGCCCTCTCCCTCCTCCCGGTCATCTCTGTGGGGCTGAAAAGCCCCCAAGGGTGCTGAGGACAGAGCTGAAGAGAAGGGACCAGGGGCCCGTTGCGTGCCAGGCAGAGGCAGGTTGACGAGCAGGTGGAGGGAATCAAGGAGCCCAGGTGACAGATGTTGATCCCAGGCTGACATTAAGAGAAGCCTTTAAAGGCCTTGTCGGGGCTGCAGCTGAGAAAAAACGAGCGAACAGGCAGGCCAGTCGCACAGTCACCCCAGAGGCGACGAGTCGCTCAGTTACCTGGGGCTGAGCACCACAGCCACAGAAGTGGGCCCTTCCCCGGGCGGGCGGGCAATGGGAAGAGGCTGGATCAGCAGCATGCAGAGTGTCAGGGGGTCCTGGGGAGGGGCACTCGGTGCTGTTGTCCCCAGGCTTGGTAAGGCTGGAAATACCGTGGACCAGCACTACCTCAGAGCCAGCCGTTGGCAGCAGAGAACGAGGCTGTCGTTCGTGGGTAGCAAACGGGAACGCTCACGCTGCTCAGTCTTCGTGCGGATCCTCCAACAACTGAAGCGCGGGCTCAGCCTGACTCTGTCGTCCACCTCTGGGTCCTACTCCCCTAACTGGGCTGCCTTGCCTGGCCTCAGTGGGAGAGGACGTACCTAGTCCTGCAGTGACTTGAGGCGCCAGGGTGGGTTGTTTCCCTAGGAGGGACCTCCTCCTCAGAAATGAAGGGGATCGGGAAGGGGTTGGCGAGGAGAGGCTGCAGGGGCTACTATTGGGATGTAAACTGAATAAATAATGGGGAGAAAAAAGCCCTCGCTTTTCCAAGCATGCGGGTATATGGGCACCATTACACTAATGCTTGCACATCTAGGCGCGGGTGCGCGCGTGCACACACACCACATTTACATAAAAATAGAAATCTTAAAACTGAACAAGTACTGAACATTTACCTACCATCTACTGTAGCACAACCATTCTTAACCTCTGTCTTTGCTTGTTTTTTTTTTTGTTTTGTTTTGTTTTTTGTTTTGTTTTGTTTTGGTTTGGTTTGGTTTTTGGATTTGTTTTTTTTTTTCGAGACAGGGTTTCTCTGTATAGCCCTGGCTGTCCTGGAACTCACTCTGTAGACCAGGTTGGCCTCAAACTCAGAAATCCACCTGCCTCTGCCTCCCAGAGTGCTGGGATTACAGGCGTGCGCCACCACCGCCCGGCTTGTGGGTTTGTTTCTTGAGACAGGGTTTGAGGTAGCCCAAGCTGGCCTCTAACTTACTATGTAACTGAGAATTGCCAACCGTGAGCTACCAGAAGCTGTTCCTGCTTCCATTTCACATGTGCTGGGATGACAGACTTGTGCCGCTGGGGAACAAACCCAGGACTCCCTGCACGCTAGGCGAGGGCTCTCTGCTCATGGAGCTCTACCCCCAGGCCCAGATGCTGTGGATTTTTATTTTTATGGCTGTGATATTGCTCCTGCATTTGAGAGAAATGCTGGCTGAAGTTCTTCAGGTCAAAGTAAGACGGTATCTACAATTACTTTCAGCAAAAATGCCCCAATGATATCTGTATAAAGCAAAGATAGAGCCGGGTGGTGGCGGTGCATGCCTGTAATCCCAGCACTCTGGGAGGCAGAGGCAGGTGGATTTCTGGGTTCGAGGCCAGCCTGGTCTACAGAGTTCCAGGACTACACAGAGAAACCCTGTCTCGAAAAACCAAAAAAAAAAAAAAAAAAAGAAAAGAAAAGAAAAGAAAGAAAGAAAGAAAGAAACCCACACTATCACCTACATAGCTAATGCTTGTTCAAATTTTCCCACATTGTCTAAATAAACATTTGGGTGCTTTTGAAAGTATTTTATTTTTATGTGTCTGAGTTTTTTGACTGCTTGTATATCTGTCCACCACATGTCTAGCATTCACAGAGGTCAGAGAACAGCAGCAGAACCCCTGGAGCTGGAATCACAGCTGTGAGCTACCGTAAAGGAGCTAGAAATTGAACCTGGGTCCTCCGGGAAGAGCAGCTGGTGCGCTAACCACTGAGCCGTCTCTCCAGCCGTCTAGATGCCTCTTTAAGCCAAAATCCAATCAATGTTCTCACATCAAATTCTAATTTTAAATCTTTTTTTTTTCTTGACATTTTATGTATTTTATGCGTGTGCAAGTGTGTGTGCTATGATGCGCGTGAGCCATCTGTGGGATCCAGTGACCAACTCAGGTCACCAGGGCTGTACACCACACCTTTACCCACAGTCCATCTCACAGGTCCTCATAACTCAGAAATCTGCCTGCCTCTGCCTCCCAAGTGCTGGGATTACAGGCGTGCGCCACCACGCCCGGCTAAAACAGAGCTTTCTTAAGACCTGGCAGGTCCAGGTTCTTCTGTGCACCCAGCAGGAAGTGGGGAGAAATGGAGCGGGCCCTGCGGTTTTTGTTGTTGTTGTTGTTGTTGTTGTTGTTGTTTCTTTCAGGATTCAGTCCCCACATTTCCGGTTAGTCACACAACCAAACCTTCCGTGGAGGTTAGCAGAGTGATGGCTCACGAACATTCCTGAATCTGTCATTAAAGGGCCCTGGAACAGGGGCTGCGATGCTCGATGCTCGCTCGTTTCTCGGCGCGCCAGGTGCTCTGGGTCTGGCTGCCGTTCACTATCAGCCTCTCAAGCAGGGAGGGTTTGAAATCCTCAACCCGGACACCAGCCCTACCGCACAGACTGGCGCTGTCGAGGGAGATGTGGGTGGTTCCCCAGGATGAAATTCTGAGGGGACGGAAACCTGTAAGAAAAAAAGAAGGACGCAGCACCAGGAGCCCGAGAAGTGGTCGGAACGGAAAACAGTAAACCCCGCGCGCTAAGAAGCCCACGCAGAGCCTTGGCGCACCGGGCGCTTGCCGCTGTGCTGGGAGAGGTCCGGCTCCCAGCGGGAAGAGCAAACCATCTGCTGGTGCGGAGCTGTGAGGCGCTCAGTGTGGGGATTTAAACAGCCAGTGCTGCCCATAGAGGGAGCCGGACTGGTGGGGAGACAGTGGATACTGATAATCAAGGGCCAGATGATTCTGACCAGCATTCACTCTGACAAGAGCGGCTGTTAGCTATCTATGTACCTTTATGCTTGGACTAGCAAAGTACAAGACCTCAGTCCAAGAGAAGGAAACACAGCGGCACACCCTGGATTTAGAGCCCCAATTTCTAGCGGTGTCTGCAGACTCTAACACAGGACTCACAAAACTTTCCTCAGCTCCCACGGATAGAGAGAGAGATGCTGGAGGGCCGCGTGTGCCAGGGAAGAGGCACTGGTAAGAAGCCTCTGTTGTGGGTTGAGATCATTAGGGAGCATAGCATGAGCAGAGTGAGGTAGAAAAGGATGTGAGGCCTCTGCCAGGGCTGGAGAGAGGCTCGGGCTCCTAGTGGATCAGGGTGCCTTCCGTTGGCCTTTGACTGCAGTCTTTTTCGTTTTGTTTTTAAGTTCGTGTGTGTGTGTGTGTGTGTGTGTGTGTGTACACATATATTATTATATATACATTTGTATATAAATATATACAAATATATTTAAATGTGTGTGTGTATTCTGTGCACCATGTGTATGCTCTGTGCCTGCAGCGACTTGACGAGGGTATTGAAATCCCCCGGGACTGGAGTTACAGGTAGTTATGAGTGGCCTAATATGGGTGTTAGGAATTTAATCCGGTTCCTTAGATTCAAGCGGGTCTCCCCATCTCTCCCCTACCATACTCAATACACAATGACCATGACCTAGACGCAGCCAGCCAGCCACAGTGGGCCGTCTACAGCCTAGCCATAAGACCAGTGTGTAGCATGTCTGAGAGATGCTTCCTGAAAACCTGACCCTGGTTTGTTTTTGTTTTTTCCTCTTTTTCTGTGGTGATGCCAAGACCCTCACACATACTAAGTGTTTGTATATACATTTCCATTCCCTTGAATCTTTTAAATTACTTTATGGGTTTATGTAGCTCAGGCTGTCCTAGAACTCATGCTGGCCTGGAGCTCAGAGATCTGCCTGCACATCTACCTCCTGAGTGCTGGGATCAAAGGCTCCGTGCTCTGTTGAAGAGTGTGTGTGTGTGTGTGTGTGTGTGTGTGTCTGTGTGTGTGCGTGTGTGTGTGTGTGTGTGTGTGTGTGTGTCTGAGGATGTCAGAGGGTCCCTGAATCCCTGCTGTTGGAGTTACAGATGGCGGTGAGTGGCCTGATGTGGGTCGGGGACCAGTCCTAGGTCCTCTGCAAGAGCACTATGCCCTCAGAACTTCTTAGAAACTGAGATACATACACTTTTATGTGCATGGAAGTTTTCCCTGCCTGTGCATCTGTGCACCCTGTGCACGCCTGGGGCCAGGGGAAGCAGAAGATCCTCAGATCCTCTGGAACTGGAGTCCTGTCCAGTTGTGAGGGCACAGAGGGCCAACCCGGGTCCTCTGGAACTAGAGTCCTGTCCAGTTGTGAGGGCACAGAGGGCCAACCCAGGTCCTCTGGAACTGGAGTCCTGTCCAGTTGTGAGGGCACAGAGGGCCAACCCGGGTCCTCTGGAAGAGCAGCCAGTGCTCTTAACTGCCGAGTCATGTCTCCAGCCCTTGAGTTTTGTTTGTTGCCTTTGCTTTTTAAAAATCTAGAATGGCGCCGGGCGGTGGTGGCGCACGCCTTTAATCCCAGCCCTTGGGAGGCAGAGGCAGGCTGATTTCTGAGTTCGAGGCCAGCCTGGTCTACAGAGTGAGTTCCAGGACAGCCAGGACTACACAGAGAAACCCTGTCTCAAAAAACCAAAACAAAAAACAAACAAACAAAAAAAATCTAGAATGGGGGCTGGAGAGATGGCTCAGCAGTTTAGAGCACTGGCTGCTCTTCCAGTGGTCTGTGCTTGGTTTCCAGCACCCACATGGTGCCTCACAACCACCTGTAACTCTAGTTCCACGGAGTCTGACACCTACTTCTGGCTTCAACAGGCACGTGGTGCGCAGACATGCATGCAGACGAAATGCCTGATACACATTTTGTATGTATGAAATGTGTAGTGAGTGCTGCCTGTTCCTTGGCAGGATTCCACTTGCAACTTGAGATCCTTCTGCCTTCAGCCTCCTCTTGCAGAGTTTGAAAAGGCAAAAGGAATAAACAGAACCCTAAGGCCGGCTCTAGAGAGATGGCTCAGCAGTTAAGAGCACTGGCTGCCCTTCCAGAGGACTCAGGTTCGATTCCCAGCCCCCCCCCCAGGCAACTTACCCTCACTTTAACTCCAGTTCCAGGGGATCTGATAGCTTCTGTTCCCTCTTGGCAACACACACACACACACACACACACACACACGGTATATATACATACACATAAAGTCAATGCACTTTAATTTTTTTAATCCCCTGGGAAAACCGAAAAACCCTAAAGCTGCCAAGTCTGTTCCATGCCAAACTAAGGCAGGACGATCGGGCCAGATAGCACAGTGAGACAAACTGGGGGGTAAGGAGCTGGGGGAGCTGGGCGTACTTCTACCTCCGTGTACCTGGGAGGCTAAGGCAGGATGATCATGGATTAAGGTCATCTTTAGATAAGCAACAAGTTCAAGACCAGTTTGGGCAACTTAAGTACCCACTGAGCTCAGCTGACCAGGGCTTGCCCAGCGCACACAGGATCACGGTTTCAAACCTCAACACCAGGCTCTAATGGAACCCCGATTCGATACACGCTGACGAATGCAGTAGTTAAAACTGTGTATTTTTGTAATTAAACCATTATGTTTCCACAAGAGCAGAACAGCGTCATATGTACAGTCAAAACACTGCAGTTCCCAACATACACCAGTCTCCAGCCGGAGCAGAGGCGTGAGGCAGTGTTTGTGTTTGTGGTGTAGCTCCGTGCATCAGGCAAAATGCACGTGGTGTGTCCGGACAGCAGTGAGGTCGCTCCTGCTGACGCAACATGCCCCGGATACACTCTACATTTGATTTTAGATTAGTTTTTGGTGGGTGGGAGTCCAGAAACTTTTCAAGATCCAGAGAATGAAAAGCTGGGTTTTAGCGCCCTGGGTCTGCAGCTCAGACCCTCTCAAGAAAAGGAACTCCATTACTCTCACACAAGATTTCCACCAAGAACTTGCAGCAGACACTGCTAATTAGTAGAACACAGCTCCTCTAGTTCCCCACGATGAGAAAAGGCTGCCTCCTGTTCCCCGCTACTGATCAACAGGAGTCAGGCTAGTCTTTTTGTTTGTTTTGTTTTGTTTTGTTTTGTTTTTCTCTGTGTAGCCCTGGCTGTCCTGGAACTCACTCTGTAGACCAGGCTGGCCTCAAACTCAGAAATCTGCCTGCCTCTGCCTCCCAAGTGCTGGGATTACAGGCGTGCGCCACCACCGGCCGGCAGCCTGAAACTTTTTAGACGCTTTTTCCTGTGGGGTTCAGAAGGGCAGGAAATAAGCCACAGTCCACTAAATCAGAGTAATGGTGGCTCTCTTCAGCTTCCCAATCCCTGACTTCTCTTTCTAAAAGTTAGAAACAAAGTGAAAGCAACAGACAGAACCTCCCAAAAGATCTTGCTCGGAGCTACCCCGGGGATGTAACTCAGTGAGTAGTACAGCGTTTGCCTCCTGTGTGTCAGGCTCTGGCTTTAATCACCTGCATGAAGAAGGAGGGGGAGGAGAAGGAAAGGGAGATGCTGGGGAGATGGACCAACGATTTGATGCATTTGCATTTGTTGCTTTTGCAAAGGACCAGAGTAGGGGTCCACTCACACAGCGACTCAGAACCATCTGTAACTCCAGCTCCGGGGATCTGACGCCATCTTCTGGCCTCTTCAGGAACTGCATGCACAGGGTGCACATACACTAATGGCCAGACAAAACATGCATACAGAAAAATAAATCTTTGAAGAAAAGAAGAGGAGGAGGAAGAATACCAGAATGATGCTTGGGTCATATGTTATAGCCCATATCCTCCTGCTGCTCAGTGGCCATTTTCCCTTTTTGGTGGGAAATATGAACATCAATTGTAAGCGGCCCTAGGTGCTAGCAGCTACTCCGCCACGAGAGATGGAGAGAGCCCATACGTGGAGGAGTAGAGTGTGTTGGTACTTCACAGCACTGTGGTCTGCCCCATGGGACACCTGTGTCCTGATGACATCACAGGCAGGATGCAGGGACTGGCTGCACCTGAATTATGACATCAGCAAAACTGGGGTTAACCTCAAGGAAAGGGCATCTGGACAGGGAGACCATGAAACAGCAGCCACAGAGAAAGGTGAGACGACGACGGCAATCATCAGTCCACAGGTAGGGCACAGGAGGATGGGGGACACCCCGAGAAGCTGGCCAGGGAGACCCCTAGTACCTGAGTCTCCGTGGGTCTTTTCCTTCTTGGCACAGGGCAGCAAAGTATCTGGCTCTCATTGACATGCAGAAGATCTCACGTGAGTTCAAGCCCCTGACCATCCCTCCTGGGTGCCGAGGGAGTGGCCCCTCCCCTTATCATCCTGTCCTTCCTTCTCCCTCCCCCACAACTGGGGCTGGGACCAGGATATGTGATTCTCAGTGCCCACCCACATGGTGGTTGGCTGATGACACAGCCCTGGTCCCCTATGGTCAGACAGCTGCTTCCAAAAGACAGATGTGACAAGGAGCATGCCTGTGACATAAAGAACATGCCCCTGGTGTGCAAGACCATGTCTCTGGTATCGAGGGCCATGCCCTGGCTCTCTGCCATGCCTGGATTTTTCTCTGTCTTTTCAGGACCAGGCCAGGACAAAACCCCCTCACAGCTCTCTTCCCAGTCCTCCAGAACCCCCCTCCAGTTCCTGATGAGCAGCAACAGCAGTCAGCACATGTTGGAAGACCAAGTCCTCTGTCCCATTTGCCTGGAGGTGTTCCGTAACCCCGTCACTACCGCCTGCGGCCACAACTTCTGCATGACCTGCCTTCAGAGTTTCTGGGACCACCAAGCTGCCATTGGCGAGACTTACTATTGCCCCCAGTGCAGAGAGGCCTTTCCCAGCCGGCCCCGCCTCTGCAAGAATGTCATCCTCGGGGAGATGGTGGCTTGCTTCACGCAGGCCAAGAGCCAGAACTCGGGGTCCATGTGGGGCCTGGCTGGCCCCACAGATGTGCCCTGTGACTTCTGCTCTCCGCAGAAGCTGAGGGCAGTCAAGTCATGCCTGCAGTGCGTGGCGTCCTTGTGTGAGAAGCACCTGCGCAGCCACTTTGAGGACCAGCTGTTCCAGGACCACCAGCTGCTGGACCCGGTGTGGGACCTCAAGAACCGCTTGTGCCGCAAGCACCGCAAGCTCCGGCAGCTGTACTGCCGCACGGAGGGCAGCTGCGTGTGCGGGGCCTGCCTGCTGGAGGAACACAAGAACCATGACACCACCCCCCTGGAGGAGGAACGGGCCCGCAAAGAGGTGAGGGGGAGGGGCTGAGAAAAGGGCGCTCTCCAGGCTCTGACAGTCTGTCACATTTCCGCAGGGGAAACCAACACAGCGGAAGCCAAGCTTGAGATGGGAAGGCAGGAATCTGAGAGAACCTGTCTGACAAGACACTTAGACAGGGTCGGCGAAATAGGCTAGAGAGTAGAGGTGCTTGCTACCCTGACTCAGTTCCATCTTCAGAACCGACATTTAAATGGAAGGAGAGTGGGGCATGGTGAGGCGACCCTTTAATCCCCAGCCTGTGGGACGCAGAAGCAGATGGTTCGCTGTGAGTTTGAGGCCAGCCTCATCTATGTAGTGAGTTTCAGGATAGCCAGAGCTTCATAGCAAAACTGTCTGAGACAGATAGACAGACAGACAGACAGGGAGAGTGCCAACTCCTTAAAGTTGTCTATTGACACCTACCTATATGTGAGCCTTGGTGCCCACACATGCCCCTACAATAATGATAATTTTTGAAGTTAGGCAGTTGCTAACGTGATAAGTTCCGCTATGGCATGGGAAGGCATTGGGAAGTTCATAAGGAAGGCTCCAGAACTGCCTGTCAGACGTCTCCATCTGGAGAGAAGGACGCGTGGTTGGTTATGGGGTAGGAAAGGTTGTTTACAACCCTCCCTGAGGGGCGCATCCAGGGAACCCCTGTGCAGGACGCGCCTGTGCCTTACTCCTCCCAAGAAGCCCCAGAAGACAGTAGCTGGAGAGATGGCTCAGCAGCTAAGCGCACAAACCAGAGGACCTGGGTTCGATTCCCACCACCCACAGGGTAGCTCACAACTGTAACTCCGAACCCTGGGAGCACACAAAACATCCGTACACATAAAATACCAGACCAAAAAAAATTTTAAATAGAACTCAGAAACATGACCAGTTGCTTTCTAATTGCTTACATTTCTTTTCTTGGTTTTGTTTAAAACAGTCTTCCCTACCCACCACCATGTGCAAGCTCACCCCAGGAACAGAGGGCCCTAGCTTTGGTGAGAGAGCTTGTCTCAGAAAATGAGGAAGAAACAGCTGGAGAGATGGCTCAGCAGTTAAAAGCACTGTTCCTGCAGAGGATCTGCGTTCAGTTCCTAACACCACAACCTTCTATAACTCCAGGCCCAGCAGATCTGAACCAGGCACACATGTGATGCATCTACATACATACAGGCAAAACACATACACATAAAATGTGTATATATATATATATATATATATATATATGTGTGTGTGTGTGTGTGTGTGTGTATTGCACGCACACACACACATACATGCATACATTTTCTTTTTAAGACAAGGTTCTCTGTGTAGCTCTGACTATCCTGGAACTCACTCTATAGACCAGGCTAGCCTTGAACACAGAAGTTCTTCTGTCTCTCCTCTCCTATACTGAGATCAAAGATCTAATCACTGCCTGGATTTTTTTTTTTTTTCAAAAAGAAAATATGGCAGCAAATGACTGAGGGAAAAACATCTACTGTCCCCTGGCTTCAACACATACAGTCAGAAGCAGGCAGATCTTTGAGTTAAGAGGCCAGCCTGGTCTACAAAGCCAGTTCCAGGCTAGCCAGGGCTGTTCCACAGAGAAACCCTGTCTCAAAAAAGAAAAGCGGTCTGGAGAGATGGCTTAGCGGTTAAGAGCACTGACTGCTCTTATAGAGTTCAATTCCCAGCAACCACATGGTGACTCACAACCATCTGTAATGGGAGCGAATGCACTCTTCTGGTGTGTCTGAAGACAGCTTATCAAATAAATAAAACAAATCTTTAAAAGAGCCAGGCAGTGGTGGTGCACGCCTTTAATCCCAGTCCTTAGGAGGCAGAGGCAGGTAGATTTCTGAGTTTGAGGCCAGCCTAGTCTACAGAGTGAGTTCCAGGACAGCCAGGGCTATACAGAGAAACCCTGTCTCGAAAAAACCAAAAAAAGTAAAAAGAAAGAAAAGAAAGGAGATACACTTGCCCTTTACCCTGGTGTTGGGTTCACTCACCAAAGCCCGTGAACTGGTAGTCAGGTCTCTCCGAAGCCCACTCTCTCTGGATCGGGGCGCTTATTCACGTCTGCCCCGCCCCTTCTAGGCGGAAGTTCGGAAAATTCAGGCTAATGTGGAGAATCAGATGCTGATCATTGCCTCGGACAGCCAGAAACACCAGGGACGAGTGACTTTTCTCTCGGTAAGGCGAACTACCTCCACGCTGACCCAGGCTTATCCCCAGGGTCTTCCACGGGGGCCCCCCGGGACCTCCCGGAAGTTATAGGGGATTGTGGGGGAGGAGGAGCAGTGGACAGAGACAGGACACTCCAGGTCTCTTTGGACCAGCATAGTGGGGTACAGGAGTGGGGTTCAGGGATGCCTCCCTACACGTCTACCTCAGAAACTGATTCAGACGATGCGAGACGAGGTGAACACCTGCTTCTCAGAGATCCTGCATGAGATTAAGCAGCTGCAGATGAAGGTCTTGGATTTTGTGGAGAAGGAGGAGGCGGCCGCCCTGGGAAAGCTGGGCAACTCTATCCAGCAAAGCCACAACCGGCTGCTGAAGTTGGAAGGGGACAGCGTGTGGCTCCACAGCCTGCTCACCAACAGGAGCGATGAGCAGTTCCTGCAGGCAAGACCCCCTCGACCGAGCCCCGCTGAGAGACAGAGAGACAGAGACAGAGAGATGATACCAGGCAGGCCCAGGAATAAGAAATCAGGGCGTGGGCCTGCATCACCTTGCCCACTCTCTGACTGAGCGCCCCAGGTCCGCATCCTCCTAAACTCTCATCAGCACCGGCTGCTTTTATTGCAGAGATCAACCATCCCTTCTTTTTCCTCAAGAAAGGATGGGGGGGCAGTGCCCCGGGGTTCTGAGTGTGTAATTCACTCTCCCTGAAAAACACACAGGCAGGAGTGAGGCAAAGTCAGTCTATGTATTGAAATCCACATTTCCTCCTCAGCCGTGTTCCTGGTGTTACTGAAGGGGGGGGGTGGAGCCAGGGGGGGGGGGGAAATGTCGGGCACAGTGGCTGACCAGAAAGTGGCAGTGACTTTCTCTACGCCCAGGGGCCTCCTACCACTGACCTGCTTTCTTCAGCTGCGCTAATACCCCTGGACAGATTTCAAAGATCGTTGATTGATTGATTACCTTGTCCCTCTCTGAATGACAGGATGACTTAGCAATGATCTTTAGGAGCCATTCAAACCCTCCTGCTGTTTTCTAAAGCAGCCAGGCTGCCACTGAAACCCTAACCTAAGCCATCCAAACAACGAGGAGAGAGGTGCTCACGTTTGAAAACGGGACGTTTCCTTCCCCTTGCCCACGGAGGTGGACGCCCCCCCCTAGCAGGTGCCTGAGCCCTAGCTAATGGGGTATTAGCCGCCCATCTCTGCACACCAGGAGTTCCCCAGACTGAAGCACTTCCCTGCCTGCGTGGAACCCTTGCTAGGCACCAGCTGTGAGGAGACACAGAGCTTCCTTCAGCTGCCGGAGACCCTGGCCCAGCTCCGCATCAGGCTGATGGACATAGGTCTTAGCTTCATCAACCAGCTGCTCCTCAAGGGTCAGTCTCTGAGAGGGCTGGAGTCGTGTAACTTGGGAGTGGCACCTCCTCACCTCCAGTGATCTTGGCGCCCTGCCTGCCTGTGGGCCACCCTTCCCAGGGCACCCGGGCTCCGGAATGGGCCAAGCCTCTCTTTGGAAGGAGGCTGGGCTGTAAGAGGGTTCTCAGCGAAGCTATCTCCCCCAGGTATCAGGATGAGCTCCTATGAGGTGCTGCCCGCGGCTGTGGACAGAAAGACACTCCTCCAGAGTGAGTTCTCAAACCAGAGGCCAACCTGGGGGAGGGGAGGAGGGAGGACTCCTAGATGTCTGGACTTCCTGCCTCACCTGCATTTCGGTCCCAGGGGCACTTCCTGTTCACTTTTCTAGTCTCTCGCTGAAGACTGGGGACCTCAGAGAGACTTAGCCTGGGTTCCGGGCCCTGTTAGGAAGAGGAGGAGACCCCGTCCCTTCCTACTTCAGAGGGGACCCCTGTTTCCCAGCCCTTCCAGAAAAGTCCAACATTGTACAGGACTTATTTCCTCCAGGCTGTCTGGTGCGGCCCTACCAGGGCTGGGCTATTTTAAGAAGTAGATAAAGCCGGCTGTCGGGAGGCTGAGACCAGATGCCTGTCACAAGTTCAAGGTCAGCCTGGACTAGCCTGGGCTCATCAAAAATAAAGTCAATGAAAATAAACCAGTAGGTAGAGAGGATACTGCTTCTAAGGACCTGGGGTAGAAGCATCCAGCGAGATCTTTGCAAACTTCTTTGCAAAAATCGGCTCTTAGCCCGCAGTGCCCTGCTCTGGGAACATTGACCCTGGCTCTCTTTTGCCTCCATCCCCAACCCCAGATTACTGCAACCTGAACTTTGACCCTGCCACGGCCAGCGAAGAGCTGTTCTTGTTCAAGGAGACACACTCGGTGTTGAACCTGGGCATCCTTCTGGAACCGTCTGCCACCAACAGCCCTTTACCGGGCTTCAAGCAGTGGCCCCAGGTTCTGTGCTGCCCAGGCCTGTCCGAAGGCTGTCACTACTGGGAGGCTGAGGTGTCCAACTCGTGGATGTGCCTGGGAGTCACCTACCGTCGCAACCCTCCGCTGAGCGGTCGCCCCCGTCGCAACATCGTCTACCTGCTGGGCCGCAACCCCTACTCGTGGTGCCTGGAGTGGGACTCGCTCAAGTTCTCCGTGTGGCACAACAACACCCAGACGGTGCTGCACGGATCCTACCACCACACGCTCGGCGTGGCGCTGGACTTCGGGGCCGGCTGTCTGTCCTTCTATGGCGTGGCGGGCGACGTGAGCCTCCTCTACCGGTTCCTCACCTCCTTCTTAGAACCTCTGTACCCTGCAGTCATGGTCAGCAGCGGAGCCTCGCTCACCCTCAAGCAGTACCCTGAGGCATAGGCAGCGCCCGCCCGCCGGCCCAGGCTGGCCGCCAATAAAGTTAGACTCTACGTAAAGGCTGGGCAGGCGTGTGGAGAGGTTGGCTGTCTGCTTGGTCCCCCTGCGCCAAGGATGAAAGTGGGTGGCCCACCTGCTTCCGGGCCCTGTGTCTGAATCCCACTGCGGCGCCTGCCTAGAAATTCCTAATCGTGACCTTCTCTGTGACTCTGGAAGGGCTCTGAACCAGACTGGAGTTCTCCTGGGGATGGGGATAGCCTTTGTCTTTCAGAGGCCAAAATCCTGCTTTAAATACCAGCCCTTCCCCCACCCCACCGGCTTCCCATTCTTAAGAGACTGGGAAGCCTCAGACTGGGCACCACTCGAGCTTGCATCAAGCTGACCTCTCTCTCCGGGTGGCCAGACTCTGAAGTAGTATGCCAGAGAGATAGGAGGGTTGGCAGGGTTCTACCTTATCTGGGGACTGGAAGGTTGGGGCCCCCAAGGAACCCAGCCCCGCCTTAGATCCAAGACTGGTGGGCTGAGGGCTGAGGCCCAGGTTGGTTAGAGGTGGTGGGCAGGACAGCTAACCTCTGTGAAGTGTCTAGCTCAGTGTTCAGCAGCGTGGAGGGCTGTGGCTACCGGGTAGGTAATCTCCCTTCCTCATCGGCACGGTTTAGAGTGATTCCCTGCCTTCAGCGAAGAGCCTACTCCACTCGTGGAGGAGGAAGGGGTTGGTGCTGGAACACCCAGTCCTTTATAATCTAACTTGCCCAGTGTGGGTCCTGGAAGGGGCATTTTAGCTTCGTCCATGGCCAGGCCCAGGCCCAGGCCCTTGCTAGGGACCCTGACCATTGGATCGAAGCCCTGCCCACCCCCAATCCAGGGGTTCCTGACCAGTGGGAAAGTATTCTGATTTTCCAGACTCAGCCGGCCACAGTTCCTGTGGGTTTAAAGCAGGGCCCCAGCCAAGTTAATGATCCACGAACTGATAAAGGTCACAAGAGAGAAAGCCCCTAGGGCAAGGCAGCTGGCAGCCAGACTAGGAGGTACCCCACCCGCGAGGGATCCTGGGAATTCAACCCCTGCCCTGCCGGTTCCTGGAGAAATTAACGCTGTTTTCTCCTTGAGGTGCTCCTTTTGGGGTAGGGAGAGCAAAGATGTGCTTTTTTTGTTGTTGTTTTTTTGTTTTTTTGTTTTTCGAGACAGGGTTTCTCTGTGTAGCCCCGGCTGTCCTGGAACTCACTCTGTAGACCAGGCTGGCCTCGAACTCAGAAATCCGCCTGCCTCTGCCTCCCAGAGTGCTGGGATTACAGGCGTGCGCCACCACGCCCGGCAAAGATGTGCTTTGAAGATCTCCTGAGGTGCCCTCTGAGCGAACCCTGGCTGTGACCAAGTGGGGACACCCCCCTCCCTAGGGTCTTCTGACGGCTCTGCTCCCCAGGACATACAGGATGGCGTGGGATAAGCCATGGTGTCCTGGGACAGACATCCAAAGATACGAGGGTGTCCCTTTCCTAAACAGTTGCTCCTTCTGTGGGGACTCCTTCCGTGGGGACGCCTCACGTGCAGATGCCTTAGGAGTACACGTGTATCACAGGTCGGAATTGAGGTCCCTTTGGCCACCGCTCAGCACCCACTTCACGGGAGAAAGTGTCACAGGGGTTAGGGATAATATTGGAGCGATTATTGGGCCTTGGAATTCCTTCCGTGTGACCAGCGCGCATCACGCAGGCGCCGGGCTCGGGGTGCGATGCAGCGGTAGAACATTTTCCTAGCGCACTCAAGGTCCCGAGTTCAATCTCCAGCACAGGGAAAGAGAGGTCACTGAGCGTGAATTACTGCACTGTATCCAGTCGGTGAGTCAACCTGACCACGTGTCACAGAGGAGGACTTGCCATGATGACGTCAGCAAGGCGAGAGGATGACCGTGTCCCCCCTCTGACCCCATTCTCACTCCAGGTGAAGGAGCCAGGGTGGGAACTCACTCTAGAGCGCCCTCCCCCAGATTTCCCTCCAGGAAAAAAAAAGATCTGGCGGAGACTTTGTACTTACCATGCTAGGAAGGACCTCCTCTAC
Organism: Apodemus agrarius; assembly: GCA_964023405.1. Lineage (NCBI taxonomy): Eukaryota > Metazoa > Chordata > Mammalia > Rodentia > Muridae > Apodemus > Apodemus agrarius. The sequence continues at coordinate 103,058,835 of OZ030015.1, forward strand.
CAGGGCCTCCTGAATAGCCAGGCCATCCTCTGCTGGCGGGAGGGGTGAAAGGCTCTATTCCAGACTTTGGTCTCCTAGTTCCAATTCTCTCCCCTTTTCCACCTATGGGAGCTGCTGCTAGCATCGTTTGGCTTTTCTTAACTGTGGCCAAACTTGTAACATTACAAAAACAAAACCTGACTGGGTGGTAGCAGAGTGCGCTTTAAATCCCAGCACTTGGGAAGCAGAGGCAAGTGGATCTATGGGTTCAAGCCAGTCTGGTCTATAGAGCAAGTTCCAGGACCACCAGGGCTGCACAGAGAAACCCTGTCTGCAAAAACCAAAAGCCAAAAATACAACAAAGAAAAAATAATCTAATTTGCCCAGTGTGGGTCCTAGAGGGGGCATTTTAGCTATGAAAATTACTCCACGGGCCACAGTTCATTGGTCATAGTCTCTAAAACTACTTCATTAAATTTTTTACCCGAATGGTTGAACTTTTTGCCTTTTCTTAAGGTTTTTGGTTTGTCTTTGTTTTGAGACAGGGTCTCTCACTGTGTTAGCCCTGGCCAACCTGAGGTTGGCTATGGAGAGACCAGGCTGGACTTGAACTCACAGAGATGATCTCATTTCTGCCTTTCTGATACATGGGTTAAAGGTGTGTGCCACCCCACTCAGGTGACTACCTGCAGCCGCTCACTGGAGGATTCTAGGCAGGGGCTCTACCACCAAGCCACGCCCCCAACCTCCTCATTGGGGGATTCTAGGCAGGGGCTCTACCACCGAGCCACGCCCCCAGCTCCTCATTGGGGGATTCTAAGCAGAGGCTCTAACACCGAGCCACGCCCCCAGCTCCTCCCCAAGCTGGTCTAGTCACCTCTCCCCATCCGGAGGTGTCCTAGGTCTGGAGGTTGCAGAGGGAATGTCTTCGGTTCTTAGAACCCAGACTGAGACCGTGACAGCATGCCTGCCGTGCGGTGCGGGTAACCAGCACTCCGAACGGAACGAATGGAACCGAGCGAAGTGTTAAAGGACACCTGTTTAGTGGCTCAGCCTTGCCAAGTAAGTCATAAACTGCCAGAAGCACAAGGCCACCCGTTAAATGGCTTCGGGCTTCCTGCCAGGTGTTTCTAGAAGCCACCGCTTCACATCTTCCTCGTTTGTGGCTGCGGGACTCTTCCTGCCCGGAGGCTGAGGCCCAGGATGCTTTTACCTCCCGTAGCAAGCCACACAAGCTGGGGGTGTCACAGATGTTAGGTTACTGCTCAGTTTGTTCCAGAGATTCAAACATATACCCTAGGTGGCCTCTGGGCCCATAACCTCCAAGGTTCAGCACAATGGGCTCATTTTCTGCCCTGGTACAAACCAAATGGATGAGGATACAACTTGAATGAGGGCGGGGTTGGGGATCGGAGAGTTTCTACTTCTTGGTGTTTTCTTTTAAGACTTATTTATTTATTATATGTAAATATAATAAGCTTTTTCTTCTTTCTCCAGCCCCACTCACTGGCTCCAGCCCAAAGATTTATGTATTTTATGTAAGCACACTGTAGCTGTCTTCAGACACCCCAGAAGAGGGCATCAGATCTCATTACGGATGGTTGTGAGTCACCATGTGGTTGCTGGGATTTGAACTCAGAGCAGTCAGTGTGCTCCTAACCGCTGAGCCATCTCTCCAGCCCTGAGCTTCTATTTCTAATTAGCTTAGTTGCAGCATGATCTCTCGATGCCCTGAATCAATGCCATGTGGTACTTCAGCAGTGGGAGTGGAACATCTGGTTCTGGCATACAACCAATGGCTTTGGGAATAGTGTGGTGTGTGGGGCCTCGAGCACTTTCTGGCCAACAACTGTGATGAGGTAACTCAGGTTTGGTTTACAAAAATGTAAAGAAGCATATGACATTTTAAGAAAGGAACACTTGCCAGCCAGTGGTGGTGCCTGCCTTTAATCCCAGCACTTGGGAGGCAGAGGCAGTCAGATCTCTCTGCGTTTGAGGTCAGCCTGCTCTACAGAGCGAGTTCCAGGACAGTTACCCAGAGAAACCCTGTCTCAAAAAAACAAAACAACAAAACAAAACAAAACAAAAAACAAAAAACAAAAAAAAAAAGAAAGGAAGGAAGGAGAGAACATTTATCTGGGTGTGGTGGCACACACCCTTAATGCAAGCATTTGAGAAAAAGGGGCAGGTGGGTTTCTGAGTTTCAGGCTAGCCCAGTCTACATAGTGAGTTCCAGGCTAGCCAGACCTACAGAATTAGACCTTGTTTTTTAAAAGGGGGGTAGGGGAGAAGAGGAGGAAGAGAGAGAGAGAGAGAGAGAGAGAGAGAGAGAGAGAGAGAGAGAGGAAAATGTTAGCAACAATATAGCACAAAAAGATCCCATCATTTGTCCCAATTGTTCCGTCAAGAACAGCAACATTGGATACAGTTGCGTGGACAGGAGGCTAGCCCTTCCAGTTCGTCACAAGCTACCCAGCCATCCCTAGCCACCACCCATGGACACTCTGGCGCTTCCATGGTGCAACAGTGTACCTCGTGACCCCAGCAGGCTAGGTGGGGCAGACTTGTCCTTGCCTGAGTGGCAGGAATGGAAAATATTTGTGTGCCTTTGCTGGCCGCACCTGCTGCTCAGGCTGGCTTCCCAGGTATGACAGGCTCTGTGCTGGGGCTGTGACCCTTGCTTCTTCATTAGCTACACCTGAGTGTTGACGGAGGAGGGCCCCCGGGCCGGGTAACCATTCTCCAGCCCTTGAGAACTTTCTCTCTGGGGAGAAGCATGCGCAGCACACTCTGAACTGCACAGCGACCGCCTCCTCCGAGGACAAGCTTAGCACTTTCACCTGGACTTTGGTGGCATGCACACCTTCCTTCACACGGGTGGCGTTCGGTTGCACCCCCCTCCGAAGACTCACAAGCACTCGTCTGGGGGGGCCAGATTTGTCTCTGGGGACTCTGCCCCAGGCCTGCCGCATTTGCTGTTAGAGACCCACCGCCTGCTTCAGCACCTTTCAATCTAATGGGCACACTAGCCTAGGTCACTCCGGGCTCCGAGAGCCTCTCTTAGAAAGATAACACTGCACCAGAGAGCCCAGCAAAGCCCCCATCCCAACCCAGAGGTCCCTGCTTGTCTAAGCCAGTATTCTGCAGAGTAACAGAACTTACAGAATGACTCTCACTTAAATATACAAAAGGGGGATCAGTAGAATGACTTACAGGCTGCAGGCCAGCTAATACAACAGTGCTACTAGTCTTAGGTCAACTAGACACACAAGCTGCAGATATCCGAAAGGGGGAAATGTTTAAAAGGTTTATTTATTTGTTTTATGTATATGAGTACACTGTAGCTGGACAGATGGGTGTGAGCCATCATGTGGTTGCTGGGAATTGTATTTAGGACCTCGGCTCACTCGGATCAACCCCGATCCCTCCGGTGGGCCCCGTTAACCTAGCTTGCTCAGACCCCAAAGATTTATTTATTATTATAAATAAGTACACTGTAGCTGTCTTCAGACACCCCAGAAGAGGCCGTCAGGTCTCATTACGGATGGCTGTGCTCCCAACGACATGCTCCCATGTCGTTGTTGGGATTTGAACTCAGGACCTCTGGAAGAGCAGTCGGTGTGCCCCTAACCGCTGGGCCACCTCTCCAGCCCGAAAGGGGGGAATCTTAATTGAGAAAATGACTCCATAAGATCTGACTTGAAGGTCTTTTCTTTTCTTTTCTTTTCTTTTCTTTTCTTTTCTTTTCATACATTCTTTGTTTATATTCCAAATGATTTCCCCTTTCCCAGTTCCCCCCTCCCCATAAGTCCCATAAGCCCTCTTTCCTCCGCCCATTCCCGGATCAAACCTAAAGCATTTTCTTAATTAGTGATGGATGGGGGAGGGCCCAGCCCATTGTGTGCGGCGCCATCCCTGGCGTTCCTGGGTTCTATAAGAAAGTTTGAGTAAGCCATAGGACCAAGCCAGCAAGCAGCACCCCTCCACGGCACCCCTCCATCAGCTCCTGCCTCCATGTCCCTGTCCCGATTGAGTTCCTGTCCTGACTTTCTTCAGTGCTATGGAAGCATAAGCCAAATAAACTCTTTCTTTCCTTCTCAATTTGCTTTTTAGTCATGGCTTTGACTTTGTCACAGCATCAGAAACCCTAACAAAGACAGCCACAATGGCTGGCTGGGAACAGAAAGTCCAGGAATCCAGTCCAGTGCATGAGACTGAGAGTGGGTGTCTCGGCTGGGCTTCAGGATACACCGGAAGCCTGAAGACACAGGCTCTAAGGCAGTGGTTCTCAGCGTCCTAATGCTGTGAACCTTTAATGTAGCTTCTCAAGCTGTGGTGACCTCCAACCATAAAATTCCTTCACTGATGACTGATAACCAACTTTGCTACTCTTATGAATTATAATGTAAATATCCAACATGCAGGATATCTGGTATTTGACCCCCAAAGGGGGACCTACAGGATGAGAACCGCTGCCCTAACGCCAGTGAAGGAGCGAGCAAGTGGATCTGCTAGCAAGACAAGGCCAAGGAGGCAAAGAGCAAAGCTCCGCCTTCCATGTCCTTTCACAGGCTCTCAGAGGGGGCGTGGCCCAGATTAAAGGCATATCTTCCCATCACAAGATCCAGACTAAAGATGTGTCTTTTGGGGGCTGGAGAGATGGCTCAGCAGTTAAGAGCACTGACTGCTCTTCCAGAGGTCCTGAGTTCAAGTCCTAGAAACTGCATGGTGGCTCACAACCATCCGTAATGAGATCTGATGCCCTCTTCTGGTGTGTCTGAAGACAGCTACAGTATATTTATATATAATAAATAAAATCTTTTTTAAAAAGTTGTGACTTTTCCCAGAAAAAGATCTGGATCAAAGATGTCCCTTCCTACCCCCAAGATCCAGATTTGAAGTGGATCTTTCTACTTCAAATTAAGCAAAAAGCCTCCATGAATGTGACCTTCATTTTTTTTTTGTTTGTTTGTTTTTGTTTGTTTGTTTGGTTGGTTGGTTTGTTTTGGGGTTTTTTTGTTTGTTTGTTTTTTCGAGACAGGGTTTCTCTGTGTAGTCCTGGCTGTCCTGAAACTCACTCTGTAGACCAGGCTGTCCTCGAACTCAGAAATCCGCCTGCCTCTGCCTCCCAAGTGCTGGGATTAAAGGCGTGTGCCACCAACGCCCGGCTTCTTTTTTTATTTTAGCTAATTTAAGATATAGACAAGTTGACAACCAAGGATAACCATCACACTGCTAAACTGACTTCAGAAATATTTTTAGATTTATTGATTTAATGTGTGTGCACCCCTGTTTTGCCCGGACGTGTGTATGCTGTATGCGAACCACATGTGTGTACTAACTGTGAAGGCCAGAAGGGGGCGCTGGATCAACACGGAACAGGAGTAACAGTTGTGAATCACCACGTGGGTACTGGAATTTGAACCTAAATCCTCTGAAAGAGCAGTGAGCCACCTCAACAGACCTTTTTCTTTTTCTTATCTTTCTTTCTTTTTTTGAGACAGGGTTTCTCTGTGTAGCCCTGGCTGTCCTGGAACTCCCTCTGTAGACCAGGCTGGCCTCGAACTCAGAGATCCACCTGCCTCTGCCTCCCAAGTGCTGGGATTAAAGGCGTTCGCCACCACCGCCCGGCTTCCCCTTCCTCTCTTAAAGGTTGGCCCTGAAGGGCCTTCTACCACATTTATTTTGCTTTCTCCCTCCTCATCGCCTGACTCCTCCCATGGGTTCCAAGTTCTGTGTATGCACATGTGCCTGCTTTTCTGTATGCACACCATCTAAGTGCAATGCCTGTGCTAGCCAGACTCCCGGGAACTGGAGCATACACATGGTTGTAAGCCGCCAGAACCAAACTTGGGTCCTCCGTAAGAGCAGCAAACGCTCTTAACCCCAAGCTATCGCTCAAGCCTCGATAAATGTAATTTTTAAACGTTAGAGTGGCTTCCATGCAGAGGGAGGGCCTCATTAACCCCAGGGGAAAGGACAGAGAAACTGGGACAGGTGCAGAAAGGAGAGGCATACACACAAGGAGACACCCCTGCACCAGCCGCACCCACGCCCAGACAGGCTGTGTTGCTGATGTGTCCAAGAGGGCACTCTGGATGCACCAGGAGCATCAGTCACAGAGGTCAAGAGCTGGGCTGACGAGCACGGAGGCAAGGGGCACACCTGCAGTTTTCAAGTAACTAAAACATTTCCAAAGGATTCCAGGACCCAGGAGTCCGTGAGCAACCCGAAGAGACAGAGCTCCATGTCCTACCCCGCCCACGAGCCAGCCAGCATGTGCCTAGCCCCAGCACAGAGCCCAGTTCCTGGTCCTTGTTGCTGTCAGTTTTATTACCCTGGACCCCAGGACTTGCTAAGTCCATGGAAAACGGCCAACTCTCGCGGAGTTTAGTGAGCAAGGTGCAGCACACAACAGATGGATGCCTCCGTGTAGAGGAAGAGGCCTTGAAGCTGACGCCTGAAGGCTGGCTAGGTAATTCGATTGTGAGGCGAATTATCCCACGGGTAGGAAGAAACCACGCATAAGGAGATGATGCCCCAGCCCCGTGGAGCCTCAGCCTAAAGAGGTATCTTAGTTCAGGCTAGGGAGCAGGCTGGTCCAGAGCTCTAGACACTTCATCTTGATTGAGAGAGGGTCGAAGTTTAGGGTGGGGCTCCCCAGAGGACCTGAGAATCCTGAGAAAGCTGTAATTTTCCTGTAATTACACCCTCCCACCTTAGGGGGACCACTGGGCAAATCTTACTGGGTCCCATCTCTTCCTCCTAATCCTGTGCCTGAGGAAGCTCAGGGGACGCTGGCTCCCATGTGAGAGCGCTCACAGAGACGGGGTACCAACACTAGCTTGGGAACTGTTAGCAATATAATAAAGCGTGAGCCCAGAGGTGACCTCTAAGTAAGAGACACTTGCAGTCTGCATAAAGACAGCGACTCCCAGTCATCCAGAGTGAAGCTACCCCGCTGGTGTGACACACACACACACACACACACACACACACACACACACCGCTAGTGTGACTGTAGCTAGCCCCCTGGTGTGAAGCTACCCCGCTGATGTGAAGTGATGCCTTTTTGCGGGTTGGTTCTTTTTTTTTTCTCCCTTTGATGACTAAGGGGGATGAATATCTTCCTGAGCGTTTGTGGAGCATTTATGTATTTATGTTGCTTCAGACTGGTGTCCACTCGAGTCTGAGGCCCTCTCTTTTGCTTCTTTGTTTCTTCCAGAGCTGAGGTTGCTGGGCGAGTGCTCCCAGTGCTAGGAGTGGGTCGCCACACCCACTTTGACTGGTTTTTAAATGGGGCTCTCTGTTTCTCTCCTACCGACTTGAGAGAGTTCTTCCTGTTTGTGAGTTTGCTTAATTAATTGACTAATTCATGTCTATGTGCATGTTTGTGCGTGCAGGTGCAATGTACACATGTACCCCACATGTAGAGACCAGGGTCAACTCTGGGTTTTCCTCAGGAATCACCCTTCTTGTTTTGTGGGCTTTTTTTCTTTTTTTAAGACTTACTTTGTTACGTGTGTGTGTGTGTGTGTGTGTGTGTGTGTGTGTGCACGTGTATGTGTGTGCACGGGTGAGCATGCCCGAGGAGGCCAGAAGAGGGTGTCAGTTGTCCTGGAGCTGGCGTGATGGATGGTTCTGAGCTGCCCGGTGTCAATGCTGGGAATCACACTGGAGCGCTCTGGAAGCGTCCAGTTAGAGAACAATTTTGGGAACCCGTTCTCTCTTCTCAGACTTGAGATCTCAGGTCTCTGGTGTCACACCTGGAAACGGAAGTTAGGTCAGCAGGCTTAGCGGCACGTTTTACCCTGGGAGCCATCTCAGCAGCCCAGAGCACTGTCTCTTCGGGAGTTCACGCTCTCACTCCTTGGACCCTGAAGCCGAAAGAGAGAGACATACAGAAGCCAAAGGCTGTGCCTCTGGAGTATGCAAATTATAGCGATATGCAAATGTGCTTGAATCTGGGCATTGAACAGTCAAAGTTACCGGGGGTCCCTGGCTAGTTGCCCCGCCCCCCAAATCCCCATAAGACCAAATCTCCTCCAGAAGTCCCATCTGAACTTCCTGGGAGGTTGGAAGGTAGGCTCCACCCACTTATAACTTGCTCTTCCTTCCCAAGCATGGTTCTCCGCCTGTCCCTGCCACACCCACAGAAGGATGTATCACAGAAGGTGTACCCTTGCCTAACCCGATGTCCCTGTAGCAGGAGGGTGGGGCAGCCGGCAATAGGCTTACAGGAAGTGGAGCAGCCTCTGGTCTCCTTCGGCCACAGGAGAGGGTGAGTAGGCAGGCTGGAGCCTTTTCCTCCAAAGTATCCCTCCTACCTTGCAGAACGCGTCTATCCCTGAGAGAACAGTTGCAGAGGTCCTGCTGGCGGGCCTACAGGGTCTCTTCTTGACTGTGGAGACCTCAATGGGGGCAAAGAGTCAGGAAAGACTTCTCCTATGTCTGGCTCCCAAGGCCTGGGGTGCTTTGAGGAGAGAGCATCCGCCAAAGCAAGTCCCTGATCTCTGGGGATAAGTAGCAAGGACGAGCCTGTCTAGGATTGTAGAGCTGGACCCAGAGGAGATTCTGACCAGGCGAGAATACGCAGTAGAAATCCCATCCTCCTGGAAGAGCAGGCCAGACCAGAAAGAGAAGGTCATGAAGGCGCGTGTGTGGAGAGCCACGTCTGCTCTGCTCTAAGCGATGGCCGTGCTGTGTGACTCGGTGGCTTGAGCCTGGGCCTTGCCCTGGGGGACCCCGAGGCACGTGTGTGGAGAGCCACATCTGCTCCTGTTTCACAAAGCAGCATTGGGCTTCACTGTGAATGCCGGTGCAGAGGCAGGCGGGAGGAGTCTGCATCTCTCACACAGACACCATCACCTGCCCGGCACCACCCTCAGGAGCAGACTGATAAAGTAAAAAAACCATATCAAAGTAGATGGAGGTGGGAGATGGCTCCGTGGGTGAAGAGCTTTCTGAGCAAGCATGAGGACCACGATTCGAATCCCCGGAAAGCCAGGTGACTGCCAGGTTGTCCCCTGTGGCAAGGCCTGTAAGTCCAGCCTCAGAAAGCTGAGACCAAGTATACTCTAGGGCAAGCTGGCTATCCAGGAGCCTTATCCATGAGCTCCGGGTCTGCTAAGCAGAGCCTGTCCCAGCGAATAAGGTAGAACAGCCACGATTCTGACATCACCCTCAGGCCTCCACACCATACCACATGTGCACAGGTCCAGGCGCACCCAACACAAGTGTGCACTCACATATACAAAACATGCATGCAAACCATGTGCGTGTTCTGGGGTTCTGGCATGGCTCTGAGGTCAGTCTCAGGTGTCCCTGAGAGCTGATGTTGACAGCCCCACCTCGTCCGCTCTTAGAGGCAATGAGAGAGTCTTGATTCTCTTTCCTCCAGAGAGAGTCTGTGAACATGAAAGGAAACCAGATCACCTTTGATCTCAGAATCTTTTGTCCCCTGGGAAACACACAGGTGGGCCACGTTTATACTATCTCAGTGCTCGGCCAAGGGCTTGTGGGGGGGGGGGGGGGGGGGGGAGAAGAAACGGGCTCCTGTTCCAAGTTATGATGGGTGTGGGAGGGGTAAGAGGAGTTAAAATGACCCTTTCCGGTTAGCAGGAAGACTAATTTATTTTAATTTTATTTATTTATTTACTTATTTATTTTTGTTTTTGTTTTGTTTTGTTTTTGAGACAGGGTTTCTCTGCATAGCCCTGGCTGTCCTGGCACTCACTCTGTAGACCAGACTGGCCTTGAACTCAGAAATCCTCCTGCCTCTGCCTCCCAAGTGCTGGGATGAATGGCATGCGCCACCACCGCCCGTCTATTTATTTTTTTATTCATTACTCCAGGAGGGAGGGTGCATGTGTGTGTTCGTGGCAGGAGGGTGGTAGTCAGAAAAATTTCAGAAGTCGATTCTCACCTTCCGTAGAGGCTCTGGGGACGGAACCCACGTGTTCGGGTTTGTGCAGCAAGCACTTTATACTACTGAGCCGTCTAGCTAGCCTAAGACTGCTGTTAGAGAGGATAACTGAGAAGAAGGGCTAGCCTAAGGTAGTGTCCAAAGTGCCCCCTAATGGTGTTGGCTGGACTAAATCTTGAAAAACTGGCGAGAGGGGCTGGAGAGATGGCTCTGTGGTTAAGAGCGAGCACTGGCTGCTCTTCCAGAGGACTCTGGTTCAATTCCCAGCACCCACACAGCTGGCAGCTCACGGCTGTCTGTAACTCCACTTCCAGGACACCTGACACCCTCATGCAGACATACATGCAGGCAAAACACAATGCACGGAAAATAAAAAATAAATAGTTTTTAAAAAGAAAAGAAAAGGGGGCTGGAGAGACGGCTCGGCGGTTAAGAGCACTGACTGCTCTTCCAGAGGTCCTGAGTTCAAATCCCAGCAACCACATGGTGGCGCGCAGTCATCTGTAGTGGGATCCGATGCCCTCTTCTGGTGTGTCTGAAGAGAGCAACAGTCTGCTCATATACATAAAGTAAATAAATAATTATAAAAAAAAGAAAGGAAAAAAAGAAGAACCCAGTGAGTCTTCTCTGAGGCTAAGAACTTCAGAACTAGAGCAGCCAAGGTCCTGAAAGTGGACCGATGGAGCAGAGAGGGGGCAGAAAAAAATAGCTCCCTACAAATGGCTCTAAAGGACACTGGGGCTCTCAGAGCTCACACACACGGACCCCTGTGTACAGAGCAGAGACCCTGGCTCTAACATACCCAAGGGTTATTGACCTCTGTGATGACCTAAGTCCTAGAGAAAGGGATGGCCGGGGAGAGGTAATCCTCGCCACTGACAGATCTGAGGAGGATGGAGGACAGAGTAAAGGTCAGAGGCACCTGTGCAAAGTCCCCCAATTATGCTGTCAAGGCAAGAGAAGGACACTAACACTGACTTCTGTAGCTAGAGGCCTGGCCAAAGGAGAGCGAGAAGGAGCAGGAGCAAGTCAGTGAGGAGAGGGCAAGGCCCTTCTACTGGGGAAAGAGCAGATCTGAAGGCGTGAAGTCTGGGTGATTTGGGGAGGAAGGGCTGGCCTTGGGGAAGGGTCTAGAAACCTGACCACGGGGCAGACGGGATCCAGAAACACCTATGGCTTTTCCATCAGCCGAAAGAACTGAACTGGAAGAGGCCGGGACCAGTCTCCAGAGGCAGTGGCCATCTAAGGTCCTCCCGCCTCCCGTAGAAGGCCAAGAGAAGGATGGACCGGGAACGACGTTCCTGCTAAATGTCCCATGCAGGGGTAGGGGAAGGTAGCAAGAGATGCCTTCATCACGCACAGAGCTTCACACATCCCGGGCCAGTGATGGCAGAGGCCCTGGGGTTCTCTGTGTGGGGAGGAGGTTTGGAGCCTGGAAGATGGCAGCTTAGGGAAGATGCAGTTTGGCTGATCATGAGCCGTTGTGCTGTTGATGTGGGCCAACATGTTTGCGTCTTCCTACCTTGTCAGAAGGTTATTCCTATCAACAGATTCACAAGCAGCACCAAGTGTCACCGACTGCCGCTGGCGGCACCTGGAGTCAAGACCACACCCAGGGCATGTTCACTACACTCCCACTTTTGTTCCGGCATGGACACACACACACACACACACACACACACACACACGCCACAGTGCTCAAGTGGGTGTCATAGGACAACTTGCAGGAGTCAGACCTTGCCCTCTGTTTTGTTCTGAGACAGAATAGCTCTTGTCATTTCCTCTGCTTCTCCACCCGCTTCAGGTTAGCCGGTCCCCAAGTTTCTGCTTCTGGGGAATACTCCTGTCTCTGGCTCTCATCTGGGCCTAGCTTGAGTGCCAGGATTACAGGTGTGTGCTAGTTGGCTCGTATTTTAGTGTTATTGACTGATTTCTGTGTGTGCTTGGCATAGAAAAATAAAAGATTTATTTATATTATGTAAGTGAGTACAGTCAGGCAGTGGTGGTGCACACCTGTAATCCCGGCACTTAGGAGGCAGAGGCAGGCAGATTTCTGAGTTCAAGGCCAGCCTGGTCTACAGAGTGCGTTTCTGGACAGCCAGGACTACACAGAGAAACCCTGTCTCGAGGAAAAAGAAAAAAAGAAAAAAGAAAACAAAGAGGAAGCATACTGTAAGTGTGGCTCTCTTCAGACACCCCAGAAGAGAGCATCAGATCCCACTACAGATGGTTGTGAGCCACCATGTGGTTGCTGGGAATTGAACTCAGGACCTTTGGAAGAGCATGCAGTTCTCGTAACCACTGAGCCATCTCTCCAGCCCCACAGAGATAACTTTTGAGAGTCTGTTCTCCGTTCCCTCCAGGGGACTGAAGTCATTGGTATTGGCCACAAGTGCCTTTACCCAGGGAGCCATCTCAGGAGCCCAACACTGAGCTCTTTACCTTTCAATGTGGCTTCTGTGGATCCAACCTCAGGTCGTCCAGCTTGCATAGCGAACACCACACCCTCTGGGCCACAGCCTCAATCCATGCTAGTCTGTAGGTATCTATAAGATTCAAGTTAGGCAGGGTGGTGGCGGTGGCGGTGGTGGTGGTGGCGGCGGCGGAGGCGGCAGCGGCGGCACACACCTTTAATTCCAGGACTTGGGAGGCAGAGGCAGGCAGATCTCTGCGAGGCCAACCTGGTCTACAAATGGAGTTCCAGGACAGCCAGGGCTACACAGAAAAACCCTGTCTTGGAAAAACCGAAACAGAAAAGACTCAAGTTGGGGTCTGGAGAGATGGCTCAGCAGTTAAAAGCACTTAACTGAATCCAGTTCACAGAACCCGCATCAGGCAGCTTATGACTGTCTCTAACTCAGGCTCTGGCGAACCCAATGCCTCTGGCCTCTGTGGACACCCTCACTCACGTGTACTTAAAAAGAATGAAAATAAATCTTAAAAAAAAAAGATTCAAAAAAAGATTCAGGTCGAACAGCATATTTCATATAGCATACAGGTCATAGAAGGTCTTAAAGAGAAAGTAAGCAGGCTGTAAGAGTTAATGAATCAAAAGTCACAGCACATAGCCAATAAATCCTGGCAATATACCGAGGATAAGGTTATTGCGGGCAATCAGGTATTGAGTCAGTAAACAGTCGGAGCGAGAAAGGCAGGGTCTCTCTCTGTCTCTCTCCATCTGTCTGTCTGTCTGTCTGTCTCTCTCTCTCTCTCTTTCTCTCTCTCACACACACACACACACAAACCACAAATGCACACACACACATGCACGCTTGGTAATGGATAGTTGTCTGTCTGTCTTTCTCTCACACATACACACACCATCCATGCACGCACACACGGTAATGGATGGTTGTCAGGGGGACAGGTGACAGGCTGAGCTTAGTCACGGACAGCCAGAGTTGGCAACCCAGCAATCTCTCAGGCAGAGGCTGTGCGATGCCCCCCTCAGAGGGCAAGACACAAAGCAAGAAGCCGGTATCCTCGTCACACCTTCAGGCTGCTGCTCTCTGCAGGCGTCTTTGATGAGGCGGTTATACCGCTGCTCCTCAGTCTGGTGTGCCCAGGACTCCCAGAAGGTCATTGTTGTAAGTCACTTGTGACCTTGTGCCTTACTGGGCGTAAGATGAAGGTGTTCATGTGTGTGAGCAAGAGGTCTGAGCTGGGGAGCTCAGCACGAGGGACACCGAGGCACAGCTACCGCCGGTTCAAGGCCAACACGGACTACACAGTGCATTCTGGGTTATCCTGAGGTACAGAGTAAGAGCTTCTTCCACAATATAAACAAACAAACGAATGAATAACATGGCCAGGCACGGTGATGCACACATTTAATCCCAGCACTTGGGACATAGAGGCAAATGGATCTCCAAGACTTTGAGGCCACCCTGACCTTCAAAGCAAGTTCCAGACCAGTGAGGCATACATAGTAAGATCTGTCTCAAAATGAAAAGAGAGAGAGAGAGAGAGAGAGAGAGAGAGAGAGAGAAAGAGAGAGAGAAGGAAGGAAGGAAGGAAGGAAGGAAGGAAGGAAGGAAGGAAGGAAGAAAAGAAAGAGACCTGGAAAGATATCTCAGCAAGTAAGAGCACTAGCTGCTTTTTCAGAGAAACCAGGTTCAATTTCCATTATTCACACAATACTACACAACCTACTGGAATTCTAGTTCCAAGGGTTCAACACCATCTTCCAGCCTTCAAGGGTAGTAGGCGTGCTAGTGGTATATAGACATACTTGTAGGCAAAACACCCCATACACATAAAATAAAAATAAATTTTAGTAAGAGACCAAAAACAAGACGAGAGCTCGGACCGGGGTGCTGAGTCATCCCAGCTTAGCATTTTTAAAAATCCTGCAGGGTGCTGGTGGCTGTGCCCAGAGCCTCGTGCTGCCCTTGACACGCAGCACCCCTGAACTATATCTCATCTCCAGACCCCACCTTAGCATTCTTACTCCAAGTTTTGGTGTTATGCAAAAGAGTTCAGAGCAGGCCATGGTCCACTTCTCTGTTTGAAAACTCTGGGGCCAGCTGGCACCATGAGGTGCAGGAGGGGGAGGGGGAGGGGAACAACGTGAGTGAGCGGACAAGACAGGCTGGGCAACATAGCCAGACCCGAAGGAAAGAAGGAAAGAAAGAAAGAAAGAAAGAAAGAAAGAAAGAAAGAAAGAAGAAAGAAGGAAGGAAGGAAGGAAGGAAGGAAGGAAGGAAGGAAGGAAGGAAGGAAAGAAAGAAAAAAAGAAGGAAAGAAGGGAGGGAGGGAGGGAGGAAAGAAACAATGGAAGAAAGAAAGAGAAGAAGAAAAAAGAAAGGAAGAAAAAAGAAAGAAAGAAGGAAGGACAGAAGAAAGGAAGGAAAGAGAAAGGGAGAGAGGGAGGGAGAAAAGAAGAAAATGGGATGAGCAGGGTAAATGGAGCAGGGGAAGAGAGATAGTTCCCTATTTCCAAGGGCTTCTGAAGTCCCCAGATTCCAAGAACAAAAAGGCGGGGGGGGGGTGTCTTGTGGGAAGAGCAGCCGATACAATCGATTGCTTAAACGTAGACAGAGTCTCTCTCCACTCACAGCCGGCCCACCACCCAGAGTCTGAAGGGACTGAGGAGACCTGGGAACAGGAGAATCAGAAAAGGAACGTCACTGGGGTGGAGAGTGACACAAGGAGGGGCTTAAAACTGTTGGGGCTTCTGTATCAGGGGCTGGGTATGGGGCCTGGGCGGTGATATCGAATTGAGATAGGCCTGGCTGTATCTGTGTATATTTTGTGAGTTGGGGTGGGGGGTGGGGTTAGATTGTGTGTGTGTGTGTGTGTGGTGTGTGTGTGTGTATCAGTGAGGTGTATGTCTGTGTGTATCTATGAGTCCGAATGCCAGTGTGGGACTGTATGCGTATCCATGCCTGTCTCCGTACCTGGGGAAGTGTGTGAGGGCGCTCAGAAAAAGCACCTTGCGGGCCGCAGGATTCGGCACAGCTGTGGAGCATTGATCTTCGACACCTTGTAAAAGGAGTGCTGTAAGGCGGTTCCAAAGGGCTCTCTCTGCAGGTCTGCGGGTCGGCCGTCCTTACCGAGCTGGAGCTGGCCTGTGTGTACTCTACACCAGCTTGTTAGCTGCTGCCGGTAAGGTGAACTTAGGTCGATCCCCCCGGGGTTAGGAAAGTTGGGGCTGGTATGCAGGCAGCTCCTAATGGAAGTTGGGAAACAGAGCCATATCCACGTCCTGGGAGACACCAGGACCTTTACTGGCCCATGGTCTGACCCTCCTGAAATCGTTATCAAGTGGTGTAGAAGGTGTTGGTGTGATGATGTAATCACTAGAGAGAATTCCGTGGCCTTACCTGTACCATTGGTCACTGCCCGCTCCACCCCTGCCAGCTCCAGCCAGGCTGTCCCTGGAAAGTAGGGGAAAAGAAACGCCAAGGCCACTGCGAAGGGACGAAGGGACGGCTTCTTGTCACCTCCCAGGGGGCGGTGCCCCTCCTTGATACTTAGGGCTGGCGGGCGGGCACATAAGGAAGAGGTAGTTTCAGTCACCCAGGCAGAGAGGCAGGTGGACTGGCAGCCCGCCAACCACAAGGGGCATTCTCTTCCCTTCCAGGCGGCGGCCACGAAGGACCAGTAAGGCTGTGGCGAGACCAGTAGCTGAGAATGCCCCAGGCCCTGGAACAAGCAGATGGCAGATGGGCCTGGGTCGTTCTGCTGGCCTCCCTGGTGACCCAGGCCCTCACCGTGAGCTTCCCTTCCTGCATTGGCGTCTTCTTCACTGATCTGCAGCGTGACTTCCAGGCCAGCAACAGTGAAACCTCGTGGTTCCCCTCCATCATGGGGGCCATGCTCCACGGTGGGGGTGAGTAGCTTGAGGAGGGGGGGCGAAGGAAGAAGGGTCTGTTGGGAGGCTGGGGACAGCACCATCTTCCTGACACACTAGATCCCTCTCTCTGAAGTCATAGCCCTCGCTGGGATGTCCTGAGAGTTTCCTGATCCGAGCAGGGCCCGGCCCACCTGGCCACACTGAGTTCCATCCCGAGAAGGCTGGGCTTGCTGGGATGGGAGACAGAGGGACACCTGAGGCACACGAAGCCAGTGTGTGCTCCCAGAGTCCTCTCCGTGACTGATCTGGAGCGCAGGCATTCGATGGCACCCTGAGTGACAGCTGGTGCTGGGACCAGCAAGCCCAGGCTGGCCCATCTCCCAGGATGTTCTATCCTACAGTAAGGAGATAGCAGCCAGCATCCTGTCTGACTCCCGTGTTACGGGGTGGCAGAGACACCTACCTCATGGGTAGGAACTAGGAGGAGCTAGGAACTACATGGGGCTATCAATTATTAGTAAATTAGAGATCCTCACTGTGGCTTCAGAATAGGAAAGATCAAGTCAGAGAGAGGGGACGCAGGAAAAGCCCCATCTCCCCCCACCGCCCACCGAGGGTCCTTCATGGAGTCTGGAGCTCAGAGAGAAGGCAGACCCCATCCTGCCTTCTCCTTGCTGTCCAACGACACCGTGGGTTCGCACCAGCAACCCCAGTGATCAGAGTCGCAGGTCTGTGTCCTGAGTTAAGTGACCTGTGGGAGAGAGCTCAAGAGACAGAGACGACAGACGGCCACTGGGTCAATGAGAGTGAGAGCCAACTCTCCGTAGGGGAACACACACACACACACACACACACACACACACACACACACACACACGCTTCTCTGGCTTGGCTGATCCCAGCTCCGCAGCTACCTTCCTGCCATTCCCTCCCCTAGTAGCTGCAGCCTGACGAGTATTCCAGATAATTCTCTCACACCAGGAAACGTGGGGGGCGGGGGAGGAGGGCCAGCCTCCACAATGACCCATGAAATGACCTCCAGGAGTATGGACTTAGGGTAAGAAGGAGAAGCCAAGGGCTGGAGAGGTGGCCCCGCGGTTAAGAGCACCAATTGTTCTTCCGAAAGGTCCTGAGTTCAAATCTCAGCAACCACATGATGGCTCAGCTCACAACCATCCGTAAGGAGATCTGACGCCCTCTTCTGGAATGTTTGAAGACAGCGACAGTATACTTACATATAATAAGTAAATAAATCTTAAAAAAAAAAAAAAAAAAAAAAAAGGAGAAGCCAAGCCTGGCCCCGGAAAGTGGGGCGTCTTGGCCTTCAGGGCAGGAGAGTGCAGTGGGAATCTCAGAAGGATCTTGTCGTGCAGGGAGAGAGGGGCCTCAGTGAGAGCCTGGCGTGGAGACCAGGCATCCTGTGGAAATCCCAATACCAGCCAGCTTCGTGCTGGCTACCCTGTTGTAGCTCCTGCTCACCCAGAATGTTGGAGAGAGGAGGCTGGCAACTGCCAGTGCCGGGCCTGCAGAGTGTGGGGAGGGGACTTGGAGGCAGAGGGCACGGGTGACTCAGAGCTCTTCCCAAGGTCACCTTCCTGGGGCAGGTGAAGTCTCGGAGGTGGGGAAGACGCGCGCGCCTGTCGCCACACCCAACCAAGGCCTCTTTGCACTCTGCAGTAGCCAAGAGCGGGCCTCTCGGCGGCGTGGGCATGAGTGCGTGTGAGCAGCAGTTTCTCCCCTTGTTGTTCTCAGCTCTACACCGGCTCACGCACACCGCACTGGCCCCCCCACACCGCGCTTCCCCCCCGTGGAAGATACACAGGCTCCAGAGCTGTGTGTGTGCTCACACTTTCTTCTGTCCTCTGGCAAAGTAACTGGGGGGGGGGCGCTCCATGGCATGTGTTTCCTGGGCACAGAATGCCTGTGAACATGTGAGCCTGTGAGATATCTAGGGGCAGCTGGCCAGTCAGACTGGTTTCTACTTGCCAGAATGTGGGGCTAGTGAGAAAGCCATGGGGTGAGACAGGCCCTTCTCCATGGGGGCCAAGTGTTTAGATAAGATTCTGGAAGCTTCAGGTCGGATTGCTTTGGTGGCTTCCTTCCTTCCTTCCTTCCTACCTTCCTTCCTTCCTTCCTTCCTTCCTTCCCTCCCTCCCTCCCTCCCTTCCTCCCTCCCACCCTTCTTCCTTCCCTCCCTCCTTCCTTCCTTCCCTCTTTCCTTCCTTCCTTCCTTCCTTCCTTCCTTCCTTCCTTTTCTCTCAGTCTTCCCTCTGTCTCTCAGACTCTCCCTCTTCCAGCCTCTGTCTCTGTATTTCTCCCTCTTAGAATCTCTTCGTTTTATTCTTTCTCCCTCTCCCAATCTCAACCTCTCTGCCTCTGCCTCTGCCTTTCCCTCTCCCTCTCTCAGTCTCCCCGCCTCTCTCTCTCTCTCTCTCTCTCTCTCTCTCTCTCTCTCTCTGTCTCTCTCTCTCTCCAAAAGAGCCAAAGGCCTACATGCTCAACATGCTCTCTACACCTGAGCTCCATCTCCAGCCCTAGGCGCAAGGATTGGGTGGCGGATAGAACCAGCGAGCGAGGGGAGCAGACACCCCGTCTGATGGTCTCCCCAATACTCCAAAGGTCAGACGAGGAGGTGCAGAGTGGTCCAGGAACACTAGTTCCTGTGAGCACCCTCACCCAGCCCCGCTGAGCCCTGACTCCACACCTTCTCACCCACAGGACCCCTGTGCGGCATCCTGATCAAACGTTTTGGCTGCCGAGTGACCATGATGCTGGGCGGGGTGCTGGCCAGCCTGGGCATGGTGGCCAGCACCTTCTCCACCTCGCTCACCCACCTCTTCATCACCGCAGGACTAATCACAGGTAACCCTCATTCTCTCCAAAGTGCCGGGTGGGTGCCCGGGACGGCTTATAGTCTAGAGGAGAGGTCAGGCCGGGGCCAGGTATATGAGAACATTTAACTACTTGAGAGTAGATGAGAGGTCAGGGCTGGGGGTGTGGCAGCATCCCTGCCCAAGAGAATGTCTACAAGTGTTAAAGGAGTCTGGAAGGAAGCAGTCCGGGGCTATATACCGAGGTCCAGTTGTGAAGATCATTGTGAGTAGGCCAGACTGGACGACATGAGTTCCAAACCAGCTTGAGGTATAGAATCAAACCCTGTCTCAAGTCAGTGAAAAAGAGAAAATCTTCCACTAAGCCCCAACTCCCCAACTCTCTCTTTTGTTTGTTTGTTTTTGTTTTGTTTGTTTGTTTGTTTGGTTTTTGTTTTTGTCTTTTCAAGACAG
Source organism: Apodemus agrarius (assembly GCA_964023405.1). Lineage (NCBI taxonomy): Eukaryota > Metazoa > Chordata > Mammalia > Rodentia > Muridae > Apodemus > Apodemus agrarius. Next base: position 103,078,321 of record OZ030015.1, read on the forward strand.
GGTTTCTCTGTATAGCCCTGACTGCACTGGAACTTGCTCTGTAGACCAGGCTGGCCTCGAACTCAGAAATCCACCTGCCTCTGCCTCCCAAGTGCTGGGATTAAAGGTGTGTACCACCACTGCCCGGCTCTCTTTTAATTAAAATATATATATATATTGATTTATTTATTATTTTTTATTTTTTTTTTATTTTTTATTTTTTTGGTTTTTGAGACAGGGTTTCTCTGTGTAGTCCCGGCTGTCCTGGAACTCATTCTGTAGACCAGGCTGGCCTCGAACTCAGAAATCCACCTGCCTCTGCCTCCCAAGTGCTGGGATTACAGGCATGTGCCACCACGCCCGGCTGTATTTTCATTTTTATATGTACCAGTATGTATGTCTGTATATCACACTCCTGTCTGGTATCCTGGGAGGCCAAAAATAGAGCATTAGATCCCCCAGAACTGAAGTTACAGAGAGTTGTAAACCACCACGTGGGTGCTGGGGCTTGAGCCCAAGGCCTCTCTGAAGAGCAGCCGGTGCTCTTGACCATTGAGTTCTCTCTCCAGTCCCTAAGCCCCAGGCCTTAAAGTTTTCATTCTGCTAAGAACCAAGTCTTTGCTATGAGAACATTTTGTTGGTTGGCTGGGTGGTGGTGGTGGCGGCGCACGCCTGTAATCCCAGCACTTGGGAGGCAGAGGCCCGAGGATTTCTGAGTTCGAGGCCAGTCTGGTCTACAGATCGAGTTCCAGGATAGCCAGGGCTACACAGAGAAACCCTGTCTCAAAAAAAAAAAAAAAAAAAGAGAGAGAGAGAGAGAGAGAGAGCGAGAGAAAGAGCGAGAGAGAGAGAGAGAGAGAGAGAGAGCGAGAGAGCGAGAGAGAGAGCGAGAGAGAGAGCGAGAGAGAGCGAGAGAGAGCGAGAGAGAGCGAGAGAGAGCGAGAGAGAACATTTTGTTTGTTTGTTTCATTGGTTTGGCTTGGGGATTTTTAAAACAGGGTTTCTCTGTGTAGCCCTACAGCACAGGGTTTCTCTGTAGTCCTACAGAAGAGGCTGGACTCAACTCAGAGAGCCACCTGCCTCTGCTTGCTGAGTGCTGGGATTAAAGACATTTACCAGGTTGGAGAGATGGCTCAGTGGTTAAGAGCACTGATTGCTCTTCTTGAAGGTACTGAGTTCAAATTCCAGCAACCACATGGTGGCTCACAAAAAAAAAAAAAAAAAAGAAAGAAAAGAAAAGAAAAGAAAAAAAAAAGAAAAAGGACATTTACCACCATACCCAGGTACTATGTAAGCTTTCCTGCTCCTGTGTCTACTAAACCTCCCATTTCAATGCCATTTATTTCTTTTTTTTTTTTAGCTTTGTTCTCTGATCATTTATAGAAGTTTGCCAAAATACTTCTTTTCTGAATTTTTGTTTTATCTACTGAGGTTGTTTTGTCCTCTTCGATTACATTCAGAGCAGTGTTTTTTGCTTTTTTACTTTTTTGTTTGTTTTGAGACAGGGTTTCTCTGTGTAGCCCTGGCTGTCCTGCAACTCACGCTGTAGACCAGGTTGGCCTTTAACTCAGAAATCCACCTGCTTCTGCCTCCCAAGTGCTGGGATTAAAGGCGTGCGCCACCACTGCCTGGTCAGAGGACTCTTTTTGTTGGGAGCTTTTTCTCCAGCCTGACCACTGGGGGCACAGGAGGCAAAGAATCAGGGAGACCCCACACACACACACTCCTGGGAGGCGGCGTCTCAGCTAAGCATAGTCCAGACAGAAGACATGGCCCTGGCAAAGGTCACAAAGTCTAAAGGCAGCTTGCTGTCTGCAGGAGGAGTTGATGGGGCTTGATCCTGGTGATTGGCAAGGAGTAGACTGAGCCGGATTCCAGGGCTTAGGCCAGACCCAAACCCCACCAGTCTTCCGGGGCAGAGAAAACACTTAGGATGTTTTTCAAATGTGACAGGAAATCTTTCAGAGGCCTTAGGCTGATGTTTAAAATGTCAATGAGAAGAGCAAGATGGTCCAGTGGCTTGGAATGTATACTGCTATTGCAGAGGGTCTGAGTTTGGATCTTAGAACCCTGTAAAGTGGTTCACAACCACAGGTCAATCCAGCTCAGGGGCTCTGATGCCTCTGACCTCTGAAGGCACTGAACTTGGGTACACACAAGCATGCATGCATGCACACACATGCACATACACATATGTGTACACACATACATACATATGTGCATAGCTACATCCACACACATACACATAATTAAAAATAAAATAAATCTAGGGTCTGGAGAAATGGCTCAGCAGTTGTTCTTGCAAGAGGACCTGGGTTCAGTTCCTGGGACCCACATGGTGACTCACAGCTATCTGTAACTCCAGTTCCAGAAGATCCTATGTCCTCTCCTGACCGCCACGGGTACCAGACATGAACATGGTGCATATACATACATGCAGGCAAAACACATAAAATGAATAACTCTAAATAATTTTCAAAGACAAGTTCTCACTACATAGCCCTGGCCAGGTTGGAACTCACTGTGAAGACCAGGCTGACCTGGAATTATAGGCCTCTGCCTTCTGAGTTCTGGGGTTAAAGTCATTGGAAGCCGGGTGGTGGTAGCGCATGCCTTTAATCCCAGCACTTAGGAGGCAGAGACAGGTGGATTTCTGAGTTCGAGGCCAGCCTGTTCTACAGAGTAAGTTCCGGGACAGCCTGGGCTACACAGAGAAACCCTGTCTTGAAAAACAAACAAACAAAAAAAGTCATTCAGCACAATAATACCTGGCTCCAAAAGAAAGAATGAAAGGAAGGAAGGAAGGAGGAAAGGAGGGAGGAAGGGAGGGAGGGAGGAGAATTAAGGTCATCGTAGTGCTTGCAGAGGGGAGCTGAGAGGAGGAGCAGGGTGAGATGCTTATAAGGAGGTGGTCAGGTACCTTCCATCATGAAAACTTGGAAGTGTGTCTGTCCTAGGGCCAAAGGATACAGACATGGAACCCGAGCCAAGACCCCCTACTCCACGCGGAGGTGGAAAGTCCTACAAAGTCCCTGAGCTGATGTCTCCTCTCGCACTGCAGGCCTGGGCATGTGTTTCTGCTTCCAGTCAAGCATCACAGTGGTGGGCTTGTATTTTGTCCGCCGGCGGCCGCTGGCCAATGCATTGGCCTCCATAGGAATCTCCGTAGGCGTCACCCTCTGGCCACTTCTGGCCGGATATCTCCTGGAAACCCTGGGCTGGAGGGGCGCCTTCCTCATCGTTGGTGGCATCTTTCTCCACTGTTGCGTATGTGGAGCCATGCTGAGGCCTGTTGCCACCAATGTGGTCCCTGAGCCCAAAGAAGATCCCCTTCTACCTCCTGAGAAACCTGCTCGCAGCTGCCTGGCAACCTGCGTCGCGAGCATCCGGTACCACCTGGCCTTTGACATCCTTCGGCACAATTTGGGCTTCTGCGTTTACGTCGTGAGTGTGACATGGATGATCCTGGGTTTTCCACTGCCGCACATCTTCCTGGTGCCGTACGCTATGCATCACGGGGTGGATGAATCCTGGGCTGCCATGCTCATGTCCATTATCGGCTTCTGCAACATCTTCCTGCGGCCCGCGGCGGGGCTGCTGGTAGGCAGGAAGAGCTTGGCTGCCTACCGGAAGTACCTGTTTGCCTTGGCAGTCCTCGTCAATGGGCTCACCAATCTCATATGCACAGCGTCGGCCAACTTCCAGGTGCTCCTGGGCTACTGCCTGGTGTACAGCCTGTCCATGTGTGGAATCGGGATCCTCATCTTCCAGGTTCTAATGGACATTGTCCCGATGGATCGCTTCCCCAGTGCCCTGGGTCTCTTCACCATCCTGTGTGGCGTGGCTTCTCTCATCTCTCCACCATTGGCTGGTGAGAGCCTTGGGAGGGAAGGCAGCCAGGCACGCCCAAGTGAGGCCTCTCTAGGTTGGTCAAAGGAGGCCATCTGGACACATTTGAGCCCAGTGTACCTTTGTCACAAGGCACTTGGAATCCGGGATTCTTCCCTTTCCCCAGCAGCTCAGTGATCATGCTACGGTGTTATTTGCCTGACCCTCAAGGTATAAAAATAATAGGCTTGGCCAGGCATGGTGGTCTATGCCTGTAGTTCTGCCAGTTGGGAAATGGAGGCAGGAAGATCTTTGGGTACATAGCAAGTTGGGAGCAACCTGTGCTATATCAGACCCTGTCTCAACTTTACACCATCAAGAGATACCTTACAGGTTCGTTCCAGCACCTACATAGTAGTTCACCACTGTTCATAACCCCAGCTCCCTGGAATACAGCGCCCTCTTCAGGCCTTCTCAGTATACTTACATACAAGCAGGCAAAACAATTTATTTATTTATTTATTTATTTATTTATTGGTTTTTCGAGACAGGGTTTCTCAGTATAGCCCTGGCTGTCCTGTCAAGACCAGACTGGCCTCGAACTCAGAAATCCACTTGCCTCTGCCTCCCAAGTGCTGGGATTAAAGGTGTGCACCACCACTGCCTGGCTAAGGAAAAGGTTTTTAAGGGCCCCGGGAGGGAAGGAAGGACAGAAAGAGAGAAAAGCTTTGCAGTCCAGGCTACAGGAATCTGCCATGTGCCTGTCTGGCCCTCTGCTCCTGCCAGGGAGGCATGGTGGTAAGAGGCCTCGTTGTAAGGATCTCAAGCAAAGAGCATGACCTGCGTTAACTGAACTTAACACCCTGGCTCTCCTGGCTCCCACCCGTGAGTCCCAGGAAAATCACGGTTCTTCCCTGAACTAGAATGCCAACTGCAGAGCGCAGAAGAGAGCACACACCAGAACATCCGCTCAGGCCGGTCACTGAGTGCATACCATCAAAACGACACTGTGGAGGCTTGGGGTGGGGGTGGGGGTGGACGTGGGGATTCAAGCAGAATTTGTAAGACCTGTAGAGGACAGCCACTGCACAGCAGAGAGAGGGACCATCAGAGTGGGAGGGAGGAGTCTGGAGCTACAGGGTAGTCAGCAAGTCACATGCTGTGAGAGTCACAGGGGTCAGACCTTGAAGCTCAACTGTGTGACGGTGTGTTGTTGTTCTTGGTTGGTTGGTTGGTTGGTTGGTTGGTGGGTTGGTTTCTCAAGACAGGGTTTCTCTGTGTAGACTAGGCTGTCCTCAGACTCATAGATCCACCTGCCCACCTGCGTCTGCCTCCTGAGTGCTGGGATTAAAGGTGTGCCCCCCTCCCAGTGAGCCTTTTCCCTAAATTTGAGTTCCAGCTTCCAAGGAAGCCTTGCCGCAAACGAGTCCCAAATTATCCAGAAAGAGACAGGGTTAGGGCCTGAGGCAGGGTTAGGGCTGAGCAAAGATCCCAGCACCCTTCCGTCTGTGCCCACTGCCTCCAAGGCTAAGAGGCCCTTAGGCTCTCTCCTGGGGAGGACTTCTGCCTAGGCCAGAAGCCGAGTCTCTTCCCTCCTTTCACTCCACAAGAATCTGTCAGTGCACTTCCAGGAGCCAGCCACGACTTCCTATTGAGTAGGAAACAAAAGTAAAGTCTCGGCCCACGCGCGTCGGAGGAGCCTTTAGAGCTGGCATGGCGGACTAACGTGCTTTCTGTTCCCCAGGGCTGCTGCTGGACAAGACCAACGACTTCAGCTACGTTTTCTACTTGTCGAGCGCCTTCCTCATCTCAGGCGCCCTGTTCATGGGCGTGGGCTTCTACGCCGAAGAGAAGAAAAAGAAGAAGAAAAAGAAGCAGCAGCTGAAGCAAGATGGGCAAGCCAAGATGGAGGACGCCTCCTCAGAGATGACCTCAATGCACGGTCTTACCTCAGAAGACAAGGACGGTGCCAAGAAGCAACCGTACTCTGAAAACATCTATGTGACCAATGTCTGAGCTCCAGAGATCACATGTGACCTGCCTGTGAGCTCTGAAGACAGTGAGGGAACCTTCCTTCCAGGAAGGTGGGTGTAGCAGTGGGCCTTCCTGGCTTTCTTCCTTGGGCCCTGAGAAGATTGGTCTGAGTCGTGCATGAAGCAGGCACGGCTGGCTACCTTGGGGTGGCTCCTCCCAGCTGGTCCTACAGCCCAACACTCTGGGGTTTCTCGTCCAGCCTTCCCAGGTCGACTGTCTCTGTCCTTCTTGGCCTCAGACGATTTTGAAGAATTTGCTTCTCTTCCAAGAACTTACTACTGCTCCTCTCTTCCCAAATAACCAAGCCTGACCCCCTCGGGTCAGGAATGTTAAGGTGCTGCTTCGAGAAGCCAGGAGTCTCATGCTGACTGGAGCCCTAGCAGAGGCATGGGTGAAGGACCAGGATGAGAGGTACGAGATAAATGGCTGTTTGGGGGAATACTGGTCCTGACACCTCTGCAGAGACCAGGGAAAGAAACTTCTCTGCTGGCCTAGAAGGAGCCCTCTTGCTTGGGTCTCAGAAGTTATAAAGTCTGAAGAGTCTTCAGCCATTGAGCAGGGAGGGCCTGAGCCAGAATCTTCTCTTTCACCAGACTCTGTATCCATGTAGGGGAAGGCAGGCCTTTGACTAACCAGGAGACAACAAGGCAGGCTATGTAACTTAAGGAACTTTATAAAAACTGAGCGTATATTTGCAAATGTTAGTCTGTGCTCTGCTCTTGGCCTCTGAGGTTCCCCTTTCTCCAGGATGTGTTGGAGGTATCAACCCCGGGGCAGTGACTGGCAGTCAGCAGCTGCTGCTAGCCTGAGCCCATGGCCTGGAACTATATCCACAAACCCTTCTGGTGCTGGTCTCTGAGGTCATCACAGAAGGCTAGCTGTCATCAGCCCAGGCTTGTCCCAGCAGGGTACTCCAGGGACTGGGGAAACAATCTGTTTGAATTATATACAAAACTATTCCCTGCCGCGGGTCATGCACTCTGGACTAATAAAAGAGGAAAACAGGCCTGAGTAAATTTCCTCCGTTCCCTCAGCCTGGCAGGAACTTCTGGGGCTTGTTTGTTGCTTCAGGATCAGCCAGGCTCTGGCAAGAAAACCTTATCAGGAAAAACGATTTTATTTTCACGACTGACGCCAGTCTTCCTCCTCCACGAGTCCATCTGGCGTGCATAAGCATTTTTGGGATTATTCCGGCTCTTCTAAGGCGCTGTCACGAGTGCCCCCTCATGGTCAAAGGAAGTACTGCAGCAGTGCATTTACTGAGTTGCTTTGGGCACTGTGTTCCCTGCCTCTAGACCTTGGGTGGAGACTGGCTGAGTAGGTAAATGTGCTTGCTGCCACGCCGCCGACAGCTTGAGTTTGATTCCTGGGACCCCCGTGGGAAAGGGGAGGCCCCACTACCACAAGTTGTTCTGTGGCATCTGTGCGCACACAAATAAATGTTATTTTAAAAAATGTTTTTGGCCTGTATGAGACATCATCTTCCAACTGAAAAGTCTGCCCCTATGTCTAATGACCCCCCCCCCCCCACTGCCTTCCTGATCCCAACTTAGAACTGAGCTTGAGGCCCAGGCATAGTTTCTACTCTGAGGGGGGGCAGACGCCAGGACCTTTTTTTTTTTTTTTCCATTCTAATGGAAAACAGTTGGGGGCTGGCTAACAGGTCCACGTTCTGGAAACACTCCAGGACAAATAGAATCTCCAGCTTGGGAAATTTCATCGCACTTGCCCACAGGTAATAACGGCATTAATCTATGGGCCACAAGCAAAGAAGAAATGCGGGTTCAAATGTAGTTTAGTCAAGTACTCTCGTCTTCAAGTCCATCTCCAGCTCCACCCATGCCCAGGAATGCTGAGATCCCAGCTCTCTGGAGCCCGGGACTTGGAGACAACAAGGAAGCGAGGTCTACTCTTTGGTGGCCAGGAACTGCTTTGGGCCATCCCTGGAAGACTTTGAGGGGGATCTCAAAGGCTCCCGGTCCCCAGATCTTTGATGCTGACAGGCTAGCCAGGCTTCTTACAAAACCTAAAGGGCCCGGAGTTCTCACGGAGCCATCTCAGCACTCAAACACCTAAACAAAGGTTAAAACTCCTGCTCCTGGTTGATACTGGGCATGGTTTGATCACAGGGACTTGAACCCAGAGGTGGGGACCATGGAAAGGTGAAGCACATAAGCCATCTGCTGTGATTCAGGTCCCTGGTGCCTAACATGGAGCTAAGTACATGATCCCTGATCCTTGTCTTAACTCTTTCTGCCTACCTTCACCACCTCCATGACAGCATGGCAAAGCTGGCCCCCTTCCTGATGCTCCTTGTGACCCTAAGATTTTGTTTTGGGTTTGATGGGTGTTCGGTTTTGTTGACAGGGTCTTGCCAGGTAGCCCTGGTTTGCCTTGTAGACTAGACAAGGTTGGTTTTTTTGTTTTGTTTTGAGACAGGGTTTCTCTGTGTAGCCCTGGCTGTCCTGGAACTCACTCTGTAGACCAGGCTGGCCTCGAACTCAGAAATCCGCCTGCCTCTGCCTTCCAAGTGCTGGGATTACAGGTGTGCACCACCACTTCCCGGCTGACAAGGCTGTTCTTAAACTCGAGTTCTGGGATTAAACTCCCACCAAGTCTAGATGACCTTAAGATCCGTCTGCCCGGCTGTCACTCCATCCATCTTTCTCTCCCTCCCTTTCTTCCCTTTCCCTCCTTCCTCCTTTTCTTCTCTCTCCCTCTTCTCTCCCTTCCTTTCTCCTTCTACGCATCCCTGCAGTGGCTGCACTTTTGACAGTTAAAGCCTCCAGCCCTAGAAAGCCGGCGGGAAGCCCAGGAGGCGCCCAGTAACCACGCCCAATCCGGTCCTGGTCCCGCCCACTCCGTTTCCTGGGGCGGGGCTAGAGCAACTTCCGCCCTGAACCCGGAAGCGGTGTGGAGCGCGCGGTGAGGGGCGTGTCTTCGGCTCCAAAAAGCCGAGTTGCATTTTGGTTTTTAAACCCGGCGCTGACAGGATCCTGAGAGCCCCGTGCCATCCCCACAGCGCATCCCCAGCTGCCAGTCACTGCAGACTCGGATCTCAGGGCAAGACTGGGTTTGCCGCCGCCGGGACAGGTCAGGATCCTGACGAGGGTTTCGACCTTGTGGCTTCTACCCGAGCTCCCAACTCCGCCGCCCCAGCCATGGCACAGAAACCCAAGATAGACCCCCACGTCGGGCGGCTTGGCTACCTGCAGGCGCTGGTCACGGAGTTCCAGGAGACCGAGAGCCAAGGTGAGAGGTGTGGGGTGGGCACGAGGGTACCCAGCAGGGCTCTGACGGCAGCAGCGCCCAGGCCCGACCCCAGTGCTGCTTCCCATTGCAGACGCCAAGGAGCAAGTCCTCGCCAACCTTGCCAACTTCGCATATGACCCGGGCAACTACCAGTACCTACGGCAGCTACAGGTCCTGGACTTATTCCTTGATTCTCTGTCAGAAGAAAATGAAAACCTAATCAAGTTTGCTATTGGTAAGAGTTAGGCTGGTCTCCCCGACCCCCCAAGATATGGACTAGAGCAACTTGAGAGAGTCAGGCATGATGCCACTCGCCTGTAAAACCATCATTATGGGAGGCTGAAGCAGGAGGATTGCTGCTACTGGGGTGCTAGCTTGGGATATAGAGTAAGACTGTCACTAAACTAGTCTTTGGGATGGGATCTCATCTGCTAGGCAGACCTCCGATGTGTGGACCACCACTTCCTCTACACATTGTCCGGGTCACAGCTTGTTCTAAACAAGTCTGGAAGTCATTGTTAGCTCTCCATGTCTTTTCTTCCTCTTAGAAAAGAGATCATAAGCAAGGAAAATGGGGTGAAACCTCTTTGAAAGAAGTTTGGAGCTTGCTCTTCTATTGTTTACTGTCAAGAGATGCACAGGTGCCGGGCGGTGGTGGCGCACGCCTGTAATCCCAGCACTTGGGAGGCAGAGGCAGGCGGATTTCTGAGTTCTAGGCCAGCCTGGTCTACAGAGTGTGTTCCAGGACAGCCAGGACTACACAGAGAAACCCTGTCTCGAAAAAGAAAAAAAAAAAGAGATGCACAGGTGACTTGGAATTTGTAGCTTAGGACTCCTGCAATTGGATTCTTGTAGGACTGTTTGAATTATTCAAGATGCCAGGCAGTGGTGACTCACACCTTTAATCCCATCACTTGAGAGGCAGAGGCAGGTGGATTTCTGAGTTTGAGGCCAGCCTGGTCTACAGAGTGAGTTCCAGGACAGCCAGGGCTACACAGAGAAACCCTGTCTCGGAAAACAAAACAAAACAAAACAAAACAAAAAGTCAGTTCTCACTGAGTTCAGTGGCACAGCTTTTTTGTTTTGTTTTGTTTTGTTTTGTTTTTTCGAGACAGGGTTTCTCTGTGTAGTCCTGGCTGTCCTGGAACTCACTCTGTAGACCAGGCTGGCCTCGAACTCAGAAATCCGCCTGCCTCTGCCTCCCAAGTGCTGGGATTAAAGGCGTGCGCCACCACGCCCGGCACAGTGGCACAGCTTTTTATCCCAGTACTCCGAAGACAGAGGTAGGTGGATCTTTCTGAGTTCCGGGCCAGCCTAGAGTAAGTATTGAGTTCTAGACCATCTAGGGCTACGTAGTAAGATATCACCTCTAAAAGATAAGGTGGTAGTAGTAGTTGTTCTGTTCTCCCCTTCTGTTGCTGAGCCAGGATCTCTTGTGTCTTCAGTACACTCCATAGCTTCCAGCTGATCCTACCTCCATCTCTCCTTAGAGTGCTGGGGTTCCAGATACCCACCCCTGTATCTGGTTTTCTTTTCTTTTTGGGGGGCCGGGGGCCGGGGATTGAGACAGGGTTTCTCTGTGTAGCCCTGGCTGTCCTGGAACTCACTCTGTAGACCAGGCTGTCCTGGAACTCAGAAATCCGCCTGCCTCTACCTCCCAAGTGCTGGGATTAAAGGCGTGCGCCACCATCGCCTAGCTTGTGTCTGGTTTTCTTATGTAGGTTCCTGGCATCGAACTCAGGTCACCAGGTCTGTGTGGCAGGCTCTTTTACCCGCTGAGCCACAATAGATAGTTATCATTGGGTAGTCTATAACGAAGGTGCTGGCCCAGGTTCTAGGGAGATGGTGAACAGGTTGGTAATTATATTCTAGACGTGGAGCTAGGTGGCGAATAGACCAGCAAAGTAGAAATAACATGGCTGGGCGTGGTGGCACACGCCTGTAATCCCAGCACTCTGGGAGGCAGAGGCAGGCGGATTTCTGAGTTCGAGGCCAGCCTGGTCTACAGAGTGAGTTCCAGGACAGCCAGGGCTACACAGAAAAACCCTGTCTCAGAAAACCAAAAAAAAAAAAAAAAAAACACAAACTCAGATGGAGCAGTAGGAGACGGCGCTACTCTATGATACTTACAGGCTACTTCCGTTTCAGCCATCTTGGATAGACAATGTAGACAACCTAAGCAGCTAGCTGTTAGAGGGAGGGCTGGTGTGTTAGGGATATTTTAAGTGAAGAGACAGATGGAACAGGGAGAAATGAGAGGAGTTGGCACAGGGGCTTTGAATCTAGATCGTGGGAAGAAGTTTGGAATTTAAGAACAGATTCTTAAAGCACGTACCTTTTAAAAATAACCTTTCCCGGTATAGTACAAAAGGAACCCTAGGTACACTGAGAAAGGAACCGTCCGTAAGACTGACTTCAGGGCTGGGATGCAGGTCTGAGGGAGCACCGGTGCTTGGGTGCGTGGACCACATGCCTAGGACTCTGTGGGTCAGTCCTCAGCACTGGAAGAGGAGAATCCCAGTACTGTTTAATATTTAGTTATGCAGGGGCTGGAGGGGTGGCTCAGCGGTTAAGAGCACTGACTGCTCTTCCGAAGGTCCTAAGTTCAAATCCCAGCAACCACATGGTGGCTCACAACCATCCGTAATGAGATCTGATGCCCTCTTCTGGGGTGTCTGAAGATAGCTACAGTGTACTTACATATAACAAATAAATAAATTTAAAAAAATTTAGTTATGCAAATTTTCCTAACAATACCCCAAAGATTCTTTTTTATTAACGGGAAAGGACAGGGCATTTGAGGTCTCACTATGTCGCCCTGGCTGGTCTGAAACTTGTCTGCCTCGTGGGTGCTGGGATTAAAGATTGTTCCGCCATCCCTGGCCCTCAGAGGATGATTTGTAGAGCCCTACCTTGTGGCTCCTAAGGATGGAATCCAGGTCATGGAGCCTGACGGCAAGTGCCTCTAGCCGCTGAGCCATCTTGCAGGCCCAAAAGGACATCTTTTGGTTGTCCAGTCTGGGACCTTTGTATTTCATCTGACTGTGTTCCTTGGAGAGACCTCGCTATGTTGCACATGAACCTTTTATTTTATAGCAAGTTGAGAAAACCTGAAGAGACTGGAAGCATGACTCGGTAGAGCGTGTGTGGCCCATGCCTGTAATCCCAGCACAGGAGGTCGGGACAGACAGACAGTCAGACAGACAGAGCTCAGGAACACCTTCAGCCATGTAGTCAGTCCAGTTCTGAGCCACTCAAGACTTTCTCAGCAAAGAAGAAAGAGAAAGAGAAAGTTCCAAAGATAAGAGTTCCCACATATTCACACCCACCTTCTCCTATTTTTTTTTCTTTGTTTTTGGTTTTGTTTTGTTTGGTTTGGTTTTGGTTTGGTTTTGGTTTTTCGAGACAGGGTTTCTCTGTGTAGTTCCGGCTGTCCTGGAACTCACTCTGTAGACCAGGCTGGCCTCGAACTCAGAAATCCACCTGCCTCTGCCTCTCAAGTGCTGGGATTACAGGCGTGCGCCACCACCGCCCGGCTTTTTTTTTTTTTTTTTTTTTTTTTTTTTTTTTTTGAGACAGGTTTTCTCTGTATAGCCCTGGCTGTCCTGGAGCTCACTCTGTAGACCAGGCTGGCCTCAAACTCAGAAATCTGCCTGCCTCTGCCTCCCAGAGTGCTGGGATTACAGACGTGCACCAACACTGCCCGGTACCTTTTCCTATTCTTTTTTTTTTTTTTTTTTTTTGGTTTTTTGAGACAGGGTTTCTCTGTGTAGCCCTGGCTGTCCTGGAACTCACTCTGTAGACCAGGCTGTCCTCGAACTCAGAAATCCGCCCGCCTCTGCCTCCCAAGTGCTGAGATTACAGGCGTGCGCCACCACACCCGGCTAGCTTTTCCTATTCTTAACTCCTTGCATTGTCTGGTTCATTTGCTGTAATTAATAAGCTGGTATTGATACGCCACCATTAGCCAGTCTTTATCCATATTATTCATATGGCCTTCACTTTTTTCCTAATACACTTTTTTCTGGCCCAAGATCCCATAGGACATACATGGCTTTATCATCAGGGCTTATTTGGGTGTTTCTGAGACAGGGTCTCACTGTAGTGGAACTCATGTTAGGATCATTTAGTGCCAGGGTGACGTAGCTCTCTTGATTCACCTTCATGACCTGGCTGAGCAATTGTCAGACGTCTCCGTTAGGAAGCTGCCCCCCCCCCAGTATATTCTTGGGACAGAGGTTATTGCATAAATTCTTAAATCTCTTTACATTTATTTAGTATGTGTTTGTGTTTATGTGTGTGTGTGTCATAGGAACATGAAGGTCCAGGGACAACACGCAGGGGTCAGTGATCTCCTTCCATTATGTGGGATCAAGGAATGAAGCTCAGGTTGTGGCATATACCTTTAATCATAGCACTTGGGAAACAGAAGCAATTGGATTTTTGTGCGTTCAGGGCCAGCTTGGTCTACAGAGTGAGTTCTAGGATAGCTAGGGCTACACAGAGAAACCCTGTCTTAAAAAGCCCAGCCTGCCCCACTGTTGTTGCCCTCTGAATGGTGACAGCAGCCACGCTTCGGCCTGGGAGCCGTAGAGTGCCTCTGAAGTAGGCTGCCAACTCTGGAGAGAATCACTCAGTCCCAGAGATGTTCCTCCAGGTTCCAAACAGCATCTGCCCTGCTGGTTCCTCCGCCCCAGAAGGCAGCGCTGCCAGCACAGGGCGCCTGAGAGGCTCCGTGGGAGACTGGGTCTGAGCTCTGGGCAGTTTCCCTGAGCGATGACTGCACCCTGCCCCAGGATCTGTCGGTTTTCTTCCTGTTCTGTCTACACACAGTCCACGTCTGGAGTCTCAAGTGCCGCTCCAGCGCTCATCCTTGAGTCTGGGGTGCTGTGTTGGTCTGACTGCTCTTGTATTTGTCGTATGCAACGTAAAAGGAGAGTCCCAGCGGGAGCTAGATGTGGATTCGATGGCCGTTGTCACTTCCCGACCTTGGGCTGCCTCTGGCACTGAGGGGAGCACTGCCAAGCACCTGTCCTGCTGCTGAAAGCACTGTCCGCCTCGGAACATCTAGGCTCTGTGCCTGGTGGGAGCACCTAGGGGGTGAGCTCCCTGAGAAGCAGGCCTGGCTGTGCCCGGCTCTGCTGCCTGGTGGTGTCCAAGATCAGGGTCGCATTTAATCACAGAGGAGCTAGCAGCCGCTGTGGTCTCAGTCACGAGGAAGCTGCCCGTGATTGCGACGTCGGCTGAGAAGTGGGTGGATTCCGAGGCGCCAGCTCTAAAGCCTGGGTCTCAGAAATACCCAAGAGTGAATCAAAAGAATGGGGTGGAGAGTGCCAGTTAAAAACATCCTGTAGGCCTGCCCATCCCAGGGCAACATGGAGATGCAGAGAGACCACAGGAGGATTTTGCCTCTCTGAAAACTGGTTCTTAGGTTGCAACAGGGCACGGGGCAATTTTGTTGCTAAAACAGGATCCATTCCTCTGAGAAGCCAGATTAAATTGACTTCCTAGATCTTGCAATATATATCACTGCCACCAGGTGGCAGCAGTGCTCAATGGCTAACTCCTCTACAGCCTCTTTGGAGCAACAGTGTAATTGATGTCTTTGACATTTGAAAAGACTTGTTTTTCTATTCTTATTTATTTTTATTTTATGTGCATTGGTGTTTTGCCTGCCTGTATGTCTGTGTGAGGGTGTTGGATCTCCCAGAACTGGAATTGTAGACAGTTGTGAACTGCCATGTAAGTGCTGAATTGAACTTGGGTTTCCTTAAAGGTCTGTCAGAGTACTTAACCTCTGAGGCACTTCTCCAGCCCTGTCTTCTTTTCCAGTAAAGCGTAATGTCGTGTGTGCACAGTCCCAGCTACTTGGGAGTCCTAGGCAGAGTGTCTCTTCTAGTTTGAGATCAAGCAGGTTTATTTTAGGCATAACAGTTGTGTGTTTTAAATATGTGACACACTGCTGATAACTATGGTACAGTATTTACAGAATTCAATAGAGTGATCCCAGCATGGTGGTACATGATGTAATCCCAGCATGGGAGACAGAGGCTGGTGGATCTCCAGGAGTTGAAGAGCAGCCTAGTCTACCCAGGGAATTCCAGGCCCTCCAGGCTACACAGGAAGGCCTTCTCATGTGCATACATGCACACAGGCATGAACACAAGTACATTGCATGTGTATTTTCCTCTTCCTCACAGCTGGTGACAAGCATTTTCAGGGTTCTGAAGTAAACCCAAGAATAGATTAGTGCCCAATGAAACTTTTTGTTGATTTTTATAAAAATGTATTAGTGAGGCGGTGGTGGCGCATGCCTTTAATCCCAGCACTTGGGAGGTGGAGGCGGAGGCAGGCAGATTTCTGAGTTCAAGGCCAGCCTGGTCTACAGAGTAAGTTCCAGGACAGCCAGAGCTACCCAGAGAAACCCTGTCTCGAAAAAACCAAAAAAAAAAAAAAAAAAAAAGAAAAGAAAAAAAGAAAAAAAAAGTATTGCATTATGATTGCGCTGTGATGTGGGAAAGGGTGTGTAGTCAGCTTTCCGGAGTCAGCTCTCTCCTCCCTCCCTTCCTGGGTCCCTGAGGTTGGGCCTTGGTCTCCACGCATGCTCAGGCACCTTGACCTGCAATCTTGCTGACATGTTTTTATTTTTGTTTTCATTTTCTTGTCTCTCCGTGTAGCCCTACCTATCCTAGAACTCACTCTGTAGACCAGGCTGGCCTTGAACTCAGAGATCTGACTGAATCTCTCCCAAGGATGAAAGCCATGCACTAGCCCCGCCTGTCCACCCTTTTAACCCCCAGGCAATCCCTTTGAGAGCCCTTCCCGGCACCAGCTCCTGCTCTGCGACTCCATGTCACCTGTTTCTCCAAGTCCAGCTCTTTCATCTCAGGTTCCATCTTTCAGGGGTTTCTATGGTTACCGGTGTCCAGCAGAGCCCTGCCTGTGCCTCTTGCCTCTAGCTCTTCCACCCCACACCCCATCTTTGTCTGTTTAAAGCAAATTCTTTAGCTAGTCAGGACTCGCTCTTCTTTCTTTTCTGGTGGTAGTGAGCGCAGGAGAGCGCGCAAGCACCCACCACAGCCACACCCAGTCCGCCCTTTTCTGTCTTGTAACTATCTTGTAAATGGAGTGTGATGAATGCACGGTAAAGTGCACACAAGTGGCAGTTTAATGAATTCTTGGATCCACTAAGGTACGTGCTCCTGCACGTCCCAGCTGCTCCTTGGTCAAGCCGAGTCTTGTTCCCCCCACGCCCCAGGCAAGCTCCACTCTCCCTCGTCCCTGTGCATTGCTTTCTCCTGGTCTTGCTCTTTATTTAAGTGAGATCACGCCAGATCCATCCTAAAGCTAGCTCTAAAAATACATTTTACATTTTAAAAAATTCTTTTATATATTCTCACCCCTACTGCAATTTTCCCTCCCTTCCTTCTCCCTCCCACCTTCTCTCTCTCCTAGATCTACCCCTTCTGTACCTCCCCTCAGAAAAGACATGCCTCCTAGTGACATCAGCCAGCACTGCATAAAAAGCTGTGGTAGGCCAGGCACAAACCCTCACATAAGGCTGGACAAGGGGGAGAGGGGTCAGGGACACCCCTGCCTCCACTGCTAGGGTTCCCACAAGTACACCAAGCTTCTCAGCCATAACATCTGCAGAAGACCCAGGTCACACCCCACAGGCTCCTGATCTCAGCGCCCTCAAGAGCCCGGGCAGTTGCTTCTGTGAGGCATGTCCTGGTGTGCCCCTGAGCTCCACATAATGTGTGGCTGTGGGACTCTGCATCCATCAGTTGCTGGATGAAGTCTCCTTGGTCTCTTTGATGGAGATTCTGCTAGGCTCCTGTCCCAGAACACGCTGCAGGCAGGACAAACGGAGGTTGTGTCCCAGTCCCTCTCCTTGAGACCACCGTGGTTACAGAAGGCCAGGCTCTGTCTAGACTGCTAGGGTTTCTCGCCTAGATCCCTCGGACTTTCCATTGCACTGCATTTCCACCTCCCCACCCCACCCCCAAAATGCCCTCCTCCAGTTTCAGTCCTTTCTCCCAGTGTTTTCTCTCCTCCCGCCCCCACTAAATCTGGTTGCAGGGAGGCCTGGTGGCACAGGCATTTGGGAGGCAGAGGTAGATAAATCGCTATGAGCTCAAGACCAGCCTGGTCTACACAGCAAGTTCCAGACCGGCTGGAGCTACACTGTGAGACCCTATCACATACACCTACACACAAAGAAAATTCGTTCTTTCTATGTGTGTGTTCTTGAGTGTGGAGGCCAGGAGTGAGTGCGAGGGTTATCGCCTGTGGCTCCCCCTGTGGGTTCTGGAGACAGGGTCTCATTGAACCTGGAGCTCAGCAAACACGCGCGCACGCGCGCGCGCACACACACACACACACACACACACTCACTCCCGTCTCTCCCCCACAATGAAGAAGTTACAGACCCACACAATTATGTCTGGCTTATTTGGTGCTAGGATCAAACTAGCCAAGTACTTTAACAACTGAGCCATTTCCCCAAATCCAGAATTTATATTTTTGTTCTATCTTGTGTGTGTGTGTGTGTGTGTGTGTGTGTGTGTGTGTGTGGTGGGGTGGAGGACTGGGTAGGTCCATGTGGACACAGGTGCCATGAAGGCCAGGAAAGGGCGTCAGATCCTATGACGCTGTGGTTACAGGCGGAAGAGCAGTATGTGCCGAGCCTTCCATCCAGTCCCTGTGGGTTTTGTTTATTCATATATAATGGTATGTCTGAATGCTCTGTGTACACCATGGGGTCTTGCAGAGGCCAGGTTTTTTGGATTCTCTGGAGCTGGAGTTCAGAGCTGCCTAGTGTAGGTTCTAGGAGCAGAACCTGCATCCTCAAGAACAGGAAGTGCTCTCAGACACTGAGCCACCCCTCTGCCCCGCTTGTGTTGTCTTTGAGTCAGGGCAGTGTCTTGTAGCCATGTTAAGCAGGGAGAGCAGACTTTCATGTTGGTGTGTTGGTGCGGGACTATAGCCCAGCACTCAGGAGGCTGCAGCGGGACGCTGGTCCAGTGCCCGAGGCTTCAGAGCAAGTCCTTCTCAGAGCTGGTCCCCAAAACTCTCTTGAAGACATTACCTTTCAGTGTGTGTGTGTGTGTGTGTGTGTGTGTGCGCGCGCGCGCGCGCGCGCCCACATGAATGCAGATGTCCACAGAGGACAGAAGGGGTTTAATATCCCCTGAAGCTGGAATTCATGCTACCCACCAGGGGGCCCAGGGATCAAACTCAGATCCTCTGCCAGGGCAGTACACATTCTTACTTTCTTTCTTTTTTTTTCTTCTTTAAGATTTATTTATTTATTATATGTAAGTACACTGTAGCTGTCTTCAGACACACCAGAAGAGAGCATCTGATCCCAGATGGTTGTGAGCCACCATGTGATTACTGGGATTTGAACTCAGGACCTTCGGAAGAGCAGTCGGTGCTCTCAACTGCTCAGCCATCCCTCCAGCCCCAGCAGTACACACTCTTACCTGTTGACATTTTTTTCTATCCTGGAGACATTATTTCTAAAACTCTACATATTTTTCATTTAATAATAGGCTTGCTGTAATTTACTCAATGCATTTGCTACTTATATTTTAGCATGTCATGAAGT
Source organism: Apodemus agrarius (assembly GCA_964023405.1). Taxonomy (NCBI): domain Eukaryota; kingdom Metazoa; phylum Chordata; class Mammalia; order Rodentia; family Muridae; genus Apodemus; species Apodemus agrarius. The sequence goes on from OZ030015.1 coordinate 103,097,027, forward strand.
TTCTGGTTTCTTTTTCTTTCTCCGTATCCTTTTGGGAGAGGGAGGATGCTGGGATAGAAGTCAGGACGACTTGCATGCTGGACAGGCTTTCCTCTACGTAGTGAATCTTTGTCCTGTGCTACTTCCCTCCACAGTGCTTCCCCTTTAGGGGTTGGGTGGGTGGATGGTTGGTTGGTTGGTTGGTTGGTTTGGAGTTTTGTTGTTTTGACTCAGGGTTTCTCTGTGTAGCCCTGGCTGTCCCAGAATTCTCTGTAGACCAGGCTGGCCTTAAACTCAGAGATCTGCCTCCTGAGTGGTAAGATCAAAGGCGTGCACCCCGCTGCCCAGCCCCACAGCCCTTAGCTCTTCGCAGCAGCCAGGCTCAGGGAGGTGGACTGAGGCAGGGGCTCTGATGGGTCTGGGACTTGGTCTTGGTGCCCAGTCCATTCGACACTCTCTGCCCTTCCCCTGGGCCCCCTCCCCCAACCCTCATCTCCTCGGATGCTGTCAGCGAAGCAGAGGGGCTGAGAGCCCTGATGGCCGGAAGCCCAGTCAGTGAATGCAGGAAGGAGTCTTCCTGCTCTGAGAAGCCAGATCGAAGCAAAGTGTTCCTCTTAGGAAAGGCCTACAGGCCGGCAGTGGTGGCGCACAACTTTAATCCCAGCTCTTGCCATGCAGAGGCCAGTGGATTTCTGAGTTCAAGGCCAACCTGGTCTACAGAGTGAGTTCCAGGATAGCCAGGGCTATACAGAGAAACCCTGTCTTGAAAAAAAAGAAAAGAAAAGGCCTACAGGGTCAGTGAGTCGAGGGGACCTGACCTGGGAGATTGGAGGGATGACTCGCTCACCTCCCTGTGCAGAGGCAGGTTTTGGTTCTTGTATCAGTGTTCTTGCCTGCATGTATGGACATGCACTACATGCGTGCCTGATACCTATGGAGATAAGAGGGCATCGGCGCCCCTGGAACTGGAGTCACGGGTACCATGTAGGCACTGGGAACAGAACTTGGGTCCTCTGGAAGGTCAGTCAAAGCTCTGGACCCCTGGGCCATGTCCTGTCAGTGTTTAACTCCAGAGTCCCTGGTCTCAGTCTAGATGCTCCTGCTCTCCAGAGTCTGGTAACAGCGCAGCACGGATCCGTGTCCATCCACTCGGGAGGACAGTAAAGGCCTTGGCAGAGGACTGGGGCCTCAGGACCTTGCAGTCCTTGTCCATGGGCAAACCTCTGCCCAGGCCCGAGTGCTTCAAGACTCAGTAGCCAGAGAGCAGCTGGGAGGGGAGGGGAGTGGGGAGCCAGGCCAAAGCTCGCGGCTCATCCTTGCCCTTCTCCAGGGGGGCTCTGCAACCTGTGTCCCGACAAGGCCAACAAGGAGCACATCCTGCAGGCAGGCGGCATCCCGCTCGTCATCAGCTGCCTGTCCAGTCCCAACGAGGAGACCGTGCTATCTGCTGTCACCACACTCATGTTCCTGAACTCCCCAGGCCGCCGCTCCCACCCCGAACTGACCTCCCTGCCCGTGGTCCAGTGCATGCTGCGCTTCTCTCTCTCCGCCAACACGAGGCTCCGGAACCTGGCCCAGATATTCCTAGAGGACTTCTGCTCCCCAAGCCAGGTGGCTGAGGCCCACAGCCAGCAGGCCCATTCTGCCCTGGGCATCCCACTGCCGAAGACTGAGGCCCCACAGCAGCCCTGATCCAAGGAGAGGTCAAGACCCTGCCACAGGTACAGGAAGCAGAAGGCTGACAGCATCGGAGCCCACGCTGTGCTCGCTCAGCTGCATGCAAGTTGCAGTCTTGACACGACAGGCATTTCCATCTAGGAAAAGCAGCAGGAGTGAAGAAGCCAGATCCGAGATACTTAGAGGAGAAAACCAAAGCTGGCACCAAAGAAACTCCAGAGAGAAGACCAGCTCTGCCCCCAGTGCCCAGCTAATACCCTCATGTAAGCAGCTGTGCACCAGGGCCTGAGAGGTGGCTTAGCAGTTAACAGCACTGACCGCTCTTCAGGAGGCCCTGAGTTCAAATCCCAGCAACCACATGGTGGCTCACACCATCTGTAATGGGATCAGATGCCCTCTTCTGGTGTGTCTGAAGACAGTGTACTCACCTATAATAAATAAATCTTTTTTTAAAAGCAGCAGCTGTGCACCTGGAGAGTGGCCAGCACCATGAGTGGCCAGAGTGATGTGATGGCTAGAGATGAATCAGCCTATTGTTTGGGGAAGCGCAGTGGTTAACTCCTCCAGTGTTGAGGCTGAGTATCTGGGCATGGTAGCATTGACTGGGATAGCTCTGCAGACCCCAAACAGCTGTCCACACAGCCCTGCCCTCTGCTAGGCACCCAGTGAGGAGTGCAGAGGCGAAGGGGTTCGTGGCTTAGTGGGTGTTGACTAAACGGCCATGGGGCATCAGGAGCTAGGCCCTGCGGGTGTGCGGACTGAGGGGCGGAGCGCACAGGGCACACCTCACTTCTAGACGGAGAGGTCCGACATAGGATCCTGGGGTGCAGACAGTGGCTTCAGCTCCCATTTTACCAGGCTGTGGACCTTTACCAATGGGTTGGATCTTCTGACACTTGGGTGGGAGCCCTGACCTTGAACCCTTCACGGGCTATCCCAGTCTGCTTCCTGCCATTCACCCCGGAGCCGCGAGCTTCCAGTAGGTGCTGTCAACCCCTTAGGACTCGGAGGCAGACCTTCACTACAGACACCTGGAAACCAGATGTCAGAGGACCCCGGCAGCTCAGCCTGTGATCTGATCCCTTGAGAAACAGAAGCAGGGAGAGCGATGGGTCTGCTCCTGCCTACCAGTGAGTCAGTGAGTCCCTGACCACAAAGGCCCCATAGTGTCTACCGGACGGCAAGACCCTGCCCTCTTCTGCCGATGAGAAGACAAAAATGGGACTATGGGAAAAGTGAAAAGGGTAGGCCTGACGAGGAAGTTGGGGCTTAGGAAAAATGGGGGCCCTGGTCACTCAGCATTGACCCCCACCCAAAAAAAAAAAAAAGGCAACAAAAACTAGAGGAAGGAGATCTACAAGGGCTGGAGGGGAGCTGTCCACAAGCCACCGGGTAGAAGGAGGGAGGGAGGGAGCCAGCCTTTCTCAGAGTGGCAAGCTCTCCCCAGGCCTAGCCTTCTCCTATCCCAGGCGAAGGGTCTTCAAAGAACCAAAGCCTAGGGTTTGGTTTTTATTTTTATTAAAAACCTCCTGATTTGCCCACAGTATTTATGTGCTAGTCTCGTTCGTTCTGGGTGTAGGCTTCATGGAGGGGCCAGGAGGCAGTTTATTCAAGTGGTCCCTGATTAAAGAAAGTCAGCTGGCCAGGCAGGGGCCTGCTGGCCCACCTCAGGGTCCTTCACAGGCTGGCTCGCTTGCTCTCTATGATTCCCCTCCAGTCGTCACTCCAGGAAAGCAGCCGTCTCCTGGTGGGGGGCAGGACCAGGTGCCGATTGTGGCAGCAGGTGAACAGGATGTGCTCCCAGCTAGGGGTCTCTTCCAGGCCTGGGGCAGTAAAGACAGTGTGTAATCTGGTTAGTTTTACTCCTCTCCTTAATCCCTGCAGGCCAGAGGCGGGCTGGGTAGGGGAGGGGTATCTCAAGGTTAATTGGCCTCACCTTGAATGTTGTCTTTGTCATCAATGAGCAGGTCTCCCGTGACCACAGTCTTGTCCCTAGTCAGGATAACCCGCTCCAAAAACTCTGGCCCCAGGTTCTGCTCCACCCAGCGGTACTGTATAGTTGGGGAAAAAAAGGTCATTGGAGCTTGCTAGGATCAGAATGCAAGTTAGGCATGAGGGCTAAGCCCTCATACCCGCGGGACCCCTTTCACCCAGACCCATTTTCTGAAGCTTATTTTTTAAATCAAAATCGGAGAGCCAAATCTGCGCAGGCGCCGGCACCTTTTCGCCCACACAGTGGTCGTACTTCAGCAGTGGGCTGGTGCAGATGAAGACCTCGGTGCTGCGGAGGGAGAGGGTGCAGTTAGGCCTGGGGCCCTGGCCCTCTTCCCGCCGCCCCCCCCTCACCCTCCTTACTCTTGCATGTCGTTCATTTCTCGCAAAGCGTCCAAGGCCCCAGGGATGGGCTCCAAGTTTAGGAAAAAGCCTGGAGCTTCATACACACTGACCACTTTTTCCTGAAAGAGAGAGATCTTGGTCCGGCGCCTGCTTTCCAGCAGGGGGAGCCCCAGAGAGGACCCACAAAAAAGATTCTGCAGAAGACCTCGGTTCTTGTGTGTGTGTGTGTGTGTGTGTGTGTGTGCGCGCGCGCGCGCGCGCGTGTGTGTGTGTGTGTGTATGTGTGTGTCGCGCGCACACGCACACGCTTGTGTCAAGCTTTCTAGTTCGAGGGTGAACTGTGGGTTCACACAGCCTGGCTGTCTAGGAAAGAACTCAGACTAGAGGTTCCCCATCGGGTCTCCTACCTCCAGGTCTGGCCGCAGGGCTCGGTATTGCTCGTTGGCGAGGAAGCCCCGGCGCTGTTCCAGCGGCACGTGCGGGTCCCCGGGAAAGCGGCGGCGGAAACCCTGCAGAAGGGCGGACTCAAAGTCAGCTAGCACGCCATCCATGTCCACCAGCACCCGCACCGGCCGCTTCACCGCCATTGCCACGCCCGAGATGTCCGCGGAGTAAGGCAGCTAGCAAAGAGGATGCCAGACCCGAGGAGCTTCCGGGACGAGGGGAGGGGAGGGGCGGGACTCCTCGTTTGCATAGAGTGGCCAACGAGGTGCCCAGGATGGCACTGGGTCCCTTACTGGGCTGCCGCTCCTGAATCCCTCTCTCATGACCTCCGAGATCCGAAATACGTTCTTGGCAACGGGGAACCTGCTTCGTATGCTGAATGCATACTTTGCCTCTCCCGTGCTTGCCCATGCTGGAATCTGACAGGATCATGAGTCTCTCAGTTCAAAGGTATGAGAAGGACCCCTTAAAGGCAGCAGTGGAATGAGCTGGGGTCTCAAGAGACGGGACTCATAAACCAGACTTGATTTGAAACAGTAGCATTGTTTTCGATCTGAGTCCACTACTTTCTTCCGTGGAGCCGAGGTCTCCTGTAGAATCGAAAGCTTCTATGTCCTAAGAAATGTTAAACATTCACACACACACAACCTGTCCTTGTACATTTCAGAGTCCATGGCGACATCACATCAATTTTCCGACCTATAAATGCAAATTTGAGTAAGCGAGCCTCTTGCTAGTCTTTCTTATGTAACACTTTTTTTTTTCTGACTTGGGGTTTTTCCGCATAGCCCTGGTGGCTGTCCTGAAACTGACTATGTCAACTATTTGAACTTCAAAACTCCCAGAGATTTGCCTGCTTCTGCTTTCCATGTGCTGGCTTTAGAGGTGGGTGCCGCTACACCTCGATATGACATGACTTCTAAACCAGGGCAGAAGTATATCAGTATGGAGCCCAGCATCCCACCTGAAGAAAAGCCAGTTTAAAACAACAAAGGGGTCGGGTATGGTAGCCCACATCTTTAATCCTAACACTCAGGAGGCAGAGGCAGGCCGACCTCTGAGTTCCAAGACAGCCAGAGCTACATATCAAAGACCCTATCTTAAACAAATTTCAAAACACAAACAAAACCTGTCAAACAAACAATAACAACATATCCCAGTAAGTTTTGTTTTGGTTTTGGTTTTGGTTTTTTGAGACAGGGTTTCTGTGTAGCTCTGGCTGTCCTGGAACTCACTCTGTAGACCAGGCTGGCCTCGAACTCAGAAATCCGCCTGCCTCTGCCTCCCAAGTGCTGGGATTAAAGGTATGCACTACCACTGCCCGGCTCCCAGTAAATTCTTACTTAGGAACTGAATTCTCACTAAGCCAAGCCAATTTTCACATAAACAGAGTTAAAAGGTTCATCTGCTGGTTTTTCTCTCTTGCCCTTTCAGTAACTTTTATTTGAAAATATTTTGAGAATCCCATGCATGTATACAATGTATCTTTACCCTATTTACCCCAGACTTCCCCCAACATTTTCTGGACACCCCCTTATTTTTTTGCAACAGGGTTCTATGCACCCAGGTTTGCCTCAAATTCACTACCTATGGACAAGCCACTAACTCATGCCCTGCCCCATTTCAAGTGTGCACCACTGCACCCCACTTTTGTTTTGTTTTGTTTTTCGAGACAGGGTTTCTCTGTGTGGTCCTGGCTGTCCTGGAACTCACTCTGTAGACCAGGCTGGCCTCAAACTCAGAAATCCGCCTGCCTCTGCCTCCCAAGTGCTGGGATTACAGGCGTGCGCCACCACGCCCGTCTCACCTTTTTTAAAGATTAATTTATTATATGTGAGTACACTGTAGTTGTCTCCAGACACTCCAGAAGAGGGTGTCAGATCTCATTACGGATGGTTGTAAGCCACCGTATGATTCCTGGGATTTGAACTCAGAATCTTTGGAAGAGTAGTCGGTTTCTCTTAACCGCTGAGCCATCTCTCCAGCCCCTGCACCCCACATTTTTAAAAGACTATTTTTTAAGTATTTTACCTACACCTCTGTGTGTGCACCACATGCAAGCACGCAGAGGCCAGCAGGCCATGGAGCTAGAATCAGAACCAGCTGTGAGCTAAGTGGCTGCTGAGAACTCAACCTGCGTCTTCTGCAAGAGAGTGAATAGATCTTGTTTTGAGGCAGGGTTTCTCTGCATAGCCCTGGCTGTCCTGGGTCTTCCTTCTTAGACCAGGCTAGCCTCAAACTGCCTTTGTTTCCTGAATGCTGGGATTAAATGTGTGCAACGACTGCCTGGCCCAGCTTACGTTCTTAAGCACTAAGCAGTCCTCCAAGCATACCAACACCATTTAAAAACAAGGTTTGAAGATGTGACTTTACAGATTCTTTTGGGGTCTTTTGTTGTTGTTTTTGCTTTTTTGTTTTGAGACAGGTTTCTCCGTGTAGCCCTGGCTGTCCTGGAACTCACTCGTAGACCAGGCTGGCCTTGAACTCAGTACAGATTTTTTCTAACTTGGGGTGTTAAACCCCCTCCTGCAAATGTTTCCAGACAGTCCCCTAAAATCTGCTCCAATAATGCTGAGGCTGGCTGATCCTCTACCCCACCCCACCCCAAACACCTGCCACCAGGTGCTTCTCTCTATAATAAAAGTTAAGGCCAAATATCAAGTTAGAACACCAACCAGGGCACTCCCTTTCCAGGAGCCCCACCCTTGCTAAGAGGCTGAGACAAATGGGTTCAGGTTTACTCCTTGTGAGATTCATAGTAGAAAATCAGGCCGTTAAAAGCCACGGCCCTACTCAGGAAGCCAGCCTATTGCAGTACACAGAAGTGATTGTAGGCTACAGCTGTCAAACGTGTAAAGTGTTTTTCTTTTTTTTTTGATTTTTCGAGACAGGGTTTCTCTGTGTAGCCCTGGCTGTCCTGGAACTCACTCTGTAGACCAGGCTGGCCTCGAACTCAGAAATCCGCCTGCCTCTGCCTCCCAAGCGCTGGGATTAAAGGCGTGCGCCACCACCGCCAGGCGTAAAGTGTTTTCTAATAGTCTAGTTATACTTTAGTAGAGTGTTCATCTCTTCAGCCACACCAGGACATGAGATCCCATTACAAGATGATTGTGAGCAACCGTGCGGTTGCTGGGAATTTAACTCAGGACCTCTGGAAGAGCATCTAGCACTGCTGAGCCATTGGCCCCTGCCCTGCCGCCTCTCCAGCCCTGCGATCTCTGCTCTTAAAGACACACCTACCAGTTCCAAGGTCTGGCTTTGCCAGTAAGGATGAGACTCAAATGACAGGCAAGGGAGCCCGGCCTGTCAGAAACACAAGTGGACCCAGAGCCAAGTCTTAAAAGCCAGATTTGGAAACCATATGACATTGTGATAGTCGATCTGAACCTTCCTGTCGTCCATCCACCCCCGTCTGTGGGGCAGCCTGCATCACTGAATGTTAACCATTAGGGATCGCACGGTAGGTAGAAATCTACCTTGGAACTGGGGGTGGGAGCAGGTGACGGGATGGGGTGACAGTGAAGGTGACAAGGGAACAGTAAGGACCTCCACAGAGAAGACGGGCTGCAGAGGATCAAAGTCAGGGCCTCCCACATCTGCCCGGCTCCTCCAAGACCGACCGGCTTAAATGTTAGCCTGATCCTACACAAAGGATCAAAGATAGAAAAGCCCATCCTGGCCGGCTAGGGTGGTGTACAGCCCTGACGACAGCCTGGGTAATGCCGACATGAACTCAAGGCAAGTCAAGAGCTACAGGGTGACAATCTGTCTCAAAAGAAAAGAAATAAAATCTAACCTGCCTTTTTGGAGAAAATTACACTTCCCCTTAGACTTTTACTATACTGCTCAACTTTGTTCTTCTGGTTTTTTAGCAATTTTAACTTTTTACCCAGATATGTGTGCCTTTATGACTGTATGCTATGTATTTGGGGGGGTGGGGTGTTAGAAGAGGGAGGGAACCCCACCTGGACCTCCTGTGGACTGCAAGCAGAAGTGAGCCACCTGCTGAGGGTGCTGGGACTTGAATTCAGTCTTTGGGGGAGAATGCCAAGTGCTGAGCCCCACGGGCTCAACTTTCAGTGCTTTATCAAATGATCAAATGCCATTAGGTGGCATTGTTTCTAGTAAAGGAAAGGTCCAGGAAGGACTTTCAAACATTGTCAGAAAGACAGGACTGGAATGCAACTCCACTGGCATGCAGGAAACCATAGGAAACCCTCAGTGGGTTCCATCTCCAGCACTACATAAACTGGGCATGGTGGTACACACCTATACTACAACACTTGAAGGTGGAGTCAGGAGTCCAAGGGTAGCTGTGTCATTCTGTGTCACACACACACACACACACACACACACACACACACACCCCTCTACCTTTAAAAAAAAAAAAAAGACAAAACACAGAGCTTCAAAAGGTGGGAATTGTTTACTTTAAGCAACAGTCCAGGACTAAGAAGTACAGGTGTCAAGGATGAGACTTTCTTCACGGTCAAGCATCAGCGTCAGCACACGGCAGAGTTCCTGTTAGGACGTCCTGTGGGCCCGGCACCTACAGCCCCTCTCTGGGACAGCCTTCCTGTGTGCTTCACCTTGCAATCTCAGGTAGCTTGCTTGTATACCTGCAGCCATCCTCTGCAGTGGGTGGCTCTGCCCAGCAGCTGGCCGGCCAGTCGCAGTGACCGCTGGCATCCTTGGGGTATGGAGGCAGCTCCTCTGCAGGCAGCAGGATGTGAGGTGCAGCTGCATTGACCACTCCATGTGCACAGGAAGGGGCACTTAGCAACGGGCACTGATGGTGGGGCAAGAACAAGGAGCACACTGTGGTGCCCGCCCCATGGACAGCTGGGAACAGGGGCTGCAGGGCAGTGCCTGTGGCTGCTGTCTGTCCCATCACAGTAAAGCCAAGGACAGTGTCAAAAACCTGGTACATAAGAGTCTACACATCAGGAACCAGATCATTTGTTCTTAAAACAGGCTACTACTCCAGTCTACTACTAGAAAACACCCATGCCATGACCCTCAGACCCAGGAGTCAGACAGACAGAAGAAAACGGAGGAGAGAAAGAAAGCAGGGGGAAAAAAAGACAGCAGTACATAAAGTGCTTCTCTTTTAATGAAACAAATCCGAAAGATGTACAGTCAGGCTCACGTTGTGCAGTTCACAAGCATGGAAAAACAAACAAACAGAAGGACAGAGTTCCAACACAAGAAGCTAACCCAAGACCAGGCTGGACTTGCCGCCGGGGGGGTTTCTCCTGGATGGCGCTGGGGCCGGGGCCACTGGGCTGGGCACAGGAGCAGCGGGCACCGGCTTCTCTTCCATCTGCGCCAGGTTGGCTTGGAAGTCTGTGTCCACATTTTCTAGAAAAACAAAATTTTAAAATGGTTCAAACAAGTGGAAACAAACAGGCCAGGAGGCATGGTGATACATGCCTTTAGTTCCGTGTGGTGGAGGCAGGAGGATCAGGAGTTCAAGGCCATACTGTGCTATACAGAATGTTTGAGGAGCCGGGTGTGGTGGTGCACACTTGTAATCCCAGCACTTGGGAGGCAGAGGCAGGCGGATTTCTGAGTTTGAGGCCAGCCTGGCCTACAGTGAGTTCCAGGACAGCCAGGACTACACAGAAAATCCCTGGCTCGAAAAACCAAAAAAAAAAAAAAAAAAAAACAGTAAATAAAATACATGAACAGACTGTATCTGCGGTCTGTACATGTATGTGGAGGCCAGAGCTATGGTGTCTGTACCAACACTTTTGACCTTTCTGCTTTTGGGTGGGTCTCACAGATGTTTCTGTCCCCACCGTCCACAGCACTGGGTTACAGGAGGATGAGGCACTGCTCAGATTTAGATGGTGATAGGTCAGCTCAGACCCGGCAGCTGGCACGGCAGGCTCTTACTCAACGTGCCATTGTCCAGCGCCAAGAGCTTTGAATTTGTGGCCTTCCTAGGGTCTCCTAGATGGTAGGTTTTAGGACCATGCACCCTATAATGGCAACTCCATTTATGAATCTTGAATTCAATAGCCATGGAATGACATAACTATTCAGCTACATGTAAAAATCCAGCCTGAAGCCTTTTTCCCCTAAAAGAAGAGAAAAAAGATCCCAAGTATCTGGCTACAATTCCATTACCCAAGAAACAGGATCAGATGGACAGCACCTGTTTTTGTTTGTTTGGGGTTTTTTGCGGCAGAGTTTCACTATGTAGCCCTGGCTGTGCTGAACTCTATATGATGCATGCCTTTAATCCCAGTACTCAGGAGGAAGTGGGGGGAGGTAGATCTCTGTAGCCATCTGGTCTGAGTTCCAGGAGAGATAAGGCTACATACAGAAACCCTGGCTCAGCCGGGCGTGGTGGTGCACACCTGTAATCCCAGCACTTGGGAGGCAGAGGCAGGCAGATTTCTGAGTTCGAGGCCAACCTGGTCTAAAGAGTGAGTTCCAGGACAGCCAGGGAGGGCTATACAGAGAAACCCTGTCTTGAAAAACAAAACAAAACAAAACAACAAAAAAAGGAAATCAAGGAGCTGAATGTAGCCGGGTGTGGCAGTGCACACTTGAGACAGCCACATTTGAAGCCAATCCCAAATTGACACTCAGTCCCAGAATTGTAAAAAAAAAGAATGAAACAGGAGAAGGGGAGCTGGAGAGAGGGCTCAATTTAAACTGGCTGTTCTTCCAGTCCAGTTCAGAGCAGCACCCACACAGCTGCTCACAACCATCTCTTACTCCAGTTCCAGGGTTTTCAGGCCTCCTTGGCTACAAGTACACATGGGGCACAGCCATGCATGTGGGCTAAAATACAAAATCATTAAAAAAATTAAAATTAGGAACTAAAAGCAAGCATAAGTCAATTTGTAAATATATACCTGTGCTCAAAGTAGTAATTCTTTTTTTTTTTTTTTGGTTTTTTTTTTTTTTTTTGGTTTTTTGAGACAGGGTTTCTCTGTGTAGTCCTGGCTGTCCTGGAACTCACTTTGTACACCAGGCTGGCCTCGAACTCAGAAATCCGCCTGCCTCTGCCTCCCAAGTGCTGGGATTACAGGCGTGCGCCACCACCGCCCGGCACAAACTAGTAATTCTAAAGGGGAATACTTTTTTGTAACACTGAAGATCAAACTCAGGGCCTTGGTACATCAAATTAACATTGTATATTCCAACTCGATACCTAGCCCATCAACAAGATAACTGAAAGACACTAGTGCCTGAGAAGAAAAGAACAATTCAGAGCAGGAAGCTTCAGAGTTCAAACAGAGGAAAGGCAATTACCGCTCTAGCCTGCAGGTAGGAGGATTGCAGCCTAAATTTCCTTTCTCCCAACATTCATCTGGGTTAGGTTTGCCAAGGCCAGGCTTCCGGCTTGCTAAGGTCAACCCTATCTCACGTCCTCCCCGACTTTTTGAGACAGCATTTGACTATGTAGCCCTGGCTAGCCTGGAACTAGGAGAGATTCTCCTGCTGTCTCCCAAGTGTTGGTGTTAAAAACTAAAGAAATAGCTAGGCATGGTGGTACATGCCTTTAATCACAGCACTCAAGATGCAAGGGCAGGCAGATCTCTGTGAGGTCAAGGCCAGTCTCATCTACAAGGCAACTCTAGGACAGCCAGAGGCTTGTTATATAAAGAAAAAAATAAATGAAGAAAGAATGATTAAATACAGGCTAGCACAACCAATTCATTAAAAACAAAATGAAATACATAGTCTGACTGAGTAAAGACTTGTGCTAACCGCAAACACGCTCCCTCGCTAGCTTAGCTCACAGCCACACCTGCCTCCGCCACCGCCCCAACCTCTTTCCGCAGCCATACCCGACTGCGCCTTGAACCCTAAGAGCAGGGCCAAGCTCCTCCTTGTAGCCAATCTATCTGATTACCCAGAGGCCTTGGCTCTTTGCCTCATATCAAACAAAGCCTATCTTACTTGAATATGTTGAATGCATCCCCCCTTGAAGCTAACTGTGGAAGAACTGGAGCTGACCTTTAATCCAACCAAGTAGGTATTAGTTGTTATGACAAATGGGCTAAAAAATTACAGTCAGAAGTCCAGACTAACCAGAGGAAACACTGCTGACTGGCCATTGAGAGAGGCCTCCAGCTTGGAGTGAGCCCTTTCCTGCATACTCTGTAGCTGCAGGAGGGTGGAGAAGCAGGAGGCAGCCACCCCTCACGACGCTGCGCTATCTCCAGGGCTCGCTCCTGGCCCTCCCAATCACACTGGCTGGCGAAGGCGTAGCTCAGGGTAGAGTGCTCGCTTGCAGTCACAGGGTGGCGGGCTGCGTGTGGGAGGGGCTGTTCAGTGCGGCCCAACAGTGCAGAGTTCTCAAAACCCTGCACTGCACCGTCAGGGCGCACCAGGTGTGCTGATCTGGTCAGTGCTCCCTTTACATGGGGTTTGAATCCAACCCTTTGTACTACGAATACAAAAATTAAAAAACTCTTAAGTGTCCAGGTAGACTGACATATCCCCTTAATTCTAGAATTCAGGTTTCAAGGCTAGCCTAATCTATAAACTTGAGTTCCAGACAAGAGTGAGTTCCAGACAAGAGTTCCAGGACAGCCAGGGCTATACAGAGAAACCCTGTCTCAAAAAACCAAATCCAGCCGGGCGTGGTGGCGCATGCCTGTAATCCCAGCACTTGGGAGGCAGAGGCAGGCGGATTTCTGAGTTCGAGGCCAGCCTGGTCTACAGAGTGAGTTCCAGGACAGCCAGGACTACACAGAGAAACCCTGTCTCGAAAAACCAAAAAAAAAAAAAAAAAAAAAAAAAAAACCAAATCCAAAAAAAAAGTAGAATGTTAACTCAGACCTTATAACAGCATTATAGAAACAGCCATCAGGGCTAAGATATACTCACCATGCATATCTCCTTCTCCCTGGAAAAGAAAATTTCAGAATTAGTTTCTGTTTCAATTCTACAACACATAAAATGATCATAGTCCAAGAGAACCTAACCCAGTTAAAATTAAGTGTGAAATCCCATTTAGGGCTGGCTGGTGCTGGTGTACACTTTTAATCCCGGCACTTGGGAGGCAGAGAAAAAAGATCTCTGAGTTCAAGGCCAGTCTGGGCTAATGTCAGTTCTAGGACAGCCAGAGCTACATAGAGAAACACTGTCTCAAACCCAGAAACTAAGGGGGGGGGGGGATTCTATTTTGGTAAGTGTAGGATTTAACAACTTCAATGTAATCTGGGGCCATGCTATACAGCTGACCAGCACAATAACCAGCCTCAAAGCCAGTAACAGACAGGCAGACAGGCACACAGACACAGACACACACCCACACACGCACACCCTGAACCAGAGGATCCTTCCTCAAAAAGGGCATGGTGAACCTCAGCTTCCCTTTTCTCCCTCCTTCCCTACACTACTCCAGAGGCTGCACAGCTTCCTGACACCTAAATTGATGCCTCGGGGTATTCTGAGGTACCTAGTCAGGAAGACTTCCTCCCCAGGGGAGCTCCTCCCAGACCCGCCCAGGGGACTCAGTGGCAGCTTTCTGCAGACACATCTCACTGTGACAGCAATGCTGCCAATTCCTTGAGTTTTTTTGTTTTTTGTTTTGTTGTTGTTGTTTGTTTGTTTTGTTGTTGTTTTGGTTTTTCTAGACAGGGTTTCTCTGTGTAGCCCTGGCTGTCCTGGAACTCACTCTGTAGACCAGGCTGGCATCGAACTCAGAAATCCACCTTCCTCTGCCTCCCAAGTGCTGGGATTACAGGCGTGCGCCACCACTGTCCAGCTCCTTGAGTTTAGCTCACGTATCAGACAACTGGCACAGCTCTTCGATTCTAAGATGCTGGATACAGGAGGCTCAGAGGGAGGGGAGGGATTCAGAAGCCTCGGATCACGGCCGAAGGGTTTAAAACTAACCTAATGCAAAGAGATGTCCGGTTGGGTGGGGTTCATCTGCTCAGCTGATCTCCTGGCCTCCCCAAGGTTTCTTTCCCTAAGGTGGGGCTCACGGATCAACCCCCTGCATAGCTGATCCTAGCTCCCAGGTGCTGGGATTATAGGTAAGAGCCGCCATACTGGTGTCTCATGTAGCAGTGCTGGGGAGATCCAGGCCTTCTAGGAAAGCTAGAAACATCAACTGAGCCCCACCTTCAGCTGACTCTGGCTTTTGTCTGACTTTACACTTCAATTTTCATCACCAACACTGCTCAGCACATTCTCTCTCTCTCTCTCTCTCTCTCTCTCTCTCTCTCTCTCTCTCATCTATTCATTTATTTATTTTACATATATGAGCACACTGTCGCTCTCTTCCGACACACCAGAAGAGGGCATCAGATCCCATTACAGATGGTTGTGAGCCACCATGTGGTTTCTGGGAATTGAGCCCAGGACCTCTGGAAAAGCAGTCAGTGCTCTTAACTGCTGAGCCATTTCTCCAGCCCCCTCAACACATTCTCTTTACTGAGAAAAAAAGAAAAAAAAAAAAAAAAAACAGAAAAAAATTATTTAAAAAACAAGGGGGCATTTAACTCAGAGCCCTTGGCTACCCCAAGAGGCTGTCTTGTTATCACACTGACCTTGAGGTCTAAGAAATCTCCAGAGCTTGCTTCAGAAGAGTTACTTCTCTGTGTTCCAGGCGACTCCGACTCTTCCCTGCCACTACTAGACTTGGCACCTAGAAACCAATGCATACCACAGTGAGGACTGGCGGCCGGCTCAGTGGTCAGGCAGCTCCTGCAGCTCCTCCAGAGGACCTGGGTTCAATTCCCAGCACCCACATGGCAGCTCACACCTGGAACAACTGTTCCAGGGATCCCACACCCTCATACAGACATACATGCAGGCAAAACACAAATGTGCAAAAAACAAATTAATTAAAAAAAACAACAAAAGAGCATGGGCTGACCCGGGTTCCTCCTAGCACCCACATGGTACATGTAGGCAAAACACTCATACATTCAAAGTTAATCATTAAAAAAAAAGAACACTGTGTTTCATATCACAAAATGAAAGAGATACACAAAGGCAGGCTAGCTGTAAGCAACTACAGGGTCACTCTGCCTCTGGTCCTTACTCCAGCATTCATTAGACTCACGAGAGTCCTGGGACTTACCCCAGAGCCCAGGAATTCCCAAGCACCATGCATGAGCCTACCAAGTACTGGATTACAGGCCGTGCACCACACCCAGCCAGTATTGTATTTCTTGCTTGTTTGGGTTCAGCCTTTGCTAATCAGTACTATATCCTGCTGAATCAGTGACTTTAATAAGGACTGCCTTGTAAAACCAGTACCTGCTCCCAGTGCGGTGGTGCACGCCTTTACATCTCAGCACTCGGGGAGCACAGGCAGGCCGATCTGAGTTTGAGGCTGGCCTGGTTACAGGGCGACATCTACGGCTACATAGAGAGACCATGTCTTGAAACCAAAAAACAAACAAGCACCTGCTGACTTGGCCCAAGATGGGGGGTTCTCTTCAGGTGTCCCGAAGATGTTAGAAGCCATCTTGTTCTTCCTCACAGGCTGTTCTGTCGGCTCATCAAAGCCTAAGGAGAAATTGGACCCACCACCTGGAGGCCGCAAAACCCTAGAAACAACGGTAAGAGTTAACTTCAGATCACACCAAAACACTCTGGATAAATATGTCCAAATACCTTCCCTTCTCTGACCCTTCTCCCTTCTCCAAGACTGCAGCTAATGAGGAGGCCTTGAATCATTGGTTGTAAACCACTGCTGGAGGGTCAAGGTACCAACAGCGCTTCTTTATCCATCTGCATCAAGACCATCTACCACACCCGAAAGCTGCAGCAGCCGAGTGTCACCACAGGTAACAGACTCCCTGTCCTTCTGAGCAAGTTACCGAAGGAACCTTGTCTCTCTGGACTTAGCTAAATATATTTGCAAAGAAGTTTAGGGCCGGGCAGTGGTGGCGCACGCCTTTAATCCCAGCACTTGGGAGGCAGAGGCAGGCGGATCTCTGAGTTTGAGGCCAGCCTGGTCTACAGAGCTAGTTCCAGGACAGCCAGGGCTACACAGAGAAACCCTGTCTCGAAAAACCAAAAAAAAAAAAAAAAAAAAAAAAAACAGAGCAGGTGAAATACATCTGCGAGTAAAAGCATTAGCTGTGTGTGTAAGCCGGTGGCCTGAGTTCATTCCCTGGAACCCACAGTAGAAAGAGGAAACCCATTGCCAAAGGCCATTCTCGGACTTCCACTGAGGCCCATACACAAAGACCCACACATCAAATGCACACACAGAGAAAGCTAGTAATACATTGAAAAAAAAAAGTTTAGAACATCTTGTAATTACAGCTGTAATCACAATTTGGGACACTGAGGCAGGACTGCCAGTCCCCATGGACTACAGCATCAGAATCACCCAAAAAAAAAGAACGTTATTTTTATTCTCAACTAAATAGAAAAAAAAGATACACAAGATACAAAAGCTGCCTGAGGGCCAGTGATGCCCAGCAGACACAGCGGAATGCCCACTGAGCCTGGGACCTAAGTCAGGCCCAGCACCTAAGTGGTGGCTCACAACCATCTGTAACTTCAATTCTGGAGGCTCCGGTACTCTCTTCTGGCCTCTGCAGGCACTGTACACACACACACACACACACACACACACACACACTATCTGGGACTGGCCTTTAGCCCCAGCATTTGGGAGGCAGGGGATCTTTATGGGTTCAGCACCAGCCTAGCCTAGTCTAGGACTGGCTGTATCCACAGTTTCCAAGGCTATGGCTCAGCACCCATATACGGCTCCCAACCATCTATGGTTCCAATTGCAAGGAACCTGATGCTGTCCCCCTGGCCTCCATGGGCACCAGGCAAGAACATAAGGCATACATGTACATATAATCTTTTCATTTAAGAAATCAACACAAGCCGGGCAGTGGTGGCGCACGCCTGTAATCCCAGCATTTGGGAGGCAAAGGCAGGCGGATTTCTGAGTTTGAGGCCAGCCTGGTCTACAGAGTGAGTTCCAGGAAAGCCAGGGCTATACAGAGAAACCCTGTCTCGAAAAGCCAAAAAAGAAAAAAGAAAAAAAGAAAAAAACTACATATTGCACTCATGTGCACGAGCACACAGTATACACTTAATTAAAAATAAAAATGAAATCTTCTCCAGGTGTAGCAAGCAGCATGTGTGTGCCTTCAGTCCCAACCCTGGAGGCAGAGGCAGGCAGACATCAGAGGCAGAGTTCAAGGCCAGCCTGGTCATGTAAGAAGTCGCAATCTAGCCAGGACTAGATAGTGAGACTGTCTCAGAAAGATAAAATATAAATAAAAACACACTTGGCGTGACTCCCCGCAGAGCCGCAGCACTCTGCAGAGGCGCACAGGCGCCTGTGCTCACTGTAGTGCTGCTCGCGTGGCCGCGGGGAAGCTACAAACCACAGCACGTGGTGTTGCCGGGGAGGTGGGGACCCACGCCCTTAACCCCAGCACTGAGAAGGCAGAGGCAGGGGATCTCTGTGAGTCTGAGGCCAGCCTGTTCTACAAATCAAGTTCCAGGACAGCCAGCACTACATAGACAAACTGTCTTGAAAATAAAACAAGCCACAGAGCTCTGAGAGGGGGTGATTTGCTAGAGAATGGTTGCAAGTGGAGATGGGTGTGTTAAATGAGATGAGACAGATACACAAAGACAAATACTTTACCATAAGAGCAGAAGGAAGACATGGAGGAAGAAGGAAAAGGAGGAACACTAGCCCCACAAAATATACTTGTGAGGAAAAAGGAACTCAGAAATCCACCTGATGTGGGCGGTGGTGGCGCATGCCTGTAATCCCAGCACTTGGGAGGCAGAGGCAGGCAGATTTCTGAGTTTGAGGCCAGCCTGGTCTACAGTGAGTTCCAGGACAGCCAGGACTACGGAGAAACCCTGTCTCGAAAAACCCCAGAAAAGCTGGGGTTGGTGGCACACGCCTTTAATTCCAGCACTTGGGAGGCAGAGGCAGGTGGATCTGAGTTCAAGGCCAGCCTGGTCTACAGAATGAGTTCCAGGACAGCCAGGGCTACACAGAGAAACC
The DNA here is from genome assembly GCA_964023405.1 of Apodemus agrarius. Taxonomy (NCBI): domain Eukaryota; kingdom Metazoa; phylum Chordata; class Mammalia; order Rodentia; family Muridae; genus Apodemus; species Apodemus agrarius. The sequence goes on from OZ030015.1 coordinate 103,115,448, forward strand.
CAGTCTCGGAAAAAAACAAAAACAAAAACAAAACAAACAAAACCAAAAAAGAAAAAAAAGAAAAAAGCCATGTGTGCTTAAAGAGTCTGCAGTCACCAGTTCTTGCTGTGTCTGTTTTGTTTCAGATCCTGCTTCTTTAACAGGCTTAGTGGTTCATGCTTATAATCCCAACATTTAAGAGGCCCAAAGAGAAGGACCACAGTTCAATTCAAGGCCTGCTTGGGCTACTCAGACTGCAAGAGGAGTTAGGTATGGCTGTGCACACCTGTGTGATCCCAGCCCTAGGGAAACAAGAAGGCAGCCTGACCCACACAGCAGGGCGGGTGGGAGCGGATGCAAGAGTGAGGAAGGCTTCCTAAGCCAGCCACAAAGCCAGGGAGCAGGCAGAGGACAGAAGACAGTGCCATGAGTACACGCAACGCTCTTGAAGATACTAAAAAGAAAGAAGCACAAGAGAAAAACAAAAGTTTCAACCTCACAGCTGGGCACTGCCAGGCCTGCAGCCTCAGGTGCTCAGAGACTAAGGCTGGACAGTCATCAGGCCAGAAAGTTGATACCACCTTGGACAACATTTCAACCGTGTCATTAGCTCTGGCTTTCTGTGTGCCTTGGTTGTATCTGTGGTTCCTGGGATAGAGCTCCCTCCCCATGGGAAGCCACAGCAGCACTGACAAGGCAGGCACATCTGTCACTACCAGGCACACTGCTGATACTGGCTGGACTAAAATAAACCAGAGCATTTTTTCTTTTTTTTTTGGTTTTTCGAAACTCAGAAATCCGCCTGCCTCTGCCTCCCAAGTGCTGGGATTACAGGCGTGCGCCACCACTGCCCGGCCAGAGCATTTTTTCTTTTTTTTTTTTTTTTTTTTTTTTTTTTGGTTTTTTTCAAGACAGGGTTTCTCTGTGTAGTCCTGGCTGTCCTGGAACTCGCTCTGTAGACCAGGCTGGCCTCGAACTCAGAAATCCACCTGCCTCTGCCTCCCAAGTGCTGGGATTACAGACGTGCGCCACCACGCCCGGCTCGAGCATTTTTTCTAAACAATTTTGTTTGTTTTTTTGTTTTTCGAGACAGGGTTTCTCTGTATAGCCCTGGCTGTCCTGGAATTCACTCTGTAGACAGGGCTGGCCTCGAACTCAAAGATCCACCTGCCTCTGCCTACGAAGTGCTGGGATTACATGTGAGCACCACCACCACCTGGCAACAAAGTTTTTAAAAGTTATTTGTTCAGGGGTGGTGGTGGTGGAGGAGTTCATCTGCATGTGTATCTATACACCACGTGTGTGCCTAGTACTGGTGGAGGCCAAAGAGGTTGTGGATCTCTCCTGGGACTGGAGTTTCAGACAGTTGTGAGCCACCAGATGGATGCTGGGAATCAAACCTGGTCCTGAAAAGGCAGCTAGGGCTCCTAAGGACCGAGCCATCTCTCTAGCCCCAAACGTTTCAAAAATCCAGATGGTATCCCATCTACCTTCACACCAAGACAACATGGGCGCTGGAGACAAGGCTGCAGAGCAGCAGGGTACAGTGGTGCAGCCCCCTTGCATCCCAGCACTCCAGAGGTCAGGGGGCTCTGTGGGGCCAGCCCAATCTACACAGTGAGACCTTGTCTCCAAAAAAAAGCAAACAAACCCACTGGGAGAGCATTTGCCTAGCTTATGTAAGGCCCTGTCTGACCCCCAGGTGGAGGAGCTGTGAGACCACGCCTCTAATAGCAAGGGCTGCTGAGGGGCAGCAGAGGAATTACAGTTCAAGGTCTGCCTGGGCTTTATAGACATTTGACCAAAAAGGAGAGGCAGAAAAACCTTCTGTTTCCTGACCCACTCTGTTAAGAGTTAAACCACAAGTTCCATTTCCTGAAACAGGGCACAGGTAGCCCAGGCTGGCCGGGAGCTCATGGACTCTCTTGCTAAAACCCCCCAGTCTAGAATGAGCTTTTTGTCCAAGCACATTAGATTTAGCCTTTAATCCCTTTAACCCCAGCACTCGAGGTCTACAAAGTTAGTTCCAGGACAGCCAGGGCTACATAGAAAGCCCCTGTCTCAAGAAACAAAGAAAGACAAGTGAGCTTCTGAGTGGCTGAAACTGGAGGTTTCAGGAGGAGACGCACCTGGGTGGCCACCAAAGCCTTGCGCCTTTCTCTCAAACTTACTCTATACCTAATTATACCCTTCATGATAAACCCATAAATGTGGGAGGTTTCCCTGAATTTAATGGCAAATTAATTAAACCCCAGGGCAGGTTACAGGGATCTTGCTTTGCAGCCAGTCTGTCAAAAGCTGGGGGGGGGGGCGGACGGGGGACGGGGGACGGGGGACGGGGGACAGGGGACGGGGCCTAAAAGCCAGGCACAGTAACTCATGCTTGTAATCCCAGGAGGTGGAATGCTGAGATAGAAGGACTGCTGTGAATTTGAAGCCAGCCTGGACTAAAGTGAACTCAAGATTACCCTGGGCTAGAAACAAAATCCTGCTTAAAAAAAAAAAGAGAGTTGGGCAGTGGTGGGGCACACCTTTAATCCCAGCACTTGGGAGAGGCAGAGGCAGGCGGATCGATTTGGAGGCCAGCCTGGTTTAGAGTGAGTTCCAGGACAGTCAGGGCTATATAGAGAAACCCTGCCTCAAAAAAGAAAGGAAGCCGGGCGGTGGTGGCGCACGCCTGTAATCCCAGCACTCTGGGAGGCAGAGGCAGGCGGATTTCTGAATTCAAGGCCAGCCTGGTCTACAGAGGGAGTTCGAGGACAGCCAGGGCTACAGAGAAACCCTGTCTCGAAAAGCAAAAAAAAAAACAAAACAAAAACAAACAAGGAAGAAAGAAAGAAAAAAAGAAAAGAAAGAAAGAAAGAAAGAAAGAAAGAAAGAGAAAGAAAGAAAATGATTGCCAGTGTAGTTCAGTTGGTAGATCATTTGCCTAGCAGAAGTCTTGGGTTCGATTCCCAGGACTGCATAAACAAGGCATGCAAGGTACCCTCAAATGTGTGGGAGGCACTATCTCCAGGTGTCCCAACTCAATTGGATTAGAGAACACTGGCTGGTGCCTAGTGTGACAGCATCTCCTACCCATGTGGCATCTGCCACCAGCAAGATCCCACACCTCAAGTGACAAATGTCTGTTGTGGTTTGCAATCAGAGGAAAACACATGGCTGGGTTTTTCCCCTCAGACTAGAAAATAACTGTTTAGAACAAAAGGGTTAATATGGCAAAATGGTATCAAAATGAATAAAGGTATAAATTTGAACAAACCTGAAAGGCACAAAACTCCTCCCCAGCCTCCTGAGTTCTGGGATTACAGGAGAGAGCCACCATGTCCAGCTTGGAACAAGCTCTCTAAGGGACACTGTGGGAGTTGCCTAACCTCTCTATGCTTCAGGTTTCTCCTCTATAAAATGAGGGCCCGCAGTAGTTTCTGCCCCATCAGACTGTTATTAATAGGAACATCATACATATATCATCTGGAACATGGCAATCATGTACACAAACTATTATTAAAGCATCTACAAGTCACACGATGCTATCGGGTGTTCCTTCTCACTAATGGATTTCAGGTGAATGGCTTCTGGACTGCTTAGATGGGTAAAGATGCTTGCTATGAAGCCTGACAACTTGAGTTAGATCCCAGCAGCCCACAGTGAAGGAAAGAACAGACTCCTGGAAGCTATCCTCTGACCTCCATACACATGCCAGAGAGAAGGCACATGCGGGTACACACACTTAAGGCAAAGGAAGCAGAGCTGGCTCAGTGGCGATGCAGTGTCAGGCAGCTCACAGTTCCCTGCAGCCTCTGCTCCAGGGACAAGAGACAAGGTGACAGACAGGTGACCGAGTTGGAGGCAGCTGGGCTATACAGTGAAGGCTGGACTACAGAATGGGACTCTGGAATACTTGTCCTCTCTAGAGGATCTCACAGCACAGCCCCCCGCCAGCCTGACACTGCCACCTGCTTCCTCAGATTGGGATTCCGTGTGTGCCATCAAGCTGGGAGACCAGAGCTACTTCCCCCAACACCCCTTTCTCTCCTGTCTGCACTGGATCCCTTGATAGAAATCCTGGCTCCTCAGGCGGGTTCCTGGCCTCAGTCAGTCCTGGGGACACTGCTCCTCCTCACTGCACTCATGCACTGCCATTTCTGCAGTAAGCAGTGGCCTCTCCTCTGCCTCTGCCTCTCCTCCGACCAACCAAGGTCCTTCCGGCCACCCTCCTCTCCACTTCCTTCACTGCTGCAAGTCCTCTCCCCTTGGAGCCCTTCCTGGCCTGTCTCCTCTGGCTCAGCGTGCTCCACCCTTGCCCTCAGTGCCCTCTAACCTTCAGCTGATCTCTTAGACCCCACTTCCACATCCTACCCTGCTTCCTCCATGAGCCCAGGACACAGCACAGGATGAGCATGGCTGTCTGAACAAACCTGACTTATGGACACTGAGACTTTACTGTCAGGATTTTCCCAATCATGTAATCTTGGGAACTTCCCAACAGGCACTGCCCAGTTTACTGCCTATGCAGCCAGGAGAGGCTGAGGCAGGGCGCTGGGCTCGGGCTCTGCTCTGTAATTTACTACTTGTCAGGAATAGAGCCTGAGAATGGAGACTCCAAGCGGCTGCCAGTGACTGACAGCAGGCCTCACGGCCTCCAGCCAGACAAGTGCTTCAAATCCATCAGCCGGCAATCAAAGGGCGTGTTTGTCTTCAGGGCCAAATACATAGAATTTCCTTTAGGTTTGTTTTCTTGTTTTCTAGCCCTGGACTGCCTTCTCCCTAGACTGTGACATTAGTGTCTCACTCAGTAAGATGCAATGTTCAGGCCTGGAGAGAGCTTGCTGCTCCTGTAGTTGGGCCTTATTCAGTTCTCTACGCGCACACGTGTACACAAACAAACAAACACACACACACACACACACACACACACACACACACATATATGCACACTCACAGCCACCTGTAACTCTCTCTCCAGGGGATCCAAAACCTTCTGGACTCTGAAAGCACCTCTCCAACAAACAGATAATAAAATAACCCACTCTTCCACTGCAGGAGGGAGAAGCGCTGAAGGATGGCGTGGAGGTAAGAACTCTGCCTGACTGCTCTTGCAGAACTCAGATCCAATTCCCAGCACTGACGCGGGGTTCACAACCATTTACAACTCCAGTTCCAAGGAATTTGACACCCTCTTCTGGCCTCTGTGGGGACCAGGCACACATGTGGTTTCAGGAAAAACACTCATACACATAAAATAAAAATGAATATTAAAGATTTTTTTTGAAAAGAAATGAGGGGCACACGATGACAACCAGAGAAGCAGAGGACTCAGCAGCAGTAAGAACATTTGCTGCTCTTGCAGAGGGACCAGAGTTCAGATCCTAGGACCCACATCAAGGATCATAACTTCCTGTAACTCCAGAGGATTGGATGCCTCTGCCCCACAGGTATCTGCAGCTCATGTACACATATCCATACTCAGACATACATACATATAAAATACCCTCCGGGTTTGACTACTGCATCTTACCGAGACACTAATGTCACAGTCTAGGGAGAAGGCAGAGGCCTACAGAAGAAACACAGTCTTGTTTTAGAAACGAGACTTCATGTGTCTGTCACATGAAGATGTGTGTTTGTTTGCTGGCTATGGTGACCACGCCTTAAATCCCAGTACATAGGCAAGTGGATCTCAGAGAGACCGAGGCCACCTTGTTCTACACACTGAGTTCTAGGCCAGCAGCTGAGGCTACAGTGAGATACACTATGTCTGCAGGTGCTTTTCATCTCGGCACTCAGGAGACTGAAGGCGGTCACAGACTGGAGGCTAACCTGGGCTGGACACCAAGTCCAGGCCAGTGCAGTCACATGGTTGCGATCCTACACACACACACACACACACACACACACACGTGCACGCGTGCGCAAGAAATTAGAAATAAACCAGCTCTCTTCATTATATAAATCAAGATAAATGTGTTCTGGTATGTACTTTATAAAGATGATGATCATATATTAAATTTTTTTTTTTTTTGAAAAAGGGTATCACTACATAGCTGTCGCCGGCCTGAGCTTGGGAAGCCACGTTCCCACTTCCGCCTCCCTAGAGCTGGTGTAACAGGCTCACACACACACCCCCATCCAGGTTCCCAAGAAATTGTTTAAATTACTAATAAAGGTATAGATCAATTCTGGGGTGATTTGGGGGGAAGACGTAGGGAGCTTCTGGGGGTGGAACCCTGGGTCTTGCCCAGGCTATGGACAAGTCGTCACATCTCCAGCCCTACAGGTTCTTACTGGGTAGGATTGTTTTAAATGTTTACCTTAAATGACTGAAGACACTTGAAATATTAGAGTCAAACCCAACACGCCTCTTTGTCCTCTCGCCCTCCCCAGAGAGGGAGGCGTTCATCGCTAAGTGGAATTAAAAGCTCATGAAATTCTTCAGAACCCTAGTGGACTTGTAAATATGTTTTGGTCAAGAAAAAACAAGGGTAGGGGAGCACTAGCACCCAGCTAGATTACAAATCTGCCAGCACTGCCTAGTCCAACTTTTACTGGTCCTGTGATAGCAGGTACTACCTCCCCAATGACGTCAGTGTTATAGAGACCATCTGAAGCAGAGAGCGCTTCCCAAACAAAGGATTTGCTTGCAAGACAAAGTACTTCCGCTGTGGCTTGGACTCTCTTTTTGAACCACATAGAAACTGCTTCAAGGTTGCCGAGTTAAGACCCAAAAATGTTATAGCACAGACAGCAATTTAAAAAATAACTCCTTTCTTCCAATCCCAACTCCCATCACTCCAGCACACACTCACCACTGAGGGGGCAGAGCAAGCACAGTACTGAGGAAGAGGGGTGAGGAGAGCGTCAGGATTACAGGAGAACGGGGAGAACCTTAGCACCAACCCCGGGCAAAGGCGGCTGGAAACACTTTGTCTCACATGTAAAGGCCCTGGGCTCTGAAATGCTCTACAAAGCCTTGAGCTGAGCTTGACTCCCAAAAGATAAAACCCAGCTTACACATTATCTTACCAGGAAGGAACCAGTGTCTGACCAGGAAAAGTTGGCCTCATCACACAAAACAAAAACCCAGGGCTCAATCTGTCCCTGTGTCCGTTGTAACAAATTACCTCATTTGAAGGATGACAAGAGGGAGTGACCTGGTCTCCTAGGTCTACTCTCCAGTTCTGCCCCGCCCTGTACTCGCTGGCCCCTTCATTTCCCTTCCATCTCACCAATTCTTTTACTACTTCCCGAAACTGAAAGCAGCCTGTTCCTGCCCCTGGCTTCCTCATGAGACTGGCGAAGGCTTTTTGTCAGCAAGCTGTCAAGCCCCCGTGAGATCCTGCTACTCCCTGCTGCCTTCTCAGCCCCACAAAATGGCTCCCTTTTGTGCCACTTGGTTGGGACCCTAAGGCTGGGTCACTCTCAACTGTGGGTCATCATCAATGGAAAACAGATGGCCAGAGAACATGGAACCAAGCCTTTGGGAAGGTCCAAGAGGTGTCTGAAAGCCAACCAAATGGACTGTGTGCCACTAGCTGAGCCGAGGCGGATGGACTCCCTCCACAAAACACGATCCCTCCACCAAGTTAAGTGAGGGGTAGGAAAAGGGTCCCAATCCAGACACACAGCTCCTCCCCAAAATGCAGTCTACTGGGTAGCAAGCAAGGTCCCCAGCTTCCAGGAAGGGATACTACATACTACTGGAGAGACAATGGATGGCTCCCTAGCCCCGCCCAAGCGCAGACAACCTCCTCCTCCAAGAGAAGCCTGCTCTGGAGTGAACTCATTCGGCCAAAGTCAATGGGAGAAGGAAGGAAGGTGACATGGAAGGACTGAGGTCCGAGGGTCTGAGCGCAGAAAACCTACTTGAGTAGGCTCACCGCCCCGCGCACTCGGAGGTGGGCGTGGGGAGGGGGAGGAGACCCGATCTCTCCTTTGTTAGGCGCAGGGAGGCACTTTGAGAAGAGAACTCCGATCCGGCTGGAAGTGGAGGGAGGGGATGACCAGCCCCGCCCTACCAGAGGTGCACCTGCTGCGCAGACACGGACACCCGGCGGGCCACCACGAGGAACAGAGCCTGCAGACCAGCCGGATCAGGGCTCAGATTTGCTCGCAGCGCCCAAGGCCGGGGCCAAGCACACGCCCGAGCCAGAAGCGGGGAGCGCATGGCCCTCGTGTGGGACAATGGGCCCAGGAGCCAGGGCCCTGCAGACTGCCCGAGCTCCTGGGAGACCAAGCCCACCATCCTGGACCCAACCAGTGTCGCCGCGGGTGACTAGAAAGACGATCCTCCCGCACACTCTCACCGACTCCAACCTGCCGCATGGCAAAGGGCCGCCACCCACGGGCCCCCTCAGCCATCGCTCGGAGGGAGAAATGAATAGAGTCGCCGATTGAGGCGGGGCCACAAGCCGAGGCAGTCCTGCCGCACAAAGCGGCGCCCACTCTTTACTCTGCCACCCTCCCCCGGGCGCGAGCGCGGTGCTCCCGGCCCGTTACCACCAACGCCCCGAGGCCCCCACAAGCCCTGGAGGGCTCGAGCCCTACCCTGTCGCCTTACCGGGAGCTGTTCCTGCTGTTAGGGTCCACACCCTTGAAGGTAGTGGTAGTGGTCATGGCGCCAAGGGGCGAGGTAGGCTGGCCCTGAAAACGCCGAGGGGGACTGGGACCAACCGGCGCAGGCGACTCCACAAGCTTAACCAGCTGGGCTCCACGAGCTTCTGCCGCCGTGGGGTTCGCCGGATTCCTCTTTTATAGGGCCGATAGGGCCCACCCTCCACATGGCGCCATTGGTCAATTTAAAAAGATCTCTTCATTTCTATTGGTTGTCTATAGTGCTAATTATAGTTCGGCGTCAGGACAGGCTGCGCAGGCCACGGCTCAGCCTAAGCCCCGCCCCCTTTCTGTACTTGGACTGGCCGCTACAGTCTCCCCTCCTCCACGCCCTGGATAATCTGGTGGTGCCGTCACTTTAAAAAGTTACTTGAGGGGCTCTCGAGGTGGCTCAGAAGGAAAAGCCCTTGCCGCCCAGCATGACAACCTGAGTTTAACCTCCAGAATCCTATAAGAGACTCAGCCCTTGAACCTCTAACCTCCAGGTGTGCGCACTAAAACACACACACACACACACACACACACACACACACACACACTCTAACTACCTAAATAAAAAGCTACCTCAGCAGGATGTGTTGGCGGGGTGTGTTGGCACTTCCCTGCAATGCCTTCACTTGGGAGACTGAGGCAAGAGGATCACTTTGAGCTTAAAGCCAGTCTGATCTATAACAGTGAGACCATGTCAAAAAGAAAGGAGGGGAGATGGAGAAGGGGGGAAGGAACGAGAGAGGGGATGAAGTGTTTAGGACATATGCTAGCATTGCAGAAGACCTAGCTAGGCTCAGTTCCCAGCACTCCAAACTGTAACTCCAGCTCCAGGGGATCTGACCTGGCCACAGTTACATGCAGTCACACACATTTACACAAGATAAATCTTTTTTGTTTGTTTTGGTTTGGTTTTTTGAGACAGCCCAAGTTGCCCTGGAACTCACTCTGGCTGGCCTACGAACTCAGAAATCCACCTGCTTCTGCCTCCCAGTAGTCCCAACTCAGGAGCTACACAGTTTGGTTGTTGTTGTTGTTGTTGTTGTTGTTGTTGTTTTTAGGGTCACACCTAATCTCAGCACCCTGGAAACAGAAGCAGGATTTCTTAGCCTCAAAGAAGTGGGGATGGGGAGAAGGAAGGACAGGGCACACAGTGGTCTACATCTTTGATCCTAGCTCTAGGGAGGCAGAGGCAGGCAGATCTCTGTGTTCAAGCCAGCCTCATGTACAATGTTTGTCCCAAGACAACACACAGTGCTACATAGAGAGAACTTATCTCTAAACAAACTAAAAAGGTGTGTGTGGAGGGTGGTAATGGTGGGAAAAAAAAATCAGCCACACAGGATCTTAATTTCACAAGCACCAGGTGCCAGGGAGTGCACATTCAGACAAAACATGCATACACATTTTTGTTTGTTTGTTTTTCAAAACAGGGTTCTCTGTATAGCCCTGGCTGTCCTGGAACTCACTCTGTAGACCAGGCTGGCCTTGAACTCAGAAATCTTTTTAAAAGTTGAAAAGGGCCGGGCGGCGGCGGTGGTGGCGCACGCCTTTAATCCCAGCACTTGGGAGGCAGAGGCAGGCGCATTTCTGAGTTCAAGGCCAGCCTGGTCTACAGAGTGAGTTCCAGGTCAGCCAGGGCTACACAGAGAAACCCTGTCTCAAAAAAAAAAAAAAAAAAAAAAAAAGCAAACCCAAACCATGGTTTGAGCTCAGAGGCTGTTCTAAAATGGCCTCATCTCTGAAACTATTGGGGCTGCCGGAGACGCGGCAGCTGTCTCTAACTCTTAAGTCATGACTCTTCCACCTGTCTGGGTAAATTTATCCCTGCAACAAATGCAGGCAACACTTTAGAGGAATGGAGGATGGTATAAAGATCTTAATAGGCAAAGCCTGAGGTAAAGGCATGTAGGCAGCTGAAGGGTGACCTTTTCTCATGACGAACCTAACCCCTAGTAGATGTCTCCCGCCCCCTGTACCCTCGGGATTGCCATAAAACTCAACAACATTCCTCTTCCTGGGGCCTCTTCGGGCAACTGGCTGGTGTTCTCAGCAGTCTTACCAAACTACTCTCCCTCTGGACTTTCACAGAGAACCAGAACTCCCTTCTCTGCCCACTTATGATCACCCACGTTTGTGGCAACCCCTGTAGTGGAAAGGATACTTCATGTCTAGCCTGGACTCTCCACATCCTGTCTCATGCATGGATGTTGGGACTATAGAGGGGTCCACCCCATCACCTGGACATCCTTTGAGCAATGAAGAGTAATTACCACCCGCTTCCAGTGTTTGGCTTTTTTGTTGCTGTTTTGTTTTCCGAGACAGGGTCTCTCTGTGTAGCCCTGGCTGTCCTGGATCTCACTCTGTAGACCAGGCTGGCCTTGAACTCAGAAATCTGCCTGCCTCTGCCTCCCAAGCGCTGGATTAAAGGCGTGCGCCAGCACCGCCCAGCTTGCTTCCAGTGTTTTGGATTGTAAGGAAGAGTATTGCTCAGAGTAAGGCAAGATGGCTCAAAGGGCAGCCGCATCACTACCATGCCCGAGGCGAGGACTCAAGTTCAATCCCCAGGCACCCACTGATGGAGAGAACCGACTCCCTGAGGTCGTTCTCTTTCATCCACACGTGGGTTCATACATACAGCCACACAGATAAAATAAGTAGATGTAAAGTGGACACGGTGGCACACTTTAATCCCAGTACTCTGGAGGCAGAGGCAGGCAAGTCTCTGAGTTCAAGGGCAGCCAAAGATACACAGAAAAACAGTCTTGAAAAAAAATAAAAGTAATAAATGTTGAAAAAAAAATGTGTTCACAAACCTGAGAGAGCCCACGCCTCCGGTCCTGGGTTCCACGGTGGGAAGAGAGGCTGTCTGGGTGAGCTGGCGTTTGGAAATCACAAATGGCAGCTTGAATTCGTGGAAAAGCAGTTTGGCTCTAGGGAGAACAGAACAGTTGCTGAGTGAAGAGAAGTCGTGAAGAACATAGCAACTGCTTATTTTCCTCTTAACTCCTGGCGCTTGTTTCATGTTTACCACGTGAAACGTGATGGGCTAAAGAAAGTAGTGGTTTTAAAAGTGAACTATGATTATGATTATTATTCTGATGATAATGATGATTATTATGTGAGTGTGTGTTTTGTAAGACTGGGCCTCACAGCCGGGCAGTGGTGGTGCATTCCTGCAATCCCAGCACTTGGGAGGCAGAGGCAGGCAGATTTCTGAGTTTGAGGCCAGCCTGGTCTACAGAGTGAGTTCCAGGACAGCCAGGGCTACACAAAGAGACCCTGTCTCAAAAAACAAAACAAACAAACAAACAAAAACAATAAAAAAGAAAGAAAGAAAGGAAGGAAGGAAGGAAGGAAGGAAGGAAGGAAGAAAGAAGAAAGAAAGAAAGAAAGAAAGAAAGAAAGAAAGAAAGAGAAAAAGAAAAAAAAGAAAAAGAAAAAAGAAAAAAGAAAAAGAAAGAAGACTGGGCCTCACTATGTGGCTCAGGCTGTCCTGGAACTCACTCTGTGGACCAGGCTGGCCTTGAACTTGGAGATCCTGCCTCTGCCTCTCCCTCTCCAGTACCATAAAGGCCTGGCTCTTAAAATAGTATCATAAACAGGGTGTGGAGGCAGATGCTATGAAAGATATTTCTTTTCCTTCCTTTTATTTTATTATTTATTTATTTATTTATTTATTTATTTTAAGGAAAACGCTTCGCAGTCCGCCGGGTCCTTTATCTCTCTCTTGTACATTAGGCCATGAATCCATACGGAGTGGGCTCGGGCAGCTCAGGCTCCTCCCCGTCAGCCCTCACACAGTGTGCTTCTCTGGGTGGCGCGGGCTGGCGCTCCAGCTGAACCCAGGTGCCCTTCTCTTTGGCTTTCTTTTTCTTTTCTTTTTTTTCTTTCTTTTTCTTTTCTCTTCTCTTCTCTTCTCTTCTCTTCTCTTTTCTTTTTTAGACAGGGTTTCTCTGTGTAGCCCTGGCTGTCCTGGCTGTCCTGGAACTCACTCTGTAGACCAGGCTGGCCTCGAACTCAGAAATCCGCCTGCCTCTGCCTCTCAAGTGCTGGGATTAAAGGCGTGCGCCACCACTGCCCGGCTTGGCTTCCTTTTTTTTTTTTTTTTTTTTTTTCTGGTCCTTCTCCTCACACGCTCCAGGAAGCTGACTCTGCTCTTCGAGTGCTTGATATGCTCAGTCTGCTCACTGATCCTCTTGGCCAGTATCTGCCCTTAACTTGCTTGTTTACAATGATGCCCACGGCATACTGGGTGACATCATAGGCTCTTCTGGTTTTGCCGTGGTAACACTTATGGGGCATTCCTTTTTGAACAGTGCCCCTTCCTTTTATGTCTATGATTCGCATGTATGTGGCCAAAGGAACAACTCCATGTTTCCTTGTTTGTTTGTTTGTTTGTTTGTTTGTTTGAGACAGGGTTTCTCTGTGTAGCCCTGGCTGTCCTGGAACTCACTCTGTAGACCAAGCTGGCCTCGAACTCAGAAATCTGCCTGCCTCTGCCTCCCAAGTGCTGGGATTAAAGGCATGCACCACCACCGCCCGGCTAACTCCATCTTTCCTAAAAGGCCTAGAGAACATATACCGGACACCTCTCCTCTTTCCCTTTGTGTTGGTCATTTGGTGAGTTACTGGAAGATGGCTGCCCTTTTGTTCGTTTGTTGAGACAGGGTTTATCTGTGTGGCATAGCCCTGGCCTCACACCCGGAGGAGATCTACCTACTTCTGCCTCCTACTGTGCCTCTACCACCAGCTTGTTTGGGGTTTTGTTTTTGAGACAGGGTTTCTCTGTGTTGCCCTGGCTGTCTCAGACCTTGCTCTCTGTAGACCAGGCTGGCTTGTGCTGTTTTCCACACCACTCTGGCACTACCTACTCCTTGATCCACTGCTGAGGGTATCTCCCAAATGTGTCACTTGTTAACTTCCCCTCCTCAGAAGCGTCCCCCGCATCAGGGCTGGAGCCAAATTTAGTAGCCATCTGTCGGTCCTTTTCTTAGCTGCGTCTTCGCCAAAAGCAGAGATCAAGGCTTTTAGGTGCTGCCCCTGCTCCAACTATTTCCTCTGAAATAAGTCAGCGGCAAACTCTGGCTATGAGAGCGCCAGGGCAGAGGGCACTGCACTGGAGGCCCATGCTTGCCTAGTCCCAGAACTCGGGAGGGGGAGGCAGGAGTTAAATGTCATCACAAACAAACAGAACAAAGCAAACAGCCCTTTCCTTCCCATCTTGTTGCACTTTTTTGGTTTTTTTCGAGACAGGGTTTCTCTGTGTAGCCCTGGCTGTCCTGGAACTCACTCTGTAGACCAGGCTGGCCTCGAACTCAGAAATCCTCCTGCCTCTGCCTCCCAAGTGCAGGGATTAAAGGCGTGCGCCACCACCGCCCAGCTATCTTGTTGCACTTCTATGGATAGATTCAGCCTTCTTTTTTTTTTTTTGGTTTTTCGAGACAGGGTTTCTCTGTGTAGTCCTGACTGTCCTGGAACTCACTCTGTAGACCAGGCTGGCCTCGAACTCAGAAATCCGCCTGCCTCTGCCTCCCAAGTGCTGGGATTACAGGCGTGCACCACCACGCCCGGCTAGATTCAGCCTTCTTTACAAAAGTAAGGGTTCTTTTTTTGAGACAGGGTCCCATGGAATACAGGCTCACTTGATAGTTGATGATGAGTTCAGCCTCTTTTCAAAGCAGGGTTCCTCTGTGTAACCCTGGCTATCCTGGGACTCGTTCTGTAGACCCGGATGGCCTAGAACTCAGACATCTTTGATGTGTATAAGTGTTTCCATCTGTGCAATGCATGCATGCCTAGTGCCCGAAGTGGTCAGAAGAGAGAACTAATACCCTAAAACTGGAGTTACAGATGGTTGTGGGAGCTGGGGAGCTAAACCCAGGTTCTCTAAAAGAGCAGTAAGTGAAAACAGGGATCAGAGAGGGGCCTCAGCACATATTCTTGCAGAAGACCTAAGTTCTCCCAACACCTGCATGGTGACTCACAATCTTCTGTAACTACAATTCCAGGAGATTTGGGACTGCTTCTGTCTTTGACAGGTTTTCCATTCATGCATGGGGAGCAGACATGTATGCATGCACACACTCAAACACATTCTCTCTCTCTCTCTCTCTCTCTCTCTCTCTCTCTCTCTCTCGTGTCAAGGCCAGATGGCAATGTCACACACCTTTAATCCCAGCACTGAGTGATAGCCTAGTCTATGGAGTAAGTTCCAGGACATCCAGGGCTACACAGAGAAACCCAATCCTAAAAGAAACCAAAAAATAAAAATAAAAAAAAAAAATATGGAGGCTGGAAAGATGCCTCAGTGTTTAAGAGCACCAACTGCTTTTCCAGAGGTCCTGAGTTCAATTCCCAGCAACCATATGGTGGCTCACAACCATCTGTAATGGGATCTGATGCCCTTTTCTGGTGTGTCTGAAGAGAGCAATGGTGTACTCATCTACATAGAATAAATAAATAAATCTTTTTTAAAAAATACAACAAAAAAACTCCCCACATGAGGATTCTTGGATTTGAAGTTCCACAGATACCCCAGGAGCATACTTAATCCTAAAATGATCTTGTAGTCACATGTCACTGCTTACAGGGAAAAAACACTCCACATTCCAAACAACAGATTAAATTCCAACCAGTTTCACGATGTTCTAATTATGTCTCACCCAAGGAGCTCTTAATACCAGTCTCACCATAACACATGCCCTTCCGACATATAGAGCACCAACCTTCTGAGCCCAACCTCAATAGTCAGAAAGCGCCCTGTGGATACCTCCTTGGCACCAGTCTGCCTATGCCTGTGATGAAATCCTCTCCCTAAAGGGCTTGCCATTTTCTTGGCTAAGCTAGAAGCTAGCAAGCTCCAATGATCCTATCTCCAGCCTCCACCCCACCCCGGGACACACACTGCTGGGGTTACAGGCATGTGTGGGACATTCAGCTTGGTCTGTGGATGCTGGGATCCAGACTCACAGTTTTCATGGTTGTTCAGACAAGCCCTCTTACTGCAGAGCCGTCTCTGAATGTGAGCGGGGGAGTTTTAAGGAGCACATCACTGGAGCCACCCTCATTTTCAACCTTTCAAGCTGAAAGAACCAAACTTGACTAGCATTCCCTTTAGTTCTTGTGGGGCCTATCTCGCCAGAGGGTATTCTCTTTCTTGTTGGTAGCGCAACAATCAAGAAGTCTATTAGGAGCCGGGCGGTGGTGGCGCACGCCTTTAATCCCAGCACTTGGGAGGCAGAGGCAGGCGGATTTCTGAGTTCGAGGCCAGCCTGGTCTACAGAGTGAGTTCCAGGACAGCCAGGACTACACAGAGAAACCCTGTCTCGAGGAAAAAAAAAAAAAAAAAAAAAAAAGCCGGGCGGTGGTGGTGGCGCACGCCTGTAATCCCAGCACATGGGAGGCAGGGGCAGGTGGATCTCTGAGTTCAAGGCCAGCCTGATCTACAGAGTGAGTTCCAGGACAGCCAGGGCTCATAACCATCCATAATGAGATCTGATGCCCTCTTCTGGTGCATCTGAAGACAGCTACAGTGTACTTACATATAATAAATAAATTAAAAAACAAACAAAAAACGGGCTGGAGAGATGGCTCAGCAGTTAAGAGCACTGACTGTTCTTCCTGAGTTCAAATGCCGGTAACCACATGGTGGCTCACAACCATCTGTAATGAGATCTGATGCCCTCTTCTGTAGCTTCTGAAGACAGCTACAATGTAAATACATATAACAAATAAATAAATCTTAAAAACAACAACAACAAAAAGAAGTCTATTGGGGGCCGGGCGGTGGTGGCGCACACCTGTAATCCCAGCACATGGGAGGCAGGGGCAGGTGGATCTCTGAGTTCAAGGCCAGCCTGATCTACAGAGTGAGTTCCAGGACAGCCAGGGCTCCACGGAGAAACCCTGTCTGGAAAAACAAACAAACAAAAAACAAAACAAACAAACAAAAAACGGGCTGGAGAGATGGCTCAGCAGTTAAGAGCACTGACTGTTCTTCCTGAGTTCAAATGCCGGTAACCACATGGTGGCTCACAACCATCTGTAATGAGATCTGATGCCCTCTTCTGTAGCTTCTGAAGACAGCTACAATGTAAATACATATAACAAATAAATAAATCTTAAAAACAACAACAACAAAAAGAAGTCTATTGGGGGCCGGGTGGTGGTGGTGCACCTTTAATCCCAGCACTTGGGAGGCAGAGGCAGGTAGATTTCTGCGTTTGAGGCCAACCTGGTCTACAAAGTGAGTTTCAGGACAGCCAGGGCTACACAGAGAAACCCTGTCTCAAAACAAAACAAAACAAAAGTCTATTGGAGTAAAGCGGCTCACACCTGTAATCCCAACTCAAGTGAGGCTGAGGCAGTTTCTTCTGAGATTCAAACAGTTTCTCCAGCTGGGAAGCTCTTTAAATTAGAAGGTAAGCAACTCAAAATAGTTTCAGGAAACCCCGGTAACTGACTAATTTCACAACTCACCTCCCTTCCAAAAGACTAGCTACCTGCAAAAAGCAGCAAAACAGACGACCCAGCTGCCCTCTTTGAGGTGTAGATCAACTGAAGCATCTGAAGAGGACACTGTGAACCTGCCGGCAGGCTGTGCTGTGTGCTACTCCACTGTCCCGGGTTTGGGAGCTGAGATGGGCTTTGGTGATGCAACTGTCATTTCTGCTCCTGTAAGTAACCTCTCACCCATATTCCTGTAACTCACTCTCACTCCCATAAAATTCAACTAGGAACACCAAGGTGGCTTCCATACTTTGGTCTATTGTGGGTTCCCTATCTCCTCAGACGGTTTGTCACACATCAGGCAGTCTGTTCAAGGACAGCTGCTCTACACAGTATTCTCCCTGCCATCCAGGGTTACCTAGTGGACACTGTCTGAACCTTCTCCCTCCCAAGGGGGAAAAAAAAAAAAAGAACCTAAGGTAGAAAGGGCTAGGAATGTAGACCAGCTGATCGACTGGCTTTCAATACCCAGTCTGCCTTAGACCGGTGCTATCAGGTTTACAGTACAGTTGACGCTCTATAGAAAGACAAAAAGCTCACTTGTGGCCACCGTCGGCTACACAGTAAACCACAGAGCAGCCTGGAGACTCTGAAGACAGGATTTTACTGTATCTCAGGCTGCCCCCTGTACAGCACCATCCAGGATGCTATAAACTTTAAATCCTTGGGTCTAAATTCCCATTGTTTAAGTCAACACAGAGGGTCAAAGCTAGGCAGGACCTCCTGTTCTAAGTTACTATAGACCAATTCCCACCTCAAACAATCTTTTATCACTGGAACGCAGGCTGATTCTAACTGAACTCAAACCTTACAAACATGAGCCAAGGCCAGCTCCATGCCCTCCCTGCCCCCATAGGGTCTGATGGTATAACCCTGGCAGTCCGGAAATCAGATCCACCTGCTTTCTGAGTGCTAGGCCTACAGGTGCATTCAGTTATGCCTGGCCACACTTTTTCATGGAAATGGACCAGTGAGATGGCTCAGCAGGTAAGGCCACTTGCCTGACACAAAGGCTCAGAGTTCCATCCCAGGAACCAGCCTGCTCTACATAGCGAGTTGTAGGACTGTTTTTCTCCACTCCAAAGTCCCTGGCTTTACTCACTTGGTATGTTTTGTGCACAGATCTTTGTGTACACTGCTTGTTCGGTCCAGGAGTGTGTTGAGTCTAATTTGGCAACCAGAATCAGTTGTGAGCCCCCAAATGGGGGCTGGGAACCAAACCCATGCTCAACTCCGAAGCCTGCCCTTGTCCTTTTTTTTTTCGAGACAGGGTTTCTCTGTGTAGTTCTGGCTGTCCTGGAACTCACTCTGTAGACCACGCTGGCCTCGAACTCAGAAATCCGCCTGCCTCTGCCTCCCAAGTGCTGGATTAAAGATGTGTGCCTCCACCGCCTGGCGCCCTTGCCCTTTTTTTATGGGTAAGACCTCACTGCACTGCCCCAGCTGGTCAGAAACATGCCATGCAGACAAGAGGGCTTCTGAGTTATATGCCTGCGTCTGCTTCAAGTGCTGGGACTAGAGACATGTGACACTCCTCCTGGCTTTGCTTTATTTATTTATTTATATTTTTATTTTTTCTTGAGACAGAGTCTCTTCATGTAGCTGTGGCTGTTGTGGACTGTTGTGGACCGGCTTAAGACCAGACTAGTCTCAAATTCAGAAAGAACCATCTGCCTCTACCTTTCCAGTGCTAGGATTAAAGGTGTGAGGCAACACACCTGGCCTTAAAACAACATTTCTATTTAATATTCTTCAGAATAAAGAGAACAGCTCATTTTAAACAAGAAGTTTATTTAAACAACAAGACGCTTGACTTGAAGGGAAAACTATCTAGGATCATTTTGTTCAAGAGTAATTTATCCCTACTTAAAGACAGATTGCCCTACATGTAACAGCTACGTACAAAAAAGTTATAAAATTGTCCTTGGTTTTACAATGATAAATGAAAAACATTAAAATTCTCCAATCGAACAAGGTATGCAAGGATTTGGTGTTGTCGGGTTCTTTTGTTAAAACAATGAGAGCAAAATAACTTACTGGAATATAAAGGTAAGAGTTGGATGAGCATGCCACTAGTGGAGAAGGGGGTATTTTCACAGACCCAGGACTTTCCCCCAGACCATCTCCATCTGATGTCCACCAGAACAGAACATTGGCCATTTAGTTTAAAAAAAGGAAAAGAAAAAAAGAGCAATATGCCTGTGCACATACACCAGTTACTTTATGTACAATAAAGAGTGGGGGTAGGGAAGTGAGAGAAGAGAGAAAACTATACTGTAGTAGTCAGGATGTGGCGGGACCAAATTGCGGCTTTCTAATTGAGAATGTATTCTTGGTCTATAACAAAATTCTGGAGTAAAGTAGCAGGCTCCCTTTTTAGTAGACACCTCCAGTCTGCTGCTGGAACACATCAATCGTATCTTCATCCTCCATTTCCAACTAGTATAGAAAAGAAAATTTAAGACCAGTGAGAAAAAATTCCAAGGACCGGGTTACATTTGAAACCAAAGTTTTGATTAGCCCAATCATTATTATCACAAATGGCACCACACACACACACACACACACACACACACACACACACACACTATCAGCACTCCAGGGGAAAACACACACACACACACACACACACACACACACACACACACACACACACACTATCAGCACTCCAGGGGAAATCTCACACACTCACACACACACACACACACACACACACACACACACACAAAATCAGCACTCCAGGGGACTGAGACTAGACTCTGACACCAGCCTAGACTATAACACGTGATACCCAATCTTCAAAAAAAGTTGTTTTAAAAGATTAATACATAGGCCGGGCGGTGGTGGCGCACGCCTGTAATCCCAGCACTCGGGAGGCAGAGGCAGGCAGATTTCTGAGTTCAAGGCCAGCCTGGTCTACAAAGTGAGTTCTGGGACAGCCGGAGCTACACAGAGAAACCCTGTCTCAAAAAAACAAGAAAAAGACCAACAAAACAAAACAAAACAAAACAAAACACCCCAAAAGCCTTACACATAAATATAAACTTTTTTTTTGTTTTTTTGTTTTTGTTTTTTCCAAAAGCAGCCAGAGCTACACAGAAACCCTGTCTCAAAAAAGCAAAACAAACAAACAAACAAACAAAACCTAATGGAGGTAGATAATCCCAGCTTTTGGGAGGTACAGACAGGAAGATAAAGGATTTAAGATCATCCTCAACAAGACATGAAGACATGTTTGCTGTACCAGTCAGGGCTACATGAGCTGGTCTAGGGTCTTCTAGAGGGGTTGTTTGGAAGAGGGACTGTGGGACATGTTATATCCTAAAACTTCAGGCCACCATATTCAGTCTATAAGAAACTTTTTATCATCTCCACAATACTTGGCTGAAATTTTTTTTTATTTTAAAAAAAAAATTGCTGCTAAGATCCTGCCTTACCACATCGGAAGCATTTATTTACCAATGGAACCACATTGTGTACCTGTAATCTGAGTACTCAGAAGGCTGAGACAGAAGGCTGGCAGACTTTGACTATGTAATATGATGAAGGCAAGCTAAGCTATACAAGTAGACCCTATCTCAAAAAATGGTGGACTGGTCAGATGGCTGAGTGAGTAGAGATGCTTGATCTCAAGTCTGAGAACCTGAGTTACATCCCTGGAGATCAAAACAGGCCCCAAGCCGGGCGTTGGTGGCACACGCCTTTAATCCCAGCACTTGGGAGGCAGAGGCAGGCGGATTTCTGAGTTCAAGGCCAGCCTGGTCTACAGAGTGAGTTCCAGGACAGCCGGAACTACACAGAGAAACCCTGTCTCAAAAAAAAAAAAAAAAAAAAAACAGGCCCCAAAGTCACAAATGCTCAGTAGACCAGGCTGGCTTTGAACTCACCGAGCTCCTCGGTCTGAGATTAAAGGCATGCACCACCACTACAGGGCTACAAGTTTTCTTGTTTGTTTCTTCTATGCTTTTTTTGAGACAGGGTTTCTGTGTAGCTCTGGCTGTTCTTGAACTCAGAGGCTCACCTGCCTTTCTTTTTTTTTGGGGGGGTTTTCGAGACAGGATTTCTCTGTGTAGCTCTGGCTGTCCCAGAACTCACCCTGCAGACCAGGTTGGCCTCAAACTCAGAAATCCGCCTGCCTCTGCCTCCCAAGTACTGGGATTACAGGCATGCGCCACCAGGCCCGGTGGGGTTCACCTGCCTTTGCCTCAGAAGTGCTGGGATTAAAGGTGTGAGCCATCACTGCCCTGCAAAAGCTCTCAGCTCTGGAAACACACGCAAAAATGTAAAAGAAGTTTGGTGTTTTTTTTTTTGTTTTTTTTTTTTTTTTACGAGACAGGATTTCCCTGTGTAGCCCTGGCTGTCCTGGAACTCCCTCTGTAGACCAGGCTGGCCTCGAACTCAGAAATCCGCCTGCCTCTGCCTCCCAAATGCTGGGATTAAAGGCGTGTGCCACCACTGGCGTAGAAGTTTTCTAAAATCTTATGACTACAGTAGAAGAGAACAATTCTAAATTGAATTTCAAACTCAACTTGAAAATTTCACAATGTTCCAGGGTAATAGATCAGTTTTGCCTTCATTTACAAGAAAACATAGCACACACACACCCCAACAGGGTTTCTCTGTGTAGCCCTGGCTGTCCTGGAACTCGCTCTGTAGACCAGGCTGGCCTTGAACTCAAGAAATCCACCTGCTTCTGCCTCCCAAGTGCTGGGATTACAGGCATGTACCACCACCCCCGGCTGCACCTCCTTTTATGGTTAAAACACACACCACGCCCGGAGGTGTATTTGTTTCTATTTAATGCTGCATGTGTGTTGGATCCCCTGGAACTAGAGTTACAGAGAGTTGTGAGCTGTCATGTGGATGCTGGGAATTGAACCCAGGTTCTCTTGAAGAACAAAAAAATGCACTTAACCGCTGAACCATCTTTCTGCCCATCCCACCCTGTTTTATAAAAGACTTCTTTCAAGCTCATGACTTTTGCCTATGTGAGTCCAGTGTCCATTGTAAACAGGAGAGCATTAGATTACAAATAACTGGAACTACAGGCCTGGAGAAATGGCTCAGTGGTTAAGAGCACTGACTGATCTTCCAAAGGTCCTGAGTTCAATTCCCAGCAACCACATGGTGGTTCACAACCATTAGGAACAAGATCTGACGCCCTCTTCAGGCATGTCTGAAGACAGCTACAGTGTCTTCACTGTATACAGTATAAATTACAGATAATTTATAATAATCTTTAAAAAAATAAAAAAGGAAGGAGAATGTGCTCCTGTCACTTTCAGGAGGTCCAGGCACAATCACTACAGAACCCAAAAACAAATGAAGAAATTAGCCCAAGTAAAAAGCCCAAAGGATCAAAGATAAGTTTCTACTCTCACAATGACTAGGTGATATAAGATTGGGCAGTGGGGATGTACGCCTTTAGTTCAAACATTCCCAAGGAAGAGGCAGATAGTTCCAGGTCAGCCAAGGCTACACAAAGACAGCCCTTTTTTTTTTTTTTTTTTTTTTTTTTTTGGTTTTTCGAGACAGGGTTTCTCTGTGTAGTCCTGGCTGTCCTGGAGCTCACTCTGAAGACCAGGCTGGCCTCGAACTCAGAAATCCGCCTGCCTCTGCCTCCCAAGTGCTGGGATTAAAGGCGTGCGCCACCAACGCCCGGCCAAAGACAGCCCATTTTAAGATAAAAAAAATAATAATGTTTTTTCAGTGAACCAAAGTTCCTTTTGCCTCCAGTTGTAAATGAATGAAGCTTTAGAGGAAAAGGATCCAATGCTTTAGATAGACCACTATATAGTGTACAATTACAGGGGGCTGGGGACCCAAAATACTATCAAAAAATTAGGGGAGATTAGAGCATTACCCTTTAATAGTTCATATTTGTAAAGAGTTACCTACATATACATAGTCAAACCCAGCTAACAAGAGTAACAGAGTGGACAGACTGAGCCAAGAATAGATGAAAACTGAGCTGGAGAGGTGGCTTGGTGGTTAAGCTCTTACAGAGTACTTACCCAAGTTCATCTCTCAGCAGTCATGTCAGGCAGTTCACTACCATCTCAACTCCAGCCCAGGGTGTCTGACCCCTTCTGCTGGCCTACTACATCCCCCATACATATAGTTTATAATAAAATATCTCTACAAGGATAAATTTAAAATTCCACTTCAATATAGGAAATAATTGGGTAGGGGCTCAACAGCCAAGCTGCCCATGGAGAACTCCTCTAGGCCTGGTAATCCTAAGCTGATAAGTATTCTAGCAGCCCCTTCCCTTCTCTCTGCGCAGTGCCTTTCTCTTTCTCTCCCATTCCCCTTCCCATGGGGATTTCCCTAGCCTTGATCCTTGGGGCCAGTGAACTCGCCCATCAGACAGCAGCTCCCCAATAAACCTGCCTTTAATATAATCAAATCTGGCTTAAATTGGCTAATTTCACCAGTGACAGATAAATATTATCAGTTACTAAAAGACACTTACAAATACAGCTATATTGTAAAGACACTTTAGGGAGCAGCTGTCTTGAGAAGCCAACACCCACCTGGATATGTCTCATTTCCACCCCTTCTCCCAACACCTATCTACCACTAACCTTAAAGCTATGTTTAAAATCTAATAAACTGAAATTCTTCAACAAAAAAAGTATTATATAGCAGCAAAGAACAAAAACAAAACAAAACCAAAACAATGAACTTATCAAGAGAAAAAAAAATTTTTTTAAAGTTTTTTTTTTTTTCTTCTTTCCCCGAGACAGGGTTTCTCTGTGTAGCCCTGGCTGTCCTGGAACTCACTCTGTAGACAAAGTTGGCCTCGGAACTCAGAAATCTGCCTGTCTCTGCGTCCCAAGTGCTGGGATTACAGGCATGCGCCACCACTGCCCAGCTTTTTTTTTTCCTTTCTTAGACACTAAGCACATACATGGTACACACATGTGCATGTAGGCAAAATATTCAACACATAAAATTAATGAGTTCTTTAAAAGGGGTGGGGGAAAACACAATGGAACGGAACCCACCAATTGGTACAATAATTAAAAGATAGAAGAGGCTATAATTCAATATTCCAACACTGAAATTCATAAACAAAGCTGCTTTAAAAATAATCCTAGCACTTGGGCAGATGTAGAGATCTGTTAGCTCTATCTATCTACAGAGTTCAAGGGCACCCAAGGTTATACAAAAAAATCCTGTCTGGAAAAACAAAAAAGACAAAACCAAGGCTGCATAGACCAGTGGATAACAGTACTTGCTTAGCAAGTAGAAGGACTAGAGTTTGGGTTCCCAAGACAGAAGCTGGAGGTTCAGTGATGGTCAAATGGAGCCAACCTCTAGGTTGCCTTCACTAGCCTCTGCACAAATACATATGCCCATGCAAACAAACAAACACACACACACACACACACACACACACACACACCACAGCTCTCCTAAAAGTAGAGATTTTTACCTGTGCAGGTGTGTCTGTTTCGTTGATTGGTTGCCCATCAAACCGGAATCTGATCTGCCTCATTGACAAACCCTAACAAGAGATTAAAAGCAAATAGCATATAATCACTAAAAACTCAATCTCCTTTTGTATACACAAAACTTCACCAATATGCTAATATTTTCTATGCAGGAAAACATTGTTTCTTTTCTTTTCTTTCTTTTTTTTTTTTTTTGGTTTTCCCAGACAGGGTTTCTCTGTGTAGTCCTGGCTGTCCTGGAACTCTGTAGACCAGGCTGGTCTCGAACTCAGAGATCCACTTGCCTCTGCCTCCCAAGTGCTGGGATTAAAGGCGTGTGCCACCACCACCCGGCGAAAACATTGTTTTTTATTGACCCTATTTCAAAGCCAAGACAGTACACACATGCCTGCAATAGCACTAGCACTGGGAAGGGTCAAATGAGACTGGCATAGGATACACTAGATCCATCTGAAAATAAAACACAAACACACCAAACAAAATAAAACAGGGAAATTAAGGCATTTAATTTTTGTTTTTTGTTTTTTTTTTTTTGGGGGGGGGGTGTTTTCAAGACAGGGTTTCTCTGTGTAGTCCTGGATGTCCTAGAACTCACTCTGTAGACCAGGCTGGCCTTGAACTCAGAAATCCGCCTGCCTCTGCCTCCCAAGTGCTGGGATTACAGGCCTGCACCACCACGCCCAGTTTAGGCATTTAATTTTTTAAACTAAAATTTCAAAATGTGGGCACTCATTAACTTTTACAGCACCTCTCAATACTTGTCACATATCCTATGGCTTCTGGCTATCATTATCAACACAGATAAGAAGTATCTCTTGTTAGATTTAGTAATACCAAGGATTAAAATGTGTTGGCTTCAACAGTACAGATTTTGGATTCCAGAAAGATTTTTCTTTGGGAGAGGGTTTCTCTGTATAGCCCTGGCTGTCCTGGAACTCACTCTGTAGACCAGGCTGTCCTCGAACTCAGAAATCTGCCCACCTCTGCCTCCCAAGTGCTGGGATCAAAGGGGTGCGCCGCCACCACCTGGCTTTTCCTGGTCTGTGTGTCCCCCCTCCAACCCCCCACCCCCAAAGATTTCTACAGGTAAGAATTAAAGTCTGGACAGGCAGTATGGCTCATGAGGTATGTAAGCTGGCAACCCATGTTCAATCCCTAGGACCCACGTAAGCGTGGATGGAATGAACTGACTCCAAGCTAGAGATGTGGTGGCCTACAGTCGCAGCACTGGGGACACAGAAAGCAGGATCATCTCCTAGCCTGGTCTACAGGTAAGAGTTCCAGGACAAGTCTCAAAAAAGGAAAAAAAAAAAAAAAAAAAAAAAAAGAGTTCCAGGACAGCTGGGGCTACACTAAAAAGGAGCTAGAATGGGCAAGCATGGGTCTGATGGGATGCAGAGTCATACACAAGAAGCTCAGCTCACTGTTACTGAATGCAAAAATAGATGCCCCTTTGATGATGAGCATTAGATATCAAACAAAAAACCAAGACAGTTTAACCATAGTCTTGGTTGGCTTGGAACTTACTATGAAGACTAACCTGGCCTACAACTCATTTGGGTGCTCTGGTTTTTGGGTGGTAAGGACTAAAGGTGAGGCTTCGTGCCTGTTGGGCAAACATTGTTAAGACTTATCCCCAGCCGAGCAGTGGTAGCACTTGCCTTTGATCCCAGCACTTGGGAGGCAGAGGCAGGCGGATTTCTGAGTTC
Source organism: Apodemus agrarius (assembly GCA_964023405.1). Classification (NCBI taxonomy): domain Eukaryota; kingdom Metazoa; phylum Chordata; class Mammalia; order Rodentia; family Muridae; genus Apodemus; species Apodemus agrarius. The sequence continues at coordinate 103,141,705 of OZ030015.1, forward strand.
AAGGCCAGCCTGGTCTACAGAGTGGGTTCCAGGACAGCCAGGGCTACACAGAGAGATCCAGTCTTGAAAAACCAAACCAAACAACAACAACAAAAAATTTATCCCCAGCACAACTTTAGGTTGGCGTTTTAGAACCTGCTTCAGGTGTTAGAGGCAGAGTCTTAGGCAGCCCTCAAGCTCACTTTATACTACAGAACGACATTTTACTTCCTAACCCAGCCTGCTCCTCTCTAGTGCTAGAACAAATTTCTTCAGTGCTGCAGGTCAAACCCAGGGCTTTGCACATTATTAGGTAACTCTTCACAATGGACTCCAGGGCCACCCCTCATTTAAATTTTTTTTTCATTTTTATTTTGTATGCATTGTTTTGGCTGCATGATAATATAGGATCTGCTACTGGATTATGAGAAATTTGTGAGCGGCCTATGGTGCCGGGAACTAAACCCAGGCCCTCTGAGGGAACCACCAGTGTTCTTACACATTGAGCCTGCCTTCTTTTTGGCTTTTCAAAAACTGGCTGTCTTCTGTGTAGCCCTGGCTGTCCTGGACTTGCTCTACAGACCAGCCTGGCCTTGTCACAGAAATTGACCTGCCTCCCAAGTGCTGGGGCTAAAGGCGTTCTAAAACATGCCCATTCGCTACCCCTAACTTTAAGAATAAAAGTTATGGGACACATGTAACTTCCTCTTAATTGAAGTCTTAGGTTCAATGCCCAGTACTACCAAAAAAAAAAAAAAAAAAAAAAAAAAACTAGGTATACTAAGATTAAGATTCTCACCCCAGCCAGGCGGCGGTGGTGGCACACGCCTTTAATCCCAGCACTTGGGAGGCAGAGGCAGGTGGATTTCTGAGTTCGAGGCCAGCCTGGTCTACAAAGTAAGTTCCAGGACAGCCAAGGCTACAGAGAAACCCTGTCTCAAAAAAACAAAACAAAACAAAACTCACCCAACCCCACCCACCCTGACCCCCTTTTTTCCCCGGGTTCCTTGAGACAAGGTTTCTGTGCAGCCCTGGATATCCTAGAACTATAGAGCAGAATAGCCTTGAACTCTTCTTGGCACAGGATGACTTAAGACAATTCTACCACCTTATCCTTCAAGTGCTGGGGTTAGAGTAAGCCAGCACACCCAGTTTCTTCTGCTTCTCTTTTTATCAAAGTCTTACTGCCATTTCGCCTGGACTAGCCACGATGTTCTGTAATTCTGCCTCAGCCTGCTGAATGTTAAAATATGGGCTGTGTTCAGGCAATATAGGTTGTGTTAACGCAACTTGCATTACTTTTCTAATACCTAATATGTAATGTTCTTATAACATTTCAAAATATAACCATTTAAATGACCTAACTTGAGCTGCAGACATAGTTCACTTTGTAGGAAACCTGTCTCAGATTTGATCCATAGCACCACAAAAATTGTGGTAAGGTATGTCTATAAATCCTAGACACAAGACTTTTAGCAATTCAACGTTATATACAGTGGAGGCCAGATGGGGCTATGCAATCTACCCCCAACAAATGAAAATATAACTTAGAAAATTAAGATTTTCTCCAGAAACCTGTGGGTGATGAATGTTCAATAGAAGATGGCACATATAAACCCCTTCTGTCATCACCTCTTACCAGGAACAAAGCCCTGGGCCTCCTCATGGTGGGCAAATGCTCTATTACTGCAACATGCACTCCCCAGGCTCTACTGCGTCTGTGTGGAAGCATGCTGGTGCTGGGAAACAGATCATTAGTAGTCTGCTCGCCAAGCATGTGAGATTCTCCTCTTGCTACATGTGAGGGTGCACATGCGCCACAATACAGGAGGTGGAAGCAGTTCCCAGGACTACTTCAACTCTTAAGCTAGTGGCTCTCTCCTGCTGTGGGATTCAGACTAAATACCATCAGGCTTGCAGAGCCACCTCAAAAGGACCCTTTCCCAAAGGTCTTTGTTGATAATTCTTTAGGGAGACTGTTTCACCAGAAGTCAGAACATAAAATGTGCAATGTGGCAACACACACCTTTGGTCCCAGCACTTGGGAAGCAGAGACAAGCAGTTCTCTGTGAGTTTCAGGCCAGACATGAATAAAATGAATGCTAACACAGGAATTTAAAACAAACAAGTCTGGAAGCAGCTTTTTATTACACTTTAAAGGGGGGCATAAAACAGAAAATATGATGGCACATGCCTATAATCCTAACACTAGAGTACAGACTTCAACCACAAATAAGGATGTCTTGAAAACCAAAATGAAGCCTGGCGGTGGTGGCGCACGCCCTTAATCCTAGCACTTGAGAGGCAGAGGCAGTTAGATTTCTGAGTTCGAGGCCAGCCTGGTCTACAAAGTGAGTTTCAGGACAGCCAGGGCTACACAGAGAAACCCTGTCTCAGAAAAAAAGAAAAATCAAAATGAATGCCACAATTTTCACATCTCAGAAAAACAAGAAAAATCCTACTTCTGCTATTACCACAGCTAATGAACTGGTGTGGGAAGCAGAGCTGTCGGCTTTAAAGCTGCCCTTGCTTTATTAACTTAGCATTGCAAGGGAAGCTCTAATAAATCTTGCACTGGCTTTCCCTGTTTGTCCAAATCAAGAGAATGAGCCTGGCTTGCTATCCCAGTGAGGAGGAGGAAAAAGGCTGGGGGGCTGCCTGAACCTAGACTGCAAGCTCTAGGCAGCCAGGAAAGCAATGACAAAAACCCAACACCCAAATCACAAAGAAAAATTTTCTATTTCCTCTTGACACGTGTAAGAGGTTTCCTTATAATAAAGTGTTCATGCTTTACTCAAAAATGATTAAAATTTCCTAACCTCCAGGGTTGTGTAGGTAACTTCCTCAGGATACACAAATCTGGCTTAGCATACAGCATACTATGAGTTCTACAATTTTTGCAAAAAATAAAAAATATAAAAAAGAATGTGTGAAGCCGGGCATGGTGGCGCACGCCTGTAATCCCAACACTTGGGAGGCAGAGGCAGGCGGATTTCTGAGTTCGAGGCCAGCCTGGTCTACAGAGTGAGTTCCAGGACAGCCAGGACTACACAGAGAAACCCTGTCTCGAAAAACCAAAAAAAAAAAAAAAAAAAAAAAAAAAAAGAATGTGTGGCCGGGCAGTGGTGGCGCATGCCTTTAATCCCAGCACTTGGGAGGCAGAGGCAGGCGGATTTCTGAGTTCGAGGCCAGCCTGGTCTACCGAGTGAGTTCCAGGACAGCCGGAGCTACACAGAGAAACCCTGTCTCGAAAAACAAACAAACAAACAAACAAAAAGAATGTGTGTGTGTATGTGTGTGCACGTGCACGAGTTGAGGGAGGGAGAGGGCTAGAATTGTTATGCTTCATAAAAACTGCAATACCCAAATCGAAATTGGCTAAAATTCTCTCTCTTTTGAGACAGGGTGTGTTTGTGTGTGCTGTACTGGCTGCCTCCAGTGCTGGGAATAAAGGTGTGTACCACCACACCCAAATAATTTTGACAGAATGTGTAGTCTAAATAATAAAAGGGAAAACAACAACAAACAAAAAACCCACCAAAACCGAATCCACTTTTTCTCTCATTAAAGTGCAGATGCATCTCCTTGGGAACTTGGAGTCTTATGGATCTAATAAGGAGTTAGGTTTACCACAAGAATCATAATACTAAACCTACCTGCAAAGTGTACAATATAATCACATGCACCTTAACAAAAATCATCATGCAAAACTGTGATAGCATACTTTCTATTCCTAATTCAGTTGTGTAAATGGATTATTAAGTGGAAGTACACTTATCAATTCCTCACCTGCCGTTCACAATAGGCTTTCATTAGTTTACTAAGTGGTGTATGCCTCTTAATCTTAAACTGCACCACAGAACCATCCTGTCCCGCCACCTTCAAATTAATATGATCGTTATTCTCAGTCTTGACTCCTTCCTGTTGAAAGAAAAATAAGAGTGTAATTTGGAAAATGTGAACCGCAAACACCATTACAGCAGCAGCAGGCCCAACCGCTTCAGAATCAACAGGTTTCTCTCCCACTCTCCAACAGCATACAGCTGTTCCCAGCCGCTGATCTCAAAGATCAGCAAACCCGCAGAAAGCGTTACAAGGCTGTTACAAAAACACTGATGCCAGCCAAGCAACAATACACTTACAAGCTCGCTCCATAAACTGTGATGCTTTTGAGGCTAAATTTTTCGAAAATGGCATTATTTCCTGTCATCGCCTAAATTTGTTGCTTCCCATAAACACCGGTGTCCTTTCTCTTTTCAAAGCGTTATAAATACAACTACTGGAGTGGGGGTGGGAAAAGACATACCTTGTATTTCAAAATTCACTGCTACCTTCTTGATAAAGTTAGCAAACTCTGCTCAAGGATATCAAATGAACGTATCTTTTAAAAAAACAAAAAACGAACATTCTCAACTGAGGGATATCCCGATTCTCCCTTTTTGCATCGGCAGATTAACGTTCGACTATATTAACTGCTTCATTTTTCAGTTTAGAGCTTATTTTCGCCCTCTCCTCTGCTGTCATGGCTCGAATACAGTCTTCGTGCAAGTCTTCCCGTATACTGAGACCCAAACCGCAGTTCAGCAAAATCAAATGTTTATGTCCGAGGATTCTTCTCATCCTGTGTTCCCCCCCTTCGAAATAGAGTCGGGGCCAGCCAGAGGGTGCCCTGGAGACTGATGCTCGTCTCCTCGTCCGCAGCCAAGTGTACCCCGTGCCTCCGAAGGCGCGTTCTCAAGTTGAGCCCATGTCTCTGCTCGCACCTCCAACCACAACAAGCCACATGGTTCCCGCCAGGGTGCGGGTTTCTGGGCGCCCGGCAGAGCGGCGCAGCCCCTCCCCCGCGGGCCCCTCGGGCCTCGAGCGGGACCTACTCCGGAATCCCCCATTCGGGGTTGCCCTAGCATACACCATTGATCCGGCGCGGCCCCCGCCCCGAGAGGGAAACCCCGGGCCGCACGACTCCGGCCGCCGCCGCCGCCGCCGCCGCCGCCCCGGGCCCCGCGCGCCCAACGCTCTCCTTACACGCGCCGGGCGCCGCGGAGGAACCAGCGCGGGGCCGCCGGGGCCGCGGGCTCCCGCGATGCGCCGCCCGCCTCGCGCCGCGCGCGCTCCGAGGGCTTGGGGGCGGGGGAGGGCGGCGGGCCTCCTCGGGCGCGGGCGGGAGGAAGAGAGCGAGCGAGGAAAATGGCGCGGAGCGCCGGGCCTGAGCCGCGGCTGGCCCCGTGGGGGGCCCCGGGCAGGCAGGGAAGCCCGCGGCGGGCTTCGGCCGGACCCCGGGCCGCGCCACCCACCGGTCCGTACGGCGAGGCGCAGACGGCCGCCCCAAGCTCACCTTGGGTTTCTCGTCGGCCATGGCGAGCGCCGGAGTCTCCTCAGCTGCCGCTTCACAAAAGAGGCACCAGGTCCGCACTGAAGGAGCACACAAGCAGCACCAGGAGCGGCAGAAGAAGGAGGCGGCAGCGGTGGACGAGGCGGAGGGGCGCGCGCACGTCGTGCGCTCCCTCCCCCCGCCCTGCGTGCGCGAGCACGAGCAGCCGGGGCTTCTCATTGGCTGCCGCTTCGCGGGAGCGCGCAACGCTTACATAACCACCCCTCCTTCCCCCCCCACGGCCCGCGCCTCCGCCGCCTGGGCCAGGCGCCCGCCAGGTCGGCGGGAAGAGGCGCGGACACGCGCACCAGTCCCGCCGCGGGGGCGCGCCTGGCTCTGGGCGGGGCTGTATTGTCCTCCTTCTGCGGTGGAGCATAATCAAAATGGCTTCCAGCTGGTCCTCGGCGAGGACAGGAAGGCTTGGGGCCCTAGACGTGAGGTGAGCCTAGGTCGAGAAAGACCAGGCTCCACGTGGAAGGGGGCACCTACATCAGAAAGCAGCTTCAGGTTCTGAGAAAAACTCCTGTTCAGGAGGACAAATGCACGCCCCATGCACACCAAACTTTCCAGCCCCTTCCTCCTTCCCCATCAGCCAGCTTCCCACCCGGTAGCCTCAAATGTCTTCCAACCTGTTGGTAACCCTACTCTAGCTGGGGGAAAATGTTCTTATATCCACTCAGAGAATTCCTCGCTTGTGGCCTGTCTGCCAACTTCAAGAGAACCCAGTCCATCGGGGGAACCGACCCAACAGAAAGCTCACAGGCCAGTCGATCCTTTCGTCCCTTTCTCCAGGGGTCGGATCCTCGCAATGGAAGGAAATCCTGCCCTCTGTGCGGTGCTCCCATCCTGGGCCTCTCACTTGTTTTTTTTGTTTTGTTTTGTTTTTGTTTTTTTTTCCTGTACCCGTCTATTTTCTTCTACTTCTGTGTTGCCACAGAGGGGGAAATATCTCATCACTATTGCATTTGCCACCATAATGCTCCTTCTCGCCCAAACAGCTTGAAAGCGTGCCCGTGCCAGCTGCCTCCGCCCCCTCAACTCCCACTCACTCCTCACTCCACTGCAATCTGTTGCTGTCCTCACAGCTCCACGAAAACTCTCCACAAGGTCACCTTTGCTGAATCCAGGAATGTGTTCCGTTTCTCACCCCTGTAGAACTCCCTTCCACTTTGCAGAAAACAGTTTGTTTTTTGTTTTTTTTCCTGTCACCTTAAGCCAGTAGCACACCGTACTTTCTTTTTTTATTGAACTTTATTTTGTTTCTTGGAAACAAAAAAAAAAATTACTATATTTCCTTTACAGGGATATATGAGTCCCTTCCGATATTATCTACTTTCTACATTTTTTTTCCGTGGTTTTTCGAGACAGGGTTTTTCTGTTTAGCCCTGGCTGTCCTGGAACTCATTCTGTAGACCAGGCTGGCCTCGAACTCAGAAATACCCCTGCCTCTGCCTCCCAAGTGCTGGGATGAAAGGTGTGCGCCACCACTGCCTGGCTCATATTTTCTAACTTAAAAAAAAAAAAAAAATCCTGCCGGGCAGTGGTGGCACATGCCTGTAATCCCAGCACTTGGGAGGCAGAGGCAGGGGGATTTCTGAGTTCGAGGACAGCCTGGTCTACAGAGTGAGTTCCAGGACAGCCAGGGCTATACAAAGAAACCCTATCTCGGGGAAGAAAAAAAAAATCCTTCTTGCATGTCTGCAAACAAAACAAAAACAAAAATATAAAAATTTAAAAAAAATTCCTTCTTTTGGGCGGGGCCTAGTGGCACAAGTCATTTTTAATCCCTACACTAGGGACACAAGATAAGCAGATCCGTGTGCATTCCCGATAGGCAGACAGCCAAGGCTACACACACACACACACACACAAAAAAAAAATTGTTTTAATGTAGGTAGGGTCAGTGTGCACACATGCCAAGGAAGAGTGCCCACGTGGAGGTCAGAGGACAACTTGTAGAAATTGGTTTTCTCTTCCGGCTTGTCAGTTCTAGGGACTGAAGTCAGCTCGTTAGGTTTTCTGGCAAGCCCCCTTATGTAAGGAACCATCTCACCAGCTGCAAAGCTGTGACTTCTTTTTTATTTAAGAAAAGATTTATAGCCGGGCGTGGTGCATGCCTGTAATCCACTTGGGAGGCAGAGGCAGGTGGATTTCTTAGTTCGAGGCCAGCCTGGTCTACAGAGTGAGTTCCAGGACAGCCAGGGCTACAAAGAGAAACCCTGTCTTGAAAAACCAAAAAAGAAAGAAAGAAAGAAAGAAAGAAAGAAAGAAAAAGAAAGAAAGAAAGAGAAAGGAAGGAAGGAAGGAAGAAAGAAAAGATTTATGGAGAGATGATTCAGTGGTTAAGAGACCTGACTGCTCTTCCACAGGTCCTGAGTTCAATTCCCAGCAACCACATGGTGGCTCACAACCCTCTGTAGAGGCCGGAGTGAGCAGAGACCCTGAGTTCCATTCCCAGTAACCACAGGATGGCTCATAACCATCTGTGATGGGATCTGACGCCCTCTTCTGGTGTGTCTGAAGACAGCTACAGAGGCAGGAGCGAGCAGAGACCCTGAGTTCTATTCCCAGCAACCACAGGATGGCTCACAACCATCTGTACAGCTACAGTGGTGCCTCACGCACGTTCAATCCCAGCATGCAGGAAGCAGTGACGGGTGGATCTCTGAGTTCCAGGACAGGCAGGACTACACACAGAAACCCTGCGATTGATTTGGTTTAACGCTCGCATTATGGGTTCCAAAAATCGCACGAGAATCCAGCAAGCAAGACACCGAGAGTCCCTGCCCCCCCCTCGCTAGCTCTGATTGGTGAATACGGTTGCCAGCAGCAAATGGCTGGGAAGAGAGCCGAGGTGGGAATTTAGGATTCCCAGGCAAGGATAAGGGAACAGACAAAGAGACAGAATCGCCACGCCCTGGGTGGGGGTGGGGGGAGGTGGGATCCAGGCTTCAGGGCTGCAGAAGGGAAAGCATGCAGTGACGTAAGAGCCGGGAAAGAGCGGCCCCAGGAGCCGCCCCCATTGGGTCTAGGGTAGCAAAGACGGACTATAGATTTTAATAATTCAGGAGTATGGGGGTGGGCGTTAACAACATGTAAGTTTGGAATGGCCCAGCCATTGAGCTGATTAAGGCATATTAAATATAAGAATGTGTGTGTGTGTGTGTGTGTGTGTGTGTGTGTGTGTGTTTCAAGAATCCACAACAGCCAGGAAGTGATGACACATGCAGCCGTTAATCCCAGCACTTGGGAGGCAGAGGCAGGAGAATTTTTGAGTTTCAGACCTGGTCTACAGAGTGAGTTCCAGGACAGCCAGGGCTATAACAGAGAAACCCTGTCTTGAAAAACAAAAACAAAAGCAAAAAACAAAAAAACTTCCACAACATTGAGGAGGAAGCGAGGAACTCTCACCACCAGCCCAGGGAGATTAGATTAACCAACTACTGCCACAAAACCTTGTCTTGAAACACCAACAAAACAAAACAAAAAACTTTACTTTAGATAGTTCCAGGTGTCTTCAACTTTTTTTTTTTTTCTGGTTTTTCAGGACAGGGTTTCTCTGTATAGCCCTGGCTGTCCTGGAATTCACTCTGTAGACCAGGCTGGCCTCGAACTCAGAAATCCGCTTGCCTCTGCCTCCCAAGTGCTGGGATTAAAGGCGTGCACCACCTTTTTTTCTTTTTCTTTCTTTCTTTCTTTTTTTTTTTTTTTTTTTTTTTTTGGTTTTTCGAGATAGGGTTTCTCTGTGTAGCCCTGGCTGTCCTGGAACTCACACTGTAGACCAGGCTGGCCTCGAATTCAGAAAACTGCCTGCCTCTGCCTCCCAAGTGCTGGGATTGAAGGCCTGCACCACCACCGCTTGGTTCAAAAGCTTCTTTCTTAATGTTTTCCTTTTTTGTTGTTGTTGTTGTTTTTCAAGACAAAGTTTATTTTTCTTTGTTTTGTTTTATGTATACACTGTTGCTCTCCTCAGACACCCCAGAAGAGGGCATCAGACCCCATCACAGATGGTTAATGGCTGTGAGCTACCATGTGGTTACTGGGAATTGAACTCTGGAAGAGCAGTCAGTGCTCTTACCCACTGAGCCACCTCACCACCAGCCCAGGATTTCTCTAATTTAGACCACAGAGTGGCCTCAAACTCAGAGATGTGCTCACTTCTGATACTGCCTCCTAAGTGCTGAGATTAAAGGCACAGGCATCTTTTCCTGAAACATCCAAGTAGACGGAGCAAATATTTGCAACTGAGTGTTGAAAATGTTAAATACTTTGTGCAATATCACAGAGCTGGCAGGGAGTGAAGACGGTGGATGTCTAAGGGGTACTGGGAAAGGGAAAAGGGGTTTCCTGGTCGGTGAGGATCTACTGAACTTTAGGCTTTTTGCCAACAAACATACCATCTTGGAGAACTGCAGAAACAAATGTTGTTTAACTCACCCTCATTAGCGCACAAAGATTGTTTAAATGCAATATCAGGGAGACAGGAATCTCTTTATAATATACCCACCCCCACCAAGGTTATGCCAAACTACAAAAGCACCTTCAGGCAGAGAAGGAGTTTATATAAAATGCATATTCAAATATGTTTGCAACAAGTGCAAAAGCAAATGAGAATTCTGCAAAACAGATTTAGGGAACTACTGAGTTCACAGAGAGACTGGAGAGATGGGTCACTGGTAAGGGGCTCTAGCATCCAAAGGACCCAGGTTCAATTAAAAGTACCCACATGGGCCGGGCGTGGTGGCACATGCCTGTAATCCCAGCACTTGGGAGGCAGATGCAGGCTGATTTCTGAGTTCTAGGCCAGCCTGGTCTACAAAGTGAGTTCCAGGACAGCCAGGGCTACACAGAGAAACCCTGTCTCGAAAAACCAAAAAAAAAAAAAAAAAGTACCCACATGGTCTCTAACTCCAAACCTAAGAGGATTTATCAATGCTGGCTTTCAAGGGCATTGTACGCACTTTGTGCACAGCATATATGCAGGCAAAACACATAAAATAATAATATAGGCACACACAAAATCCCAGGGACTGCCAGGCATGGTGGCGCACGCCTGCAATCCCAGCACTCTGGGAGGCAGAGGCAGGCAGATTTCTGAGTTCGAGGCTAGTCTAGTCTATAGAGTGAGTTCCAGGACAGCCAGGACTACACAGAGAAACCCTGTCTTGAAAAAAAAAAAATCTCAGGTACTTGGAAGGATGCCAGAGGATCACATGGTGGAGGCCTGTCTCAGCTACACATGAGTTTAAGGCCACGCTAGTTAACTCAGAGATAGCCTAGCTTAGAAAAGAAAAGAAGGAAAAGGGGTTGGGGAAGAGGGTCTCCTATAGACACTTTCCCAGCATACCCTATACCTGGGGAGTAGTTCCCAGCACCATAAACAACATACTGAAAAACTTCTGGCCGGGCAGTGATGGCACACACCTTTGATACCAGCACTTGGGAGGCAGAGGCAGGCGGATTTCTGAGTTCGAGGCCAGCCTGGTCTACAGAATGAGTTCCAGGACAGCCCTGGCTACACAGAAAAACCCTGTCTCGAAAAACCAAAAAAAAAAAAAAAAAAAAAAAAAAAAAAAAGAAAAAAAAGAAACCCTGGAGAGAGAGAGAGAGAGAGAGAGAGAGAGAGAGAGAGAGAGATGGCACAGCACTTGTCACTATGCCTGATGGCCTAATTTCTATAGAGAAACTCCATCTGGTGGAAGAAGAGACCCATTCCTACATGATGTCATTTGGCACATGTGCAAACTTCCCAAATAAATAAATAAATAAATAAGATAAATGAATAAGGAAGACAGCTACAGTGTACTTACATATAATAATAAATAAATCTTAAAAAAAAAAAAAAAGATAAATGGGCCGGGCAGTGGTGGCGCATGCCTGTAATCCCAGCACTTGAGAGGCAGAGGCAGTGGGATTTCTGAGTTCGAGGTCAGCCTGGTCTACAGAGTGAGTTCCAGGACAGCCAGGGCTACACAGAGAAACCCTGTCTCAAAAAAATAAAAAAAAATAAAAAGATAAATGAATAAGTAAACAAAACAAGATTGGAGAGTGCTATGAAATATAACACGGTTGTGTGGGGGGGTATCTTTGGCCTTAGCCAAGGTGTACCCCTGAGAAATTATATGTTGCCGTGCAACAGATCTGGTGTAAAAGAAGTTTACTAGGGAGGAGGAGAGGTGTGAGAACCTGGGAAGAGATAGTGACAGACAACTGGACATGTAGACAGACAGACAGGGAGTAGTGAGTGAACCATGAGAGGGGAGAGGGAGGGAGGCCCACACAGAGAACAGAGAGAGCTGGGGTAGCCCTTTTTTTTTTTTTTTTAAATTTTTAAGATTTATTTATTATATGTAAGTACACTGTAGCTGTCTTCAGACACACCAGAAGAGGGCATCCCATCTCATCACAGACGGTTGTGAGCCACCATGTGGTTGCTGGGATTTGAACTCAGGACCTCTGGAAGAGCAGTCAGTGCTCTTAACCACTGAACCATCTCTCCAGCCCGGGGGTGGGGGGGTTAGGGGTGGCGTCTCCGGGTGGGTGTTGTTCCTTTTTATTTGCAGCACACACCTGGTGTACCTAGCGACTGCTGGGGTAGGTGATGACATAAGCAGTTGCTATGTCCCTGAGAGAGTACATTGTCTGTGTACTAACATTGCTCCCCTTTTGATGAGTTAAGAATGAGGAAGGGGGCCGGGCGCGGTGGCGCACGCACGACCTATCAATCCTCCTCCGCAGGTTCTGACCACTCTTCCTTGCCCCTGCTACCACCAACTCTCTGGAGCTGCTGGTCTCTAGGTCTGCGAACTCTTCGGCCCTGCGTGGCCATAGAGCCTGCACTGCGCCCTTTCACTGGGCTGTCCCTCTGTTAGCCCTCTCTCCTGCGGTGACCCCGAGCCACCTCTCGCTACTATGCAACCAACGCCCCACACACCCACGGTCTGCCACCTCAGCGTCCAATTAACCAGGTAGAAGCAAGACTCTTAAAACTTAATTAGCCAATCAGATCTATGTATAAATAATATTACAGTTTACCAGATGCCAATACAGTAAGTCAGGAGTCAATTAAAAGTGATAAAAGCTTTATGCCAATATTTATTTATTTATTTTTTATTTTTATTATTATTATTATTTTGTTGTTGTTGTTGTTGTTGTTGTTGTTTGTTTTTTGAGACAGGATTTCTCTGTGTAGCCCTGGCTGTCCTGAACTCACTTTGTAGAACAGGCTGGCCTCGAACTCAGAAATTCGCCTGTCTCTGCCTCCCAAGTGCTGGGATTACAGGCGTGGGCCACCACCGCCCGGCTATGCCAATATTTCTAACCTTATGAAAACACAGAAAAATGTCAGAAGCCATCCTAGCTCTATGACCTGCGACCTCGCTCAACTCCTAGCCCCGCCCCCTATCTCCCCATCCAATCACAAACCCTCTCTGCACTGATGCAACTGGACAGGAAAATTCCTGTAACTTATAAGTGCTTCTCCATGTGCTAAATTTATATAATCCAGTCTTCTGGATAGGGGGAAGAAACCCCTCTTTCACGGTCTGAAAATGAAGATCAAGTGAGCGTTTGCCCCTTCTACTTCGTGGAAGGTTTCTGTCTCCCCAGAGCTCTCCTTCAAGACTGCTCATATTTTAACCCAAAATCATTTCTCAAGCTTCTGGGAGTCTGCCCTGTCTCAGATTACAAACAATGGTGATTGTGACATCTGAATTTTATCTCTTTGTGTAAACTTAGATTCTTGTAAGCTTCAGGGAATCAACTCGAATCCACCTCTTATGAGTCAAATGGACTCCAAATAAGTCTGTCAATTAGCAGCCTAAAGTTTCCCACTTACTGCGCATTCCAGAGGATGGGATTCTCCCCCCTTTCCCTGGTTTTGGGACTCCCCTCTCCCAACTGCCAAGACCATAGCCTTAAAAGCACACTGAGGACAAATGTTTTCCTATTTGACTTTATCTTCAGCCTGTATGTATGTATGTATGTATGTATGTATGCATGCATGTAAACATACTACATCCTGCCAAGTCCAGGTGTTTCCTCAAAATCTGCATCCAGTACAGCTCCAAAGTGGCTAGCCTCAGATGGGCCCACAGAGCCTGGACAGCAAGTGAAACAGCCAACTCTCCCGGCACTCCGCCAAAGATGTCGACACCCCAGGTGGCAAGAAGCAGTCTAAAGAACTCAACTCCCTTATTCCTCCCCCACCACCCCTTCCTCATTTTGTTTTTGTTTTTGTTTTTGTTTTTTTGTTTTTTGTTTTTTCGAGACAGGGTTTCTCCGTATAGCCCTGGCTGTCCTGGAACTCACTCTGTAGACCAGGCTGGCCTCGGACTCAGAAATCCGCCTGTGTCTGCCTCCTAAGTGCTGGGATTACAGGCGTGTGCCACCACCGCCCGGCTGAATTTACATTTTATATCTCTTAAATGTGTTTTTAATGCCAAACATTAAAACTATCCTTTTTATTTGAGAAAACTTAAAAGCTAATGTCTAGGATGGCGTGGGCCACATGGCAATTTACGGTCTAACATGAAATTAAGACACATAATTGAAGAAAACCCATTTCAAAAAAGGAAAGAAAAGAAAACCCATTTCATGCCAGTAAGGCAAGTCTACCTTTGGTAAATTATCATTCAAAAATATTATTTAAGAGTGTCAGTCAGGCAGTGTGGCACACACCTTTAATCCCAGTACTTGGGAGGCAGAGGTAGGCAGATTTCTGAGTTCGAGACCAGCCTGGTCTACAGAGTTCCAGGACAGCCATTCATCTATTAGTGCTGATCTTGCCTTTATTTTATAGTATTGTCATTCAATTTCCTCCTCAAGATCAAGATTGTTTGTTTGTTTGTTTCTGAGAAAGGGTTTCTCTGTGTAGCCCTGGTTTTCCTGGAACTCACTCTGTAGACCAGGCTGGCCTCGAACTCAGAAATCCAAGTGCCTCTGCCTCCCAAGTGCTGGGATCAAAGGCATGCGCCACCACCACCTAGCTAATCTTGCCTTTAAAGGCCTAATTGTTAGGGGATTGTAGGGAAAATGAGTGGGCGGGGCCTGTGTACCCCTGTAGGGATGGCTGGTCCCCGTGTAAAAGGGAGGCTGCAAGCTGCGGGAGGAGGGGGGAACTGGGGAGTGGGGAGAGTTCCTCGCTCAGAAGGCAGGGTTCTGGCATGGGCCCTGTGTAGCTGTAGAGGAAGCCTGACTGGGCTGGAGAGTCTTTGGTCTGGTCTGGTGGCTGGGGACTGACTGTTCCATTGCTCCTACACGGTGGGTTTTGATAAGAATAGGCAGCCCATGGTTTCAAAGCTTTGTTATAGAGAAGTAGGAAAAGGAAAAGAGATAGAGAAGTAAAGAGAGAAAGAAAAGATAGAGGGGTGAGAGCTGGCCATGACCACGTGGAAAGGGGAGAAGAATGGGGAGACAGGGGAACAGGGGGCAAAAGGAAAAGAGAGCACGTAAGGGCAAGAGAGCTGGGAGGGGCCAAGAAGCCCCCTTTTATAGTGGGCCGGGTTATCTGCCTGTTACCAGGTGACTGTAGGGGTGGAGTCCAGCCAGAACACTGGGGGCCTGGCCCTACTGACAGCCACAGGATTATGGAGTTGAGTCAGGAGTATGGAATTGATGTCAGGAGCCTGAGTATCTGAGCATTGTTCATGGTCCCATCCCTTGTAGACTATTCTACTGGGTCTCCAGAGTAAGCCTTGCTCAACTAGGCCACAGACTGCCTTTCACTGTCCCGCAGGGGATGTTATGTACACTGTGTTTTCACATGCTGATTTTTATGCCCAGACATCTGATTGCAGTTCAGAGGATGGCAAGGTCAACCATCTCCAGTCTCAATGTTATGTAAAAAAGTTTTCCACCACCTCTAATTGGTTAACAAAGAGCTGATTAGCCAATTACCTGGGCAGAAGAGATAAGGGCAGTACTTCTGATCTCATTCAGGGGGTCCCAAGAAAGACCAGAGAGGGGGGGGGAATAGTAGGAGGGGAGAGAAATGAAGCAAGAGACCATGGAGAGGTACCAGGAGGATTCACCACGAGGTCGTGAATGAGAGAACAACCATGAGGACGGACCAGGGAGAGCCAGGGCGAGACCAGATGGCAAGTAATGGGACACACTGCTGGGTAGCAGCAGCGCAGTCAGGTCAGAACAGCTCCGAACCTGCCCAGCGAAGTGCTTTCAGCATGTTAATTCCAAAGTACCAGGTCTTTATGTCATTTATTTGGGAACTAGAATGGTCTAGAGAGGGCATACAAATGCCCTGCAGTTATTTGGGAGCAAAAAACCCACTTCAAATTACTTTTATACCTAATCACCGTCTTGCATTCTGCATTAGCATTTTCCAAAACTGAAAATTCAACTAATATGTCTGATTTCTGAATCTGATACTTCTCTATTTACAGCTGAAGTCAATACTTGCAAAAAAAAAAACCAGTGAAGGCTTCTTTGGGAACTTGTACAATTTTAGTAAATGACTCAAGTCTCTTTCCTGATTTTTTTTATGTTTGTTTATTTATTTTATGTATATGAGTACACTGTAGCTGTCTTCAGACACTCCAGAAGAGGGCATCGGATCCCATTACAGATGGTTATGAGCCACCATGTGGTTGCTGGGAATTGAACTCAAGACCTCTGGAAGAGCAGTCTGTGCTCTTAACCACTGAGCCATCTCTCCAGCCCCCTTCCTGATTTTTCAACCTTGTCACAAGCACTTAAAGCTGCTGAATGACAGAGCACCAAGGTGTGATACTCATATTCACGCTGCCATTGTAACTGAGCATATTGGCTTACATATCCTCTACCTAGCAACTGCTCTCGGGAAATGTTAATACCTCAGGCCCTATTTCATAGTTCTACGGCCCTAGCTTCTTTTCACATTTCTCCATTGCAGATGACGGCAGGCTGCCAATATTACTGGTGCCAAATCTTTCCAGTCTTGGGGGATAATTCTGATTTGAGTTACCCATAAATTAAATATCTGCTTCACATAGGGTGAATGCACACCATACGAAATAATAGCCTCCTTAGTCTCCTCAAATCTGTACGCCTTTATTATTCCCTCTAATTTCATCATAACCTTGGTGGAGCCTGGCATCTGCTGATAGGTCTTGCGTAGTAAATGGGTGAACCAATGTTGTTTTTCTAACAACCGAGGGCTGCCCCTCTTCAGTTTCACCGTGTGGTGGCACAGTAGGTTCTCGTCTAAATTACTCTGTGTCTCAGTAATTTCATTATTTTCATCTTTAAGTTCTTTTAAGACACCGGACGGTGGTGGCGCACGCCTTTAATCCCAGCACTCAGGAGGCAGAGGTAGGCAGGTTTCTGAGTTCCAGGCCAGCCTGGTCTACAGAGTGAGTTCCAGGACAGCCAGGGCTACACAGAGAAACCCTGTCTTGAAAAACAAAACAAAACAAAACAAGTTCTTCTAGGATTTGTGACTTATTAATCCACTTTTAATGTTTGGCAGAAAAAAGCCTACTGTGGTTCCTAAGGATAAAATATGAATTTTCAGAGTGAGTGTGATTATGATCGATATGTCAATTTTAGTTATGCCATTCATCTTTTCATTTTCTGCATCTATTTTCTTTTTTCTTTTTTATTGAATATCATCTTCATTCTACATCTACTTTTTTGGTTTTTTTTTTTTTTTTGGTTTTTTTTTTGGTTTTTTTGAGACAGGGTTTCTCTGTGTAGCCCTGGCTGTCCTGGAACTCACTCTGTAGACCAGGCTGGCCTTGAACTCAGAAATCTGCCTTCCTCTGCCTCCCGAGTGCTGGGATTAAAGGCGTGTGCCACCACTGCCCGGCCTGCATCTATTTTCAAACCATCCAAAGTAGCATTTCAGGGTCCTAATGATATTTCCCATCCAGGGTATTATGATATTTCCCATCATTAATGTGGGGGAATTTTTTTCCTTTTAATATTACTGAACTCTGTAAAAGCCAAGTTTTCCTCCCATCCCCAAGATCCTGGAATAACGACTCTGTTACTCCAAATATATTTACTAAACTCCTTAGCCATAAGCTTTGGTTTATTCTCCAACTAGCTCATAAATTAATATCCTTTTTTTGTTTGTTTGTTTGTTTGTTTGTTTTCAAGATAGGGTTTCTCTGTGTAGCTCTGGCTGTCCTGGAACTCACTGTGTAGACCAGGCTGGCCTCGAACTCAGAAATCCACCTGCCTCTGCCTCCCAAGTGCTGGGATCAAAGGCATGTGCCACCACTACCCGGCGAAACATGAATTTTTTTTA
The DNA here is from genome assembly GCA_964023405.1 of Apodemus agrarius. Lineage (NCBI taxonomy): Eukaryota > Metazoa > Chordata > Mammalia > Rodentia > Muridae > Apodemus > Apodemus agrarius. The sequence continues at coordinate 103,159,302 of OZ030015.1, forward strand.
AGACTTATTTATTTTATGTATATGAGTACACCGTCAATATCTTCAGACACAGACTTTCAGAGCAGTCAGTGTTCTTAATGACTGAGCCACCTCTCCAGCTGAAATGTTGTGTTTTGTTTTTTTTTTTTAAGCAAAATCTCAATCATTCAATTTTACCAAAGAAGACTTGGGAACCAGTTGCTGGGGTGAAAGCCTGCAGCTTAGAAAGCCAGAGGAAACACCCACCTGACCTTCCTCCTTAGCAGACATCTCACAAGCAATCCCATCTCTCACACTGTCTCAAAAAACCTCCTTCCAGCTGAGATATTTATAGGTGATTCACTACCAACATGTGTTTCTTTCTTTTTTTTTTTTCTTTTCTTTTCGAGACAGGGTTTCTCTGTATAGCCCTGGCTGTCCTGGAACTCACTCTGTAGACCAGGCTGGCCTCGAACTCAGAAATCAGCCTGCCTCTGCCTCCCAGCCAGCATGTGTTTCTTAATTATCCTCAACAGTTTACAATAGTAGATTTCATAAGTCTAGGGCTTTGGGTTTAGCCTGTTAGGTTTGAGCCTCAAAAATCATGATTTTGGGGCGGGAGAGATGACTCAGTGGTTAAGAGCACCGACTGCTCTTCTAGAGGTCCTGAGTTCAAGTCCCAGCAACCACATGGTGGCTCACAACCATCCATAATGAGATCTGACGCCCTCTTCTGGTGTATCTGAAGACAGCTACAGTGTACTTACATAAATAAATCTTTTTTTAAAAAAAGTGTACAGCACTTGGGAGGCAGAGGCAGGCGGATTTCTGAGTTCGAGGCCAGCCTGGTCTACAGAGTGAGTTCCAGGACAGCCAGGACTACACAGAGAAACCCTGTCTCGAAAAACCAAAAAAAAAAAAAAAAAAAAAAAGTGTAGAGCAGAGCAAGTTAGATATAAGATATTTGGGAATCATTTGTCCTTGGCGGTGAGAATCTCAAAATCAGGTGTGCCAACTTCATAAAAGCTGGGTCCCTGAAGGAAGAGAGGGAGCGAGGGCCTAGCTTAAGGAAGGCTGGCCGCAGAAGGCCAGGAGAGGTGAAGGGCAGGCTGTCTGCGTGGGCAGATTTCGAGAAGGAGCTTCTTAGAGGACACAGAAGCTAAAAACTTGGACAATGGAATTTGCAATCAAATTCACAGATAAACGATTGCACACACCTCTGGTACGGTTCTGAGAGCAGATACTGACAGTGGAACTGTGTGTGTGTGTGTGTGTGTGTGTGTGTGTGTGTGTGTGTTGTAGCTTTCGCTCCAACTTGTTACAAACTTACAGGCAAAACACACAGTGTGGGGATGGAGACCAGGCTGAAACAAACAGGGCTTGGAGCGAGGAAAGGAGGGAGAAATTTTTCATGACCTTCTCATCATACCCGTCGTTTTTCATACCCCATCGTTTATGCGGTATATTGTGGCCAGGTTGGAAAAGTTTAGTTGCTAGGCATTCTAGGATTTCCATGGATGTGGAGGGCAGTTGCAGGCCTGGGTCTGAGACATTACGAGACCCAGGGGAGAAGGAACTGAGAATGCACAAGCTGTACAGTGAATCGTCATCCATGGACAAAGATCAGTGCTAAAAGCGCAAGCAAACAGTTCACCTGATACCAGGATTTTTTCTTTTTTTTTCTTTTTTCTTTTTGGTTTTTTCGAGACAGGGTTTCTCTGTGTAGCCCTGGCTGTCCTGGAACTCACTCTGTAGACCAGGCTGGCCTCTAACTCAGAAATCTGCCTGCCTCTGCCTCCCAAGTGCTGGGATTACAGGCATGCACCACCACCGCCCGGCTAACACCAGGATTTTTGAGAGAAGCCAAGAAAGTGAGGAACAGTGCTGGAAAAAATTAAGCCTCATCCCGGGAATTAGACTCAGAGAAGCATTTCAGTGTAGAGTTAGAGAACTTATCAATTGTCGGTGTAGGATGGAGGGCCTAGCCTTCGGCGGGCCAGAAAGCAGATCTGTCCCATGCGTATCGAGCAGGTGGGATGCCAGTGCCGTTAGACACCATGAGGTCTCAGCACAAATGTTATGACATATAATGTGCCAAGGGGCTATCTTTTTGCCCAGCACATGCCAAGGTGTTCCCCTGAGAAATTATGCCAGATCTGGTGTGTAAAAGAGGTTTACTGGGGGAGAGGAGAGGTGTGAGGACCTGGGGAAGGAATAGAAACAGGCAAGTGGACACGTAGACAGGAGAGAGAGAGAGAGAGAGAGAGAGAGAGAGAGAGAGAGAGAACTAGGGTGGTGTGCATGTGCATGTGATAACGCAAGCAGTTGCTAGGTCCCTGAGAGCAGGCCAGTGGAATTGCCAAAAGGCAGTGATGTTGCTCCCCAGGTGGATCTACAAATCGAGTTCTAGGCCAGCCTGATCTACAAAGCGAGTTGCTGGACAGCCAGGGTTACACAGGGAAACGTGTCTTGCAAAACCAAAATAAAAATAAAACAACAACAAAAATAACACAATAGAGCTACAGAGGTGGGTTGGCGGTTAAAAATGCCGGTGTCCTTACAGAGGGATGGAGCTCAGTCCCTGACTCACAGTCCCCTGGAACTCCAGCTCCAGGAGAATCTAACGAATATTCAAGAAAAAAGGAAGTGCAGTAAGTGAAGATAGAAAAGAATAGCCGGGCAGTGGTGGCGCACCCCTTTAATCCTAGCACTTGGGAGGCAGAGGCATGAGAATTTCTGAGTTCGAGGCCAGCCTGGTCTACAGAGTGCCTTTCCAGGACAGCTAGGGCTACACAGAGAAACCCTGTCTCAAAAAAAAAAAAAAAAAAAAAAAAAACACAAAAAGAAAGAAAGAAGGAAGGAAAGGAAGAAAGAAAAAGAAAAGAATAGAAGCAGCTGACATTAACTGAGTGATTACCAAGTTAGGAACTAGTTAAGCCCTTAGGCCTCAAAAGCCTCTGTGAGAATTATCTTCTGTGAGAATTATCTTTACCGAGAGGTTGCAAAACTTGTCCACTACCCTGAAGTGGTCAACAAGTGGAATGCAGGCCTTGTGACCTTGTGACCCTGTGACCTTGTGACCCAGGCCCCAGACCTTAATTTCCATAGAAGGCAGCCAAGAAACAAAAAACTAAAAAGGCCAGCTGGTGGTTCATACCTTTAATCCCAGCACTTGGGAGGCAGACACAGGCAAATCTCTGAGTTCAAGGCCAGCCTAGTCTACAGAGTGAGTTCCAGGACAGCCAGTAGTAAATAGAAAAACTCTGTCTCAAAAAAACAAAAGAAGTTTAAAAAGAAAAAGAAACTAGAAGAAGACTAGGAACATAATGCAGTTGGTAGAGTGTTTGGCTAGCCTCAGCTAAGCTCTGCTTTGTATCATCTGAATAACCAGGACATCAAACACCTTTGATGCCCGAACTTGGGAGATGGGAACATGCGGATCTGTGGGAGTTCCATGCCACTCAAGCGACACAGTGAGACCCTGTTTCAGAAGAAAATAAATTTTAAGGTCAGCCTTGGCCAGATAGCAAGTTTGAGCCCCGCTCAGGCTATATGAAATCAGTGCCACAAGCACCAGTCATTTTCTATCAGTTAATACAGTTTATGGATCAAAAGAAGGCATTAGGGCTGGAGAGATGGCTCAGCAGGTAACAGCACTGACTGCTCTTGCAAATGTCCTGAGTTCAAATCCCAGCACCCACATGGTGGCTCAAAACCATCTATAAAGAGATCTGACACCCTCTTCTGAGGTGTCTGAACACAGCTACTTAGATATAATAAATAGATAGATAGATAGATAGATTTTTTTTTTATTTCTTCGAGACAGGGTTTCTCTGTATAGCCTGGGCTGTCATGGAACTCACTCTGTAGACCAGGCTGGCCTCGAACTCAGAAATTGGCCTGCCTCTGCCTCCCAAGTGCTGGGATTACAGGCCTGTGAAATCTTTTTTTTTTGTTTGTTTGCTTTTTTTGATTTTTTGAGACAGGGTTTCTCTGTGTAGCCCTGGCTGTCCTGGCACTCACTTTGTAGACCAGGCTGGCCTCGAACTCAGAAATCCGCCTGCCTCTGCCTCCCAAGTGCTGGGATTACAAGCGTGTGCCACCACCGCCCGGCTTTTTTTTTTTTTTTTTTTTTTTTTTAAAGAAGGAATTAATGAGAACTGCACACGGGGTACATACCTGTAAGCCAGCACTCAGAAAGCCGAGGCCAGATTAAGGAGTGCACGGTTGCCGGGTGGTGGTGGCACATGCCTGTAATCCCAGCACTTGGGAGGCAGAGGCAGGTGGATTTCTGAGTCCGAGGCCAGCCTGGTCTACAGAGTGAGTTCCAGGACAGCCAGGGCTACATAGAGAAACCCTGTCTGGAAAAACAAAAACAAACAAACAAACAAACAAACAAACAAACAAAAAGTTTAAAAGGAGCACACAGTTGTGGGCAGCCTGGGCAACATGGCCAGACTAACCAGACCCTGGCACAAACACTTACTGAGGGATGGACCAGAAGGCCAGAGCATTGTTGCTCTTTTTTTTTTTTTTTTAATTTATTTATGTGCCGGGCAGTGGTGGCGCACGCCTTTAATCCCAGCACTTGGGAGGCAGAGGCAAGCGGATTTCTGAGTTCGAGGCCAGCCTGGTCTACAGAGTGAGTTCCAGGACAGCCAGGGCTACACAGAGAGACCCTGTCTTGAAAAACAAACAAACAAACACAACAACAAAAAATAATTTATGTATGAGTACCCTATCTGCTGTATCTGCATGTACACCTGTATGCCAGAAAAGGGCATCCGATCCCATTACAGATGGTCATAAGCCACCTGTAGTTGCTGGGATTTGAACTCAGGATCTCTGCAAGAGCAGCCAGTGCTCTTAACTGCTGAGCCATCCCTTCATGCCTAGTGGCTCTTTTTTTTAATTTATAATATTCATTTTGTTTCATGTGTATGTTCAACACCACATGCATACAGTACCCTTGGCGGCCAGAACAGCAGATGGATTCCCCTGGAACTGTAGTTACAGGTGGTTGTGAGCTGCCATGTGGTTGCTGGGAGTTGAACATGGTTGCTGGGAGTTGAACAGTCAGTGTCTTAACGGCTGAGCCATCTTTCCAGTCCCATCTGTTGCTCTAATAGAGTACCTAGGTTCAGTTCTCAGTACCGGTATGATAGCTCACAACCATCCTAACTCTGTTCCCTGAGGAGCAAATGGTCTCTTTTGACCTTCTTGGGCACCAGGCATGACATGAAGGTTAACTTTCATACACATAAAATAAAGTTTATAACACACACACACACACACACACACACACACACACATTCAGAGGAGTGAATGAGAATGGGGTGGTATAGTAAAAGCTTTCATTACTAGAGACAGATCTAAGTCTTCTGATAACCTTATTATCAATAATTGTCCAGGTATGGTGGTGTATACTTGTAATGGCAGCACTGAGGAGGAATTCTGAGGTAGAGGATCTGGGTCTGAGGCCAATAGGAGCTATGTAGTTAGTCTAAAGTCAACCTGGGATATGTAGAAAGAACCTAGCTCTCTAAATTCATGCATATATACATATATACACACAGAGATACATACACACATGCATACATACACATTGCACACATATGCATGCACACATGCATAACACACATAACACACATACATATACACATGTATTCATGCATACATATTTACATACATACATACACATGTACATGGAAACATGCATACATATACAAATATATGCATACATGCCTGCATGTATACATACTTATACACAGCATACATATACATATGCATACATACATACACACATTTACATACATGCATGCACATGTGCATGGATAAATGCACAGATACATGCATGCCTTCATGCATGCATGCATACACACAACATATATACACGCATGCATACATGCACAACACATGCATAATACATGCATAATGTGTATACATACCTACAATGAAAGGAAATTAAATTAAGGGATCAGAAAACAAGAATTACAGAGCCATTTATTTATTTGTTTGTTTGTTTTGAGACAGGGTTTCTCTGTGTAGCTCTGGCTGTCCTGGAACTCACTTTGTAGACCAGGCTGGCCTCAAATCAGAAATCTGCCTGCCTCTGCCTCCCAAGTGCTGGGATTAAAGGCGTGTGCCACCACTGCCCGGCTACAGAGTCATTTACTGTTGTGATATTTTTGAAAAATCTGGAATTTTCGTTTCTTACAAAGCACAGAAATATAAGAATATGTTTTTGGTTTTAATCCCAGATGTAAGCTGTGGAGCTGCTTAGGACTGTCTGCAGCAGCTGACTATGATTTGCCTCGTGCTCTAACCAAGACATGGTGTTGCCAGCTGCAGATAATTTCTGCGATTGTGTGACATTTGGAATTCTGGGGACTTTTCAGAGGCTATATAAATACGGTGACCCTGAGAGGCATGGTTGGCGGGTTTTGATCGGTCAAGAGGGTTGGCTGCTATTTGTTGGCAGTTATGCTCCACAAAGAAATGAGAAGAAAGGGCTGGAGAGATGGCTCAGCAGTTAAGAGCACCGACTGCTCTTCAGAAGGTCCTGAGTTCAAATCCCAGCAACCACATGGTGGCTCACAACCATCCGTAATGAGATCTGACTCCCTCTTCTGGAGTGTCTGAAGACAGCTACGGTGTACTTACATATAATAAATAAATCAATCTTTAAAAAAAAAAAAAGAAACAAGAAGAAAGAAAGTAGATTCACAGATCTCTGTCTCTCTCCCCCCATCCCTTTTTCTCTCCTCTCTAGGGATAGGGGGTGGAAATGGGGAGGGGCTTAAGGGTTGGAAAAAGAAGAACCCACAAAGTAGAAAAGACCAGCTACAATTTATATCCTATCACACACATACAACACACACACACACAACACACACACACACACACACACACACACACACACACACACACAGAGTGTTTTTCTCTATACCCCCGGCAGTTCTGTTCTGGAACTTACTGTCAAGACCAGCCTCTCTGTAGTCGACCAATCTACTCTGTAGACTACCCTCGAATTCAGAGATATCCTCTGACTCTGCCTCCTGTTATGAGTGCTGGAATTAAATGTGCATGATGTTATTATGCCTGGTCCATTTTGAGCTTTGAGCTCCCCTCCCCCACACCCCAGCCTGGAAACACATATAAATCAATTCACACTGGCAATGTTAGCCGAGCGTATTTGTCTGGTTGGGTCCTCAGTCTGCCTCCGCAGACACTGCGGGAATGCAAAGTGCTGGAGTCCTCAGTCCTGTGGGAAGTCGGCAGGCAGATGGTGATGGTGTTGCAAACACATTCCAGCTTTCTACCTGGGCCATTACAAGAGACAGGAAATCTAAGGCTCCGACATGAGGCAGCGGGAAGAATGAAGCTTATAGCCATTTCACATGTAACAGCTGGGAGGCCGGAGAGGAAGGACTGACTCTGAGGTTAAGAGTACACGCTGCTCTTACAGAGGACCTGGGTTCAGTTCCCAGCACCCACTTCAGGCAGCTCACAAACAACCTGTAACTTGAGATCCAGCTGGTGTGATGCCTTCTCCTCCCCGTGGGCACACTCACATTCATGCTGTAAGTATATACACATGGACACATGCAGCGACACAAAACAAACAAGACAATACATACGTTAAATATGTCAGTTGGAGTGTGGAATATAGAGAACTATTGTGCATTTCCTTTGTTTTGTTTTGTTTTGTTTGAGACAGGGTTTCTCTGTGTAGCCCTGGCTGTCCTGAAACTCACTCTATAGACCAGGCTGGCTTTGAATTCAGAAGTCCACCTGCCTCTGCCTCCCAAGTGCTAGGATTAAAGGCATGTGCCACCACTGCCCGGCATGTGCATTTCCTAATATCACGCATTCACTGTTTTTCTTGTGTCTGTATCCCAGGATACTTTACTGCTTTGTGCATGTGTCTTTAATTTGTTTGTCTATTCTGTTTTTGCTTTTTTGAGATCTCCCACAGAACCTGGAGTTAAACTGGCCGGTTCAGACAAGACCAGCAGCAAACCGGCAAGCCTCAGGAGTCCTGTCCACTTGCCTAGAGCTGAGCCGGCAGGATCACACCACCATGCTTGCTTGGCTTCCGAGGCGAGTGCCGGGTCAGCATGCCAAGACCTCTTCATGTTTGCCCAGCAAACACCTCATAACAGACTCCACTCACCTCAGCAACTCCGGGGATAAAACTTAGGTATTTAGGCAACCAAAAAACATTATACAATTTTTTTGTTGTTGTTTTTTCGAGACAGGGTTTCTCTGTGTAGCTTCGGCTGTCCTGGAACTCACTCTGTAGACCAGGCTGGCCTCGAACTCAGAAATCTGCCTGCCTCTGCCTCCCAAGTGCTGGGATTAAAGGCGTGCTCACATTTTATATATATATATATATATATATATATATATAGTCTTTTTCTCTCTCTCTTTTTGTAAGCTTGGATGTCCTGGAACTCTTAGACCAGGCTAGACTCAAATTCAGATCCATCTCCTCTGCTTTCTAAATGTTGGGATTAGAGAGGCGTGTATCACCACACCTGCCCCCCCTTATTTTTTGAGTACTTTAGTTTTATTATTTTGATATCTGTATGCGTGTATCTGTGTGTGTTTTGTGCACATGAGTACAGGTACCTTCAAAGGCCAAAAATACTCTTCTGATGACCTGAAGCTGGAGTCACAGAGGGACGTGGGGGCTGGGAACCCATATTTGCTTCTCTGGAAGAGCAATATGTCCTCTCGACTGATGAGCTATCATTTCAGCTTCCCAAACAGCAATGTTTAAGCCCATGTTCACTGGCTGGATACATATGGTGGCATACACATGTGACCCCTGTACTTGGGAGGCAGGGCTATGAGGCCTGCTACAACTTTCAGTCTAGCCTGGGCTTCTTAGAAGAACTTTTTCTTAAAACAGAAGGGAATGGTCACTTCTCAAAGAAAAAAAAAAAACAGAAAGGAATTTTGGCAAGCTGGTTCAGTGGGTAAGGCACTTTCTGCCAAACCTGACAACCTGAGTTAGATCCCCAAGATCCAGGTGCTAGGAGAGAAATGACCCCAAAAGCTGCCCTTGGACATCACATGTGCAATGTGTCACATACATGCCTCCCAACCCCAAAGGTGGCTATGCCTTTTTTGTTTGTTTGTTTTTTGTTTTTGTTTTTGTTTTTCAAGACAGGGTTTTTCTGTATAGCCCTGGCTGTCCTGGAACTCACTCTGTAGACCAGGCTGGCCTTGAACTCAGAAATCTGCCTGCCTCTGCCTCCCAAGTGCTGGGATTACAGGCGTGCACCACCACGCCTGGCTGGTGCCTGTTTTTAAATTCCAGCACTTGGAAGGCAGAGGCAGGTGGATCTCCCAGTTTAAGACCATCCTGGTCTACAGAGTGAGTTCCAGGACAGCCAGGGCTATACAGAGAAACCCTGAGTCAGAAAAACAAACAAAAACACCACCACCACCAACAACAACAACAAAAATCAAAACAGAGGAAGTATGGAGAGATGGTTCTGTATTTGTATTGAAGAGTGCCTGTTGCTGTAGAGGAGGGCCTGGGTTTGGTTTCAGTGCCCATAACCATATGTGACTCCAGTGCTTGGGAATCTGACATTTGCTTAGGATCTGGGAAGGCACCAGGCACACACATAGTACACATACACACATGCAGGCAAAATACTCAGACACATAAAATAATGTAAATCTACAACTAAGCAAAAATGGGGCTGGGGATTAAACAATCTACCTGGCTGCAGACTGCATAATGTAATCCACAGATGACAGAGGTTGATCAAGAATTCAAGGTCCCCTTTAATCCCAGCACTGGGGAGGAAGAAACAGCTGGATCTCAGTGAGTTTTAGGCTAGCCGTCTCTACATAGTGAATTCCAGGATAGCTAAGGTTATGTAGAAAGACCCTGTATCTTTTTCTTGCTTTCTTGCTATCTATCTATCTATCTATCTATAGATATATTGGTTTTTCTTTATTTTTATTTTTTTAAAGATTTATTTTTTTGATTTTTGATTTTTTTGGATTTTGGTTTTTTCGAGACAGGTTTCTCTGTGTAGCCTTGGCTGTCCTGGAACTCACTCTCTAGACCAGGCTGGCCTCGAACTCAGAAATCCACCTGCCTCTGCCTCCCAGAGTGCTGGTATTACAGGTGTGCTCCACCACGCCCCGGCTTATTTTTTTTATTACATGTAAGTACACTGTAGCTGTCTTCAGACACCACAGAAGAGGGCGTCAGATCCCATTATGGATGGTTGTGAACCACCATGTGGTTGCTGGAATTTGGACTAAGGACATTTGGAAGAACAGTCAGTGCTCTTGACAGCTGAGCTGTCTTTCCAGCCCTTTTACTGGCTTTTCTTTTTTCTTTTTCTTTTTCTTTCTTTCTTTCTTTCTTTCTTTCTTTCTTTCTTTCTTTCTTTTTGTTTTTTTTTTTTTTTTTTGTTTTTTTTTTTTTTTTTTTTTTTTTTTGTTTTTTCGAGACAGGGTTTCTCTGTATAGCCCTGGCTGTCCTGGAACTCACTCTGTAGACCAGGCTGGCCTCGAACTCAGAAATCTGCCTGCCTCTGCCTCCCAAGTGCTGGGATCACAGGCATGTGCCACCATGCCCGGGTTTACTGGTTTTTCAAGACAGGGTTTCTGAGTGTAACCAGCTGGCTGTCCCGGACTGGATTTGTAGACCAGGCTGGCCTTGAACTCACAATCTGTCTCTGCCTCCCAAGTGCTGGGATCAAAGGCCTGTGGCATTGTGCCCAGCTCTTGTTATTTTAATGATGCTGTGTGTGTATATGTGTGTGTGGGCACGCACACAACTAAGTACAAATACCCACAGAGGTCCAAGGTGTCAGATTCCCAAGGAGTTGTGGTTACAGGCAAATTTTAAGCCATGTGGCCATTTGATGTGGGTGTGCAAGGGATCAAATACATGCTCTTAACCACAGTCATCTCTCTAGCCCCAAAGACCCTGTTCCAAAATACCAAAACCAATCCCTCCTCAAAAAAAGAGAGTTTAAGGTCAGACTGGGCAAGGTATTCCACACCTTTAATCCCAGGCAGGTGGATCTCCGTGAGTTCAAGGTCAGCTTGACCTACTCACTGAGTTCCTAGACAGTGGACAGTCAGAAACTCTATAGAGAGACCTTGTCTGGAATAAAAGGAGCTGGGGACACTGAGTCTGGGGGGAGGACTCAGAGGTTGGGAACATTGCTGCTCTTATACAGGACTCAGGCTCACTTCCATGCACCGGCATCAGAAGGGTCCCAAGTGTCTCAAATTCCAGTTCCAGGGGACCTGATACTTTCTTCTTGTCTCTGTAAGAATCAGGCAAGCAGCCGGGCAGTGGTGGCGCACGCCTTTAATCCCAGCACTTGGGAGGCAGAGGCAGGCAGATTTCTGAGTTCGAGGCCAACCTGGTCTACAGAGTGAGTTCCAGGACAGCCCGAACTACACAGAGAAATCCTGTCTCGAAAAAACCAAAAAAAAAAAAAAAAAAAAAAAAAAAAGAATCAGGCAAGCATGTGGTACACATACATACATGCAGGTACTCAAACATACATAGAACATGAACATGAAGGGTAAATCTTTCTTTTGGGTTGGGTGGTGGTGGCCCATTCCTTTGATCCCAGGGCCAGAAAGGCAGAAGGAGTTCAGTTTTTGTGAGTTCCAGGACAGCCAGAGCCACACAGTGATACCCTGTTTTAAAAACAAAACAATGGAGCCACGTGGTATTTTTTCTCGGGGGGCGGGGGGGGGGGGCGGGGGGGGGAGGGGGACCAAATCTAAAAACAAACAAACCAACAAAAGAAAAACAAAACGGCAACAAATAAAAATAACTATTCATGGGGGCTGGAGAGATGGCTCAGCAGGGAAGAGCACCGACTGCTCTTCTGAAGGTCATGAGTTCAAATCCCAGCACCCACATGGTGGCTCACAACCATCTGTAAAGAGATCTGACGCCCTCTTCTGGTGTCTGAAGACAGCTACAGTGTACTTACATATAATAAATAAATAAATCTTAAAAAAAAATAACTATTCATTCCCAAGTATCAGTACTATAGATCTGAGATTTTTGTTTTTGTTTTTTTTTGTTTTTGTTTTTTGTTTTTTCGAGACAGGGTTTCTCTGTGTAGTCCTGGCTGTCCTGGAACTCACTCTGTAGACCAGGCTGGCCTCGAACTCAGAAATCTGCCTGCCTCTGCCTTCCAAGTGCTGGGATTACAGGCATGTGCCACCATGCCCAGCTATGAGATCTGAGAAATTTTTATTTTATTCTTTTGTTTTACACACACAGAGACACAGACACAGACACAGACACAGACACACACACCCTATGATTTAAGTAGGGCAGACTTTGAAAAAAATTAAAGTAACAAGTAAATCCTTTTTTGGGGGGGTGGGTAGTGGTGGCCCATGCCTTTGATCCCAGCACTAAGAAGGCAGACAGGCAGATCTCTGAGATTGAGGCCAACCTGGTCTACAGAGTGAGTTCCAGGACAGCCAAAACTACACAGAGAAACCCTACCTGAAAAGCAAAACAAAAGCTGGGCGTGTGGCACACACCTGTAATCCCTGCACTTGGAAGGCAGAGGCAGGTGGATTTCTGAGTCCGAGGCCAGCCTGGTCTACAGAGTGAGTTCCAGGACAGCCAGGACCACACAGAGAAACCCTGTCTCGGGGGAAAAAAAAAAAAGACAAACAAACAAAAAATCAAAACTTGACTTTGTAAAGCTTGCTTATTTTTAACTTTTAGGCTTTTGAGACATAGTTTTGTTGGACTGGAAGTCATGGCAATTCTCTTGCCTCAGCTTTTCAAATTCTGGAATTTCAAGGAGGTGTCAACATACTCTGCTAATATATATATACATTTCATACATGAAATAAATTTTTAAAATAATTGTTGGGAAGCGGTAGTGCGTACACCTTTAGTCCCAGCACTCACGAGGCCAATGGGTGTAGCTCTCTGAGTTTGGGACAGCCTGGTCTACAGAGTGAGTCCCTGGACAGCTAAGGCTACACAGAGAAACTGTGTTTAGAAAAACCAAAACCAGCCGGGCAGTGGTGGTGCACACCTGTAGTCCCAGCACTTGGGAGGCAGAGGCAGGCGGATTTCTGAGTTTGAGGCCAGGCTGGTCTACAGAGTGAGTTCCAGGACAGCCAGGGCTACACAGAGAAACCCTGTCTTGAAAAACCACAAAAAACAAACAAACAAACGAAAAACCAAAACCAAATCTCTGTTTTTTTATATATTAGTGTTTGCCAGCATGTATGTGTAACATGGAGTCCTGCAGAGCCTACTGATTCCTTGAAACTAGAGTTACAGCCTGGTGAGCTTCCCCCAGCCCCAGTCTGGCAATTGATTGTGCGTTATCCACAAAAGTAGCAAGAGCTTCTGAGTCTCCAGTCATTTGTGTATTTATTTTCATGTGTGAGTGTATACCAGTCTCATTTACAAATGTGCTCCACGTTAGTGAGAGAACATGTATCAGCGAATAAGTCAGAGAAATGGGGCAGGGCGGTGGTGGCACATGCCTTTAATCCCAGCACTCCGGAGGCAGAGGCAGGTGAATCTCTGAGCTCGAGGCCAGCCTGGTCTACAGAGTGAGTTCCAGGACAGCCAGGGCTATGCTGAGAAACCATCTCTCAAAAAAACAAAAAACAAAACATACAAACAGACATGGACAGAGTAGGACCTCAATGTCCTCCTCTGGCCTCTGCACTGGTATAAATAAATGGCTACCAGTATCTGTATACACACACACACACACACACACACACACACACACATCTCTCCCCTAGAACCCTCCCCCCGCCCCAACAAAAACAAAAGTAGATTCTATCTGTAAAAGAAATGCTTGGCAGGCTGAGACAGGAGGACAGGTTTAAGTCTGAACTAGTCTGGGTTACATAGTGAGGGCTGGGCTAATGACTGTTGTCTTACCATCTTTTACTACGAATTATGCTCCCAGTATCATAGGTACATTTTCTCAAGGAAACAGGGTCTGTGATGTAGCCCAGGCTGGCCTTGAACCCATCATTCTTCTGCCTCAGAGGTCCAAATGCTGGGACTATAAACATGAGCCACCAAGCTCAGCTAATGAGTACTTTTACTTGGAAGAATGTTAGTTGTTTTTCTCCTTAAAAAATATTGTTGGTGCCGGGCGGCAGTGGTGCACACCTGTAATCCCAGCATTCTGGGAGGCAGAGGCAGGCAGATTTCTGAGTTCGAGGTCAGCCCGGTTTACAGAGTGAGTTCCAGGACAGCCAGGGCTACACAGAGAAACCCTGTCTCAAAAAAACAAAAACAAAAACAAAAACAAATCCCCCCCCCAAATATTGTTGGTAGGCTGGAGAGATGGCTCAGCGGTTAAGAGCACTGACCACTCTTCCAGAGGGCCTGAGTTCAAATCCCAGCAACCCCATGGTGGCTCACAACCATCTGTAATAGGATCCGATGCCCTCTTCTGGTGTGTCTGAGGACAGCAACAGTGTACTCATATAAAATAAATAAAATTCTAATAAATAAATAAGTAAATAAGTAAATAAATAAATAAATAAATTGTCACTGGGGGGGTGGTAGCACGGGTCTTTAAACCCAGCATGTCAGAGGCAGAGGCACTCAGGCCTCTTACTTTGAGGCCAGACTGGTCAACAGAGTGAGCTTCTGTCTCAAAAACAAACCAAAAGCCGGGCGTTGGTGGCACACGACTGTAATCCCAGCACTTGGAAGGCAGAGGCAGGCGGATTTTTGAGTTCGAGGCCAGCCTGGTGTACAGAGTGAGTTCCAGGACAGCCAGGACTACAAAGAGAATCCCTGACTCGGAAAACAACAACAACAAAACAACAACAACAACAACACAACAACAACAACAACAACAAATTATTTTATTGTATGTATACTGGTGTTTTGCCTGCATGCATATTTGCATGTCTGTGTACTACTGTGTGCCTGGTTCCACAGAGGCCAGAAGAGGGTATCAGACTGCCTGGGACTGTCCCACGTGTATGTGAGTGCTGTGAATTGATCCAGGTTCCTGGGAAGAACAGCATATGCTCTTAACCACTGAGCCAACATGCCAGAACCCTAAGTCACTGATTTCAGCGACTTCAGGATTTGGATAAAAATTTGACAAAAAGATTTTTCTTCATTTCCTCAATAATTTGTGGGATTTTGGCTTTTGAGGCTGGGTCTCACTTAGCCCTGATGTGAACTCTACCTTGCTATATAGCTAAGACTGGTTCTGAAACTCCCCATTTTTCAGTCTGTACTCCCCAACTGCTGCAACTTCCGGTTTAGGCCACCATGCCCTACTTCCAAGTTATTATACCCACCAATTTAAGGTAGAGGTAGTTCAGAATAATCCTAAAGCAAGAAAAGTTGCCAGTCCATAAGAGGTTGGTGAAGTCCCGTTGTTGTTTTAGGGTGTCAAGTGTACGCGACTGCGTTATACTGGTCGGAGTTAGGAAAAGGGACTCATAATGTCCTAATAACTTAGACCAGGAGCGAGGGATCACAACTACCGCTAAGAGATAAAATAGGATTACAAGGGGGAGTGGCTCTGCAATGCCAATAGATGCGCCAGCACGCTTCTACGCATGCGCACACCCTCCCAGCCGCCTCCTCTCCCGCCATCTCCGGGGGCCTTCCTCATGCTTAGTATGGGACTGTCTGTGTCACCGCCTGATCTAGTGGGAACATTCCGTGAAGACCGGTGGCTCCTAGTGACGTTTGTGAGATGTGTTGTTTAAGTTAGGATAGTAGGACATGTGTGAAAGGCTTCAGAGAGCTGTGTTTGGCTGAGACGAAGGGAACTGTTCGGTTGACGTGTGCAGGCGCTGCGGAGGTCGCCCCGGAGGGGTCCTCTTCGGCAGCTGGCTGTGAGCGGGAGGCCTGAGCGGAGAGCAGCGGCAGCGCGGCGGGTTCCCTGCCGCTGGGACACAGCACTATGGAGGAGCTCGACTGCGAGCCCGCAGTAACTGTAAGGACGCCCGGAGAGGCTTGGTTTGTTGCACTGTGAGGATTATGTTTCTTTGGTCACTTCAGGCTTGCCTCCCTACATGCGGGACGCATGCTTCTTTCCTGGACACAGTTGCCACCATCCGGAATGTCAGATTAACTGGGGACTTAGGTTAGGGCGGTGGTGGTCCCTAGGTCCTGTGAATACTGGCCGGGTCGCCGAGGCTCCACGGCATCATCCCTTGTTTTTATAACCTTTCTGCTTCTCTAGTTGTCCGCCTTGGGCGTTAGAGTGAGGTTCGTGTAAGCCCCACATGGTCGCTCCAAGGGCTAAGCTGGCCTTTTCCTGACCTGCTGTCCTAGCCCGATGCTTAATAAGTGCACAATTTATTCTCACGGGAGACTATAGACTACCTGTTTCTGTCGCTTTGTATTCTAGCACTTAGGAAATATATGTTAAGTGTGTGTATATGTTTGGATATGTGCACAGCATCATTGGGTACTACCTAGGCTGCTCGCCTGGTCTATGGTGCCCCCAATTACACTTGGAAGTTGAATGAACAGAAAACCCTTGGTAGGGCTAACATGTGCGTTATGTTTTACTAGTGGATTCCAGGTGTGAATTCCAAGAAGAAGCAAATGTGTTTTGACTGGGGCCCTGGGGAGATGCTTCTGTGTGAAACTTCCTTCAACAAAACAGGTAGACATTTCTTGTTCGCTTTTGTCCTGGCACATTTGTTGACTCTCTGGGGCATGGAACTGAAGTTATTTGGCAACATTTTTATTTTTGAAACTTTTTTGTTTGTTTATTTGTTTGTTTTTTTGTTATTTGGAGACAAGTTGCTCCTGTGTAGGCCTAGTGGGCTTGTCTTTGTGTAGGTTTGACTTCTACATCTTCCTCCCTCATTTTCCAGAGTGCTGGGATTTGAGGTGAGGCACAACACTTGCCATTGAGTAGTTTTTTTGGTTTTATAGTCTGTGTATTTTGTCTGTATGCATATCTATGCACCACTTTGTGCTTGG
This sequence comes from Apodemus agrarius, assembly GCA_964023405.1. NCBI lineage: Eukaryota > Metazoa > Chordata > Mammalia > Rodentia > Muridae > Apodemus > Apodemus agrarius. The sequence goes on from OZ030015.1 coordinate 103,176,238, forward strand.
TGTTGCAAAGGCCAAATGAGGCGATCGGATTCTAAGAACTAGAAGTATATATTTATGTGAGTTGCCATATTGAATATTGGGAGTTGAACCTAGGTTCTCCAGAAGAGCTAGCTGCCTGTGTACTTCTTGTTTGTTGTTTGTTTGTTTTCTGAGACAGGGTTTCTCTGTGTAGCCCTGGCTATGCTAGAACTCACTCTGTAGACCAGGCTGGCCTCAAACTCAGAAATCCTCCTGCCTCTGCCACCTAAGTGCTGGTTTTTTGAGATGGTTTCTCTGTGTAGCCTGGCTGTCCTGGTACTGGGTTTAGACCAAGCTGACTTTGAACTCAAAAATTACTTGCCCTTTCTTCCTGAGTTTTAGGATTAAAGACATGAAATTTCAGCTAGTGGTCTTAGTCGCCAAACCATCTAACTATATAATTAATCTTTAGAAATAAGCCATATAGCCCAGCTGTGGTGATGCACACCTTTTAATTCTAGCACTCAGGAGATGGAGGTAGGTGGATCTGTGAGTTCAAGGCCTGCCTGATCTACAGTACGAGTTCTAGGTCAGCCAGGGCTACAAGGAGAAACCTTGTTTTGAGAATACAAAAACAAAGAAACAAAAAGAAATGAGTTGAACTGTGTTCCTGCCTCTGCTGAAGGCAGACTCTTGGCTTCAGGCAATGCTTGCAATCCTAGATTTTTACTGTGCAGAATAGTTATCTGAGGATAGCGTTCCTGGCTGCTTGGGATGTGTTGCCAGACCCATTCTCAAAAGCCAAGGACTTAGGATATCACTCAGTGGCTCAGTGATAAGCTGCTTTAGCATGGACAGCAAGCATCCTTAATTAAGATCATCAGTATCACCAAAAAGAAGAGTGTTGTGTTGCCTGCTTGTATCAGAATCTCAGCCTACCCCACCAGATGAAAAAAAATCTTTTTTTCTTTCAGTGTAAACCTGGCTTGCTGGCCGCCTACTAGGTGCATTAGTCTTTCCTTGAGTTTTAATCCTCCTGTCTCGTTCTTCCACCTGCCGAGTATGAAGACATGTGCCACACGCACAGCCAGTTTTTGCAATTAAAGAATTACAAATATTGGGATGTTTTCTCTTTGGGGGAACATGATAGATTTTAAATTATTCTTTTCCTGTTTTGTTACAGACAAATCAGAGAAGACGCCGAGCTGCCCCTTTATCTACATTGTACGGAAAGATGTGGATGTTTACTCTCAGATTCTGAGAAAACTCTTCAATGAATCCCATGGAATCTTTGTCGGCCTGCAGAAAATTGAGGAAGAACTGTCAGGGAAATCCAGGAAAGCTCAGTAAGTGGCGGGTGCTGAAGCCGTGAGGATAAGGGACCTTATCCTTGTGAGTGTTGGAGCGCCTCGGGATTCCCGTTCTTCCCAGGATGCAATTGTGGGTCGTGTAAATGCTGTTGGAAGACTCACTGGCTTGATATATCAACCCTTCCTTTTTGGATTCCGACTTCATCTGTATGTGTCCCTTGAGCACCACCACCCACCAAAATACAAATAATGTAGATAATGAGAAAGGAAGGCCCGTCCAAAGAAGCCCTGGGAAAAGGCTCACAGATCTTTAAGAGGTCGCAGTCAGCATAGTAAGTTCCAGGCCACCCAGCGCTGTGGAAGCCAGACCCTGTCTCTAGATGAAAGAAATATGTAGAGGGGTTAGCAGACAATGCAAATGAAAAGCAGAATTGCTTCTCAAGCTTCTGTGTTTGACAAGGAATCAGGATTTGGTGTGTCCCCCCCCCCAACACCCCCTTCCTTTTGAGGTGTCGGGGCTTGAGCTGCCTTTGAGTGCTCAGCTGCTGTGCTACGTTCTGGGTCAGCCCTCCAGGCTAGGATTTGTTCTTTTTTCCTTTCCTTTTTTATTTATTTATTTATTCATTCACTTTTGTGTGTGTGTGTCCGTCTGTCCGTCCTTTGCCTGAGCTTGGTAAGTAGATGAGGGTGAAGCTGGGTTTCGTACACCTGGCATGCACTCTGCGCACTCATGGCTCGGGCGGTGTGTACACTCGTGTGTATTCTTGTTCGGTGCTCGGGAGCATCGGGCACAGGGCTCTGTGGAGCAGGCACTCTTGCAGTTTAGCAGAAATTGATGGAGAAACTGTGGAGGCTAGCCGCGCACTGCCTTCCTGCCCGTGGCTTGCTCAGTTTGCTTTCTTCCAGCAACCAGGACCACCAGCTAGGGGCGGCACCTCCCGTATCAATTATCAATTGAGAAAATATGCCTAAATAAAACAGGCTTAATTACAACAGCTAGTGCTTTTAACCTGAGCCATCTTTGCAGCCCAGACTTATTAGTGCAGGTACCTGTGGAAATCAGAAGATGGCATTGGACTTCTTGGAACCAGAGTTACAACCAGGTGTGAGCCACCTGATATGGGTGCTGGGAACTGAACTCTGATCCTTTCCAACAGTAGTATGCACTCTTAAAACCATTGTGGCAAATCTCCAGCCATTTGTTTGTTTGTTTGTGTGGTATGGTGTGTCCACATGAGTTTATATGTCATGGAGGCCAAATCACTTCAGATCTCCTGGAATTGGTTTTGCAGATTGACGTGAGCCACCTGATGTGGGTGTCGGGAACTAATAAATCTGGCTGTTTCTGCAAGAGCAGTCCGGCCCTCTTCTGTCTTTTGATTCCTCTCTTTCTAGCATCAAGATACGGGCCCATGTCATCTTGTATGTCATTTCATTTTTTTGTAGATTGGTTCGAGTGAGTAAAAATTACCGGTCAGTCATTCGGGCCTGTATGGAAGAAATGCACCAGGTTGCAAGTAAGGATTTTGAGTATATTCAAAGTACTTTATCTGGTGCTGTTTTCTCCAGAGGCCTTTAAGGAGGCCGCTGTGCAGTCAATAATAGGGCTTTGTTTTGATGTGGGATACATGAGCAGTTCACATGAAAATGGGTGGGTGGTGCTGGGCTGTGGTGGCACATACCTTTAATCCCAGCACTTGGGAGGCAGAGGCAGGCGGATTTCTGAGTTCGAGGCCAGCCTGGTCTACAAAGTGAGTTCCAGGACAGCCCGAACTACACAGAGAAACCCTGTCTCGAAAAAAACCAAAAAAAAAAAAAAAAAGAAAAAGAAAAAGAAAATGGGTGGGAGGTAAGAGAAACCAAGGCAGAAGTCATGGGGGCTTCTGGGGGCCTAGGAGATGGAATACAATGAGTTCATGTTGATTGACTTACAGTGTTTTTGTATTCTGCTAGTTGCTGCTAAAGATCCAGCTAGTGGCCGGCAGTTCAGCAGCCAGGTAAGAGCTAGCAGCTTTGGTTGTCTTTGTGTCCTTAGTGCCTAGGGTGGCTTTGTGGTCCCTGTCGCAGGAGGGCCCTCCTTTCCGGTAGATCAGCAGCTCTTTGGGATGGCAAGTATGGCTTTGAAAGCGTTGGTCTCCCCTTCCAGGTTCCCCATGGAACATAGGATCTACTTGATAAGTACTGAGTTTTCATTTCCTGTGGAAAAGATGAGGTCCTAACATGTGGTGTTTGTGAGTTGTCACGTGAGATGGAGAACCGAGCTTTTAGGACTACTGCTTAGTCTCACAAACTCAACATTTTTGCCAAGCAGCAAATGGTTATAATTCAGCAGTACTAGAAGATGGCATCTAGGACGCTTTCCTCAGTAGGAACCCAGTGCTTTTTCTAACTAATGAACAGGGAAAATACGCTGTCTCTGATTGGCATGGTGAGCTTTTCCCTTTGAACGGGGGTGGGGATGGGGGGTGATGACTGAACTGAAGGAGGGGGTGGGGGATGCTCATCTTCCTAAAGGCAGGGCCCAGTTCTCCGTTATCTTTATGGGAGCATCTGATCAGGCTTTGCCCTTTCAGCTTTGAAGTGCGTGGTCTTGGTTCCAGTATGTAGGTGTGCCAAGTGTGTACACTGTCACTGACCTGTACCCTCAGCCGATATGTCTTTTTTTTGTTTTGTTTTGTTTTTCGAGACAGGGTTTCTCTGTGTAGCCCTGGCTGTCCTGGAACTCACTCTGTAGACCAGGCTGGCCTCGAACTCAGAAATCCTCCTGCCTCTGCCTCCCAAGTGCTAGGATTAAAGGCGTGTGCCACCACCGCCCGGCCGATATGTCTTTTTTAAAATGTTTTGTGTGTGTGTGTACACGTATAAGTATGCTTGTGCACGCATATGGAGGGCAGAAGAGGGTGCTGAATGTCCGCTCTCACTCTGCTCATTCTCTTTCTCCCTGACTCTGGGGCTTGTGGGTCTTGGCTCTGCTGGACGCCAGCAAGCCGCGGTGACCCTCCTTTCTCCGTTCCCTTTGTAGCGGAGGCCTTAGATGTGCTCAGGTCTCCAGCGTGTGCGCCCAGCAGATTCTATTAAATGGAGCCCTCTCCAGCTGTCTGGTGTTTTTGAGACAGGTTCTTACTCTGTAGCCCAGGCTGGCCATGGTCTTGTGTTGATCTTTCTGTTGTAGAAACCTGAATGCTGGGTTTACAGTATGAGCTGCCATACCTGACCCTGGTCTTTGATTTTTCTTTTCTTTTTTTAGATTTAATTTTTATTTTTTGTGTATGGGTGTTTTTGTTTTGTTTTTGTTTTTGTTTTTTTGGTTTTTCGAGACAGGGTTTCTCTGTATAGCTCTGGCTGTCCTGGAACTCACTTTGTAGACCAGGCTGGCCTCCAACTCAGAGATCCACCTGCCTCTGCCTCCCAAGTGCTGGGATTAAAGGCATGCACCACCACCGCCCGGCGTGTATGAGTGTTTTGCCTGCATGTCTGTGCATTGTGTGTGTACTGTTCTTGCAGAGGTCAGGAGCAGGTGTCAGACCCTCTGGAACAGGAGTAGTGTAAGGAGTAATGTTAGCTCCCACTTGGGTGTTAGAAATGGAACCAAGGTCTTTCGCCAGAGCAGCCAGTGCTCTTCCCTGCTGAGATCGTCAGCATCTGCACTCAGCCTTCAATAAATAGCCTCTTCCTGACCTTCAGTCCTTGGCATATGGACCTACTGACCCACCGGCTGGCCGGCCTGCCTGCCTTAGATGAGATAGGATCTCATACAGCTCAGGCTGGCCTAAAAGCCCTGATCCCCTACATTCTAAGTGCTGGTATTATAGGCCAGGCAGGCACCGAGCCCTTGGTACTCCTGCCTAGGTCTCCTGGGTGTCAGGTTTCCAGGTGTGTGGGCTTTTTTTTGTTTTTATTATTGACAAACTTTCTCAAAATTTTCTTTTCACTCAAATAAGGTGCCTACTTAACCTATAGTCCGTCAAGTGCATCAGTGTATTATGCTGGTTTGCCTTTCTAGTTCACATTACAATAAAATCACCAGTGTTAGACTTAGGAAATCCTGCTGGATTTTAATCTCCCTTTCTGAAATCCTCTCCTGGGCTGCCTGGCGGGGCTCCTGCTGTAGGAGTGTCAGTGACTCAGGCTCTACTGTGTTTATTAGCTTTGCATGCACCATTCAGTAATATGTTCAGTTAAAACTGGTCTTCATTTCTTCCTAGGTCTCCATTTTGTCAGCCATGGAGCTCATTTGGAACCTGTGTGAGATTCTTTTTATCGAGGTAGCACCAGGTAACACCAATTTGTTTCATACAGCCTCAGTTAGCCCAGGCTAACTCTTGTCATAGCATCACAGGGTCCCTGTCATCCTCTGTCCTTCCTAGTTGCGGGAATAAACCTCTCTCCAGTCAGGTCTTCTGCTTTAGATTCACATCGGTGCCTCTGCTTTGGGTAGCGTGGAAGGACCGTGCTGCAGATGAAGCTGGGGTCTTTTGTGTGACACGAGTCTCTCCTCAGCTGGCCCTCTCCTCCTCCATCTTCTTGACTGGGTCCGACTGCATGTGTGCGAGGTGGACACTTTGTCGGCAGATGTCCTGGGCAGTGACAACCCGAGCAAGCATGAAAGCTTCTGGAACTTGGTGAGTGGGCATGGACCCTGGCCGCCTCTGTTCTGCCGTGCGCTCTGCATGCTGCGGACAGCTGACTGGGAGGACCCGCTGCAGCCTTGGCTGGGCTCTCTGAGTTTATGATTGTGGAGCAGGCCTTGCATCTTTCCTTCTCTGCTCCAGAGCAGTTCAAAACTAATTTAGCATGGAGAGATGGTTAGCTTGCCATCAGAAAAGGAGGTTTTTGTTTGTTCTTTGAGGAAGAGAAGGCATGAAGATGCTAAGTGGTTGATGGGACTGAGGTGGGTGGGGCGCACATGAGCATAGGTGGTCTGAGGTAGGAGAATCCTCCACGGCAACAGTTGTCAACCTGTGGCTCAAGGCCCCTAGAAGGTTTGCATATCAGATACTACGTTGCTATTCATAACAGTAGCAGCGAAATAATTCCATGGCTGGAAGTTACCACAACATGAACTGTATTAAAGGGTCTGAGCATTAGGAAGGTTGAGGCGCAGTGGGTGTCAAGGGGCTTGAGGTGGTATTGTAGTGAATGCCTACATAGCATCTGAGAGACCAAGGTCTCCATCACCACAAGAAGAGAAAGTATCTTTCTGGTTGCTTTGCTGGCTTACTTTGTTGAATTTTTTTTTTTTTTTTTCCGAGACAGGGTTTCTCTGTGTAGTCCTGGCTGTCCTGGAACTCACTCTGTAGACCAGGCTGGCCTCGAACTCAGAAATCCGCCTGCCTCTGCCTCCCAAGTGCTGGGATTACAGGCGTGTGCCACCACGCCCGGCTTACTTTGTTGAATTTATTTATGAAATTTTTTTAAAGATTTATTTACTTTATGTATATGAGTACACTGTAGCTGTACAGATGGTTGTGAGCCATCATGTGGTTGCTAGGAATTGAACTCAGTCATCATGTGGTTGCTGGGATTTGAACTCATGACTTCTGTTCGCTCTGGCCAGAGATTTATTTAATATTATATGTTAAGTTCAGTATAGCTGTCTTCAGACACACTAGAAGAGGGCATCAGATCTCATTACAGATGGTTGTGAGCTACCATATGGTTGCTGGGATTTGAATTCAGAACCTTCAGAAGAGCAGTCAGTGCTCTTAACCACTGAGCCATCTGTCCAGCCCTATTTTTGAATTTTAATTCAGGGTTTCTCTACCAGGCTGGCTTGGAGCCCACCGAAATCCACCTGCCTTTGTCTCCTAACTGCTGGGATTAAAGGTGTGGCCACCACTGCTCCATTTTTTTTCCCTTCCTTCAGACAGGATATCTCTGTGTAGCCCTCACTGTCCTGGAACACTCTGCAGACCAGGCTGGCCTCGAACTCACAGAGATCCACCTGCCTCTGTCTTCTTAGTGCTGGGATTTAAAGGCATGCACCACCACTGCCCGGCTTTTTTTTTTAATGTATATAAGTGTACCATTGCTCTCTTCAGACACACCAGAAGAGGGCATCAGACCACACTGCAGATGGTTGTGAGCCACTATGTGATTGCTGAGAATTGACTTCAGGACCTCTGGAAGAGCAGTCAGTGCTTTTAACTACTGAGCCAACTCTCTCCAGTCTACCATTGCCCAGCTTTAATCAGTGTTCCTGTTGTTGTAATAAAAACCATGACCAAAGCAAGTTCGGGAGGAAATGGCTTATTTGGTTTGTTTATATTCCAACATAGTTGTTTTCTACCCCTCCCCCCCAGGGTTTCTCTAGGGTTTCTCTGTCTAGCCCTGGCTGTCCTGGAACTCACTCTGTAGACCAGGCTTGCTGGAACTCAGAAATCCACCTGCCTCTTCCTCCCAAGTGCTGTGATTACAGGCCTGCGCCACCACCGCCCGGCCCAACATAGGTGTTTATCGTCAAAGAAAGTCCGAGCAGGAACCTGGAGGCTGAGCTGATGCGGAGGCCACGGAGGGTGCTGCTCACTGGCTGGCTCCTCATGCGTTGCTCAGCCTGCTTTCTGAGAGAAGCCAGGAATGCCAGCTCAGGGATGACATCACTCACAATGTGCTGGGCCCTTTCTGTCAATTCTAATTAAGAAAATGCTCGCCGGGCAGTGGTGGCGCACGCCTGTAATCCCAGCACTTGGGAGGCAGAGGCAGGTGGATTTTTGAGTTCGAGGCCAGCCTGGTCTACAGAGTGAGTTCCAGGACAGCCAGGACTATACAGAGAAACCTTGTCTCAGAAAACCAAAAAAGGAAAAGAAAATGTTCTATGGGTTTGTGTACAGCCTTATCTTATTGAGACTTTTTTTTTTAGTTTAGGTTCCTTCCTCTGATTGACTATAGGCTGTAATGAGCAGACATTAACTAGCCAGCATAGGGGGTAGTTCTTGCTGACTTAGGGTCAAGGCGACCTGGAGAAGTCAGCACTTCAGTGCCGAGCCTTCTGCTGAAGCTCCTGGTCCCACATCTCTTTGCAGGTGACTGTTTTGGTGCTTCAGGGCCGGCTCGATGAGGCACGGCAAATGCTGTCCAAAGAAGCTGATGCCAACCCCTCTTCTGCAGGCATGTGCCGCGTCCTTGGGGATCTGATGAGGACAATGCCCATTCTCAGCGTATGTGGGAGCTGCCTTGCCTACCTGGTCTTGGGAGGTGGGGATCAGCGAGCATGTGGGTCTGAGCAGCTGAGAGCCTCACAGCCAGCCTCTCCCCCAGCCTGGCAATACTCAGACACTGACAGAGTTGGAGCTGAAGTGGCAGCACTGGCGTGAGGAGTGTGACCGACACTTGCAAGACAACACATTTGCAGCCAGCCCCCGTCTGGAGTCTCTCTGCAAGGTGATCAGGGCTGGGGACCTGTCTAGGGACCCTGGTGTCCCAGGCCTTAAGGAGGGGGCTGTTAAGTCACTTGGCTGTTGAAGAGGGAGTTTTGCACTTCTCGAATTGAGACTCATGGCCCCGGATAAGTCAGGAGATCTTGCCTGTGAGGACAAAGCTCAGAGAATGAATGTCTCTCTTCAGATCATGCTGGGGGACGAGACCGCCTTGTTGGAGCAGAAGGAGCTTCTGAGCAACTGGTACCATTTCTTAGTGACGAGGTTGCTGTATTCTAACCCCACAGTGAAGCCCATTGACCTGCACTTCTATGCCCAGGTGAGTGACTGTGAGGGACTTCTTGGTGTGGCCTTCATGCCACAGGAAGGCTCACTTACTGCAGTCCTCTGGGGAGGAACCCCCCTAGACGCCCACTCAGCAGTCTGGCCGTTCCCTTCCCCTCAGTCTCTGCTTCAACCTTGGACACTGACGAGGTATCCCCTTTACCACAGTCCAGCCTAGACATGTTTCTTGGAGGTGAGAGCAGCCCAGAACCACTGGACAACATTTTGATGGCGGCCTTTGAGTTCGACATTCACCAAGTGATCAAGGAATGCAGGTAAGACACCCCTCGTTTTAACTTTTTTGACAAGGTCTCTCTATGTACCTCTCACTGTCCTGGACCTTTCTATGTAGAGAGGCTGAGCTCTAGATCTACTTGCTTCTGTCTTCTGTGTTGGGATTAAAGGCATGCACACCACACCCGCTCAGTCATTACACACTGCAGCCAGCACTCACTTCCACATGGCTTGTTCTCCTTATGGTCCCTTTCACTTTCCTTCCTGGTTTTGTTACTTTTTATGTGTAGTGTAGGGCTTGTTTTTACATTAGTGTGTGTGCTCTGTGTGTCTGTGGTGGTTAGTGCGCATTGTGAGTGTGTGTGCTCTTTGTGTCTGTGGTGGGTAGTCTGCATTGTGAGTGTGTATGCTCTGTGTGTCTTGTAGTAAATGTGCATTGTGTGTGCGCTCTGTGTGTCTGTGGTGGTTAATGCACATTGTGAAAGCCTCAGCTTCATTGCCTTGATGTTGAACTGAGCCAGAAGCTTGCTGTCCCTCCTTGGCTACCAGGCCCAAGGATTTGTCCGTTCCTCTGCCTCCTTGTAGGAGGCATCCACAGCTCCCCCTGGCTGATTTCCTGGTGTGATCCCTCATGCTTGCACAGCAAGCATCCTTATGTACCTACCATCTCCCCATCTTGTTGTGTTTTAGGGCTAGCTTGGTACTACTGACTGTGTAGCCTAGGTTGGCCTTGAAATTTCAAAAAAAAAAAAAAAGAAAAAGAAATCTCCAGGGATTACAGTAGGCAGCACCTCTCCTGCCTTTTCACCTGCGTTGCTGTAGGTCTGCTGGTTCGTACTTATTGTTGAATAGAAACTTGTCTTCTCACCGCTCTAGAGGCTGGAAGTCTAAAGTGAAGGTTGGGAAGGAAGGGCACAGCCATCACATTTTCTTGTGATGGTTGTGCCCTGCTTTAGTGATTACCCATTGTTGGTTTTGTGAGACAGTCTCTTGTCATCACTTAGCTGTAAAGGAGTTCACTGTGTAGCCAGGCAGGCCAACAGTGCTGTCCCAGCCTTCCTAGTGCTAGGATTATGATTATATGAGTGTGTTTGAGCCAGAGGGGAGGAATGCCCTGCCTCAACTGGTGCAAAGGGAGAGACTGGGGACACAGACTATTAAGCTCCTTTGTAAATTTACTGCATTTTATTTGTGAGGGGGAATCATCTCCTTTTTTTTTGAGACAGGGTTTCTCTGTATAGTCCTGGCTGTCCTGGAACTCACTCTGTAGACCAGGCTGGCCTCGAACTCAGAAATCCGCCTGCCTCTGCCTCCCAAGTGCTGGAATTATAGGCGTGCGCCACCACGCCCGGCCGAATCATCTCCTTCTAAAGGCCTATTACTGCCCTTATAGCCATAATTAGGACTACCCAGGACTCCTGCCTGACTGTATGCGAACAGATCATGGCTTCTGAGGAGTTGGGGATTCACTGGGGTGTGAGAGCTACCTTACTTATACTTGTTTCCATTTCAGGGATATTCGAACTAGCATTGTAGGAAATGACATTGTAGGGAATAGCCAGGCTTGGCAGCTCATGTTTATAATAATCCTACCACCTGTGAGGCTGAGGAGTGAAGGATCAGGAGCTCAAAGGCCAGCCTCTACTACATCAAAAGTCCAAGGATAGCCTGGGCTGTGTGAGACTATATTAAAGAAAAGAAAATGTACAAAGGGCATGAGAGATCATTGAGCAGGTAAAAGGTGTTCGACACCCAGTCTGAAAAGTTTGGTTACTGTAAAGTAAGTGGTGGAAAGAGCGAGCTGACTGCAGAAGATGGTTCTTTGACCTCCCATGTGTGCTGTGGCTCTTGGCACTTGCATTCAGACATACGGATAAATGTTCAAGACCATCTAGGAGTAGTGAACGTACTAGCAGGCACCTGGGGGCATGCTTTACTCTGCCTGAGAGTGCTTCCCAGCAGTTCAGTTTTAGCCAGGTGGGCTGTGAAGCTGGTAGCTGGGATTGACAGCCCTCTCTCCGAGTGTGTTCCCATTGCAGTGAACCTTAACTGAAGTAGGGAGTGTCTAAGAGAACAAATCAAAAGTAAGCCTTCCTGGCTGATGTAGTCATCCCCTTAGGACGTGTCAGGAGGATTGGAAGTTCAGGTTCAACCTTGGCTACACAGTGAGTTTGATTCCTGAGTTACATGAAACCCTGCCTCAGAAAACCAAAACTTTGCTTGGTGAGGTAGCACATGTTTTTCAGTCCTAGCACTAGGGAAGCAGAGGCGGGGATCTCTGGGAATTCTGGGTTAGGGCAGGGCAGGGCTACATAGCCTCAAACAAATGGGGAATCTTCCAAGAGTCTCCATATGTAGTACTAAAGTTCTGGCTGTTTGTATTGTATTGAGAATTGTATTGCAGCTTGCTGAGACCAGAGGACGGTGGGAATGGCAGCAGATAGCCTGACTTAGTGCTGTGTTCCCTATTGGGATTTGTTCTTGTTGATCTGGGCATGGGAAGGATATCCCTCATGCTACTATGTGGGATTTTTGAGGGGGTCTCATTGTGGTTCAGGTACATAATTATGGTTAGCCTTGAACTCATCTTCCTGCCTCCCCCCCCCCTTTTTTTTTTCTTCCCAGAGTTGAGGACCAGACCCAGGGCCTTGCACTTTCTAGGCAATCACTGTACTAGCAAGTGCTCTACCACTGAGCTAAATCCCCACCCCATGCCTGTCCTTTCTAGGAATCAGGATGACATGTGTACCACACTTGCCTTTTTTAGTAGTTTGTGTGTGTGTGTGTGTGTGTGTTCATGTGTGTGCTCATGCCCTTTTGTTGCCAGTAGAGATCTAAGAACAAGTTGATTCTATTATCTGGGTTCTGGGCATCAAACTCAGGTCATCATGTTTGCCATCAGGTCCCTTTTCCCTCAGCCATTTCTCTGGTCAACCCTTCCAGTCTCCTAAAAGCATAGGGTGTGTGGGTTTCCTGCTCATCTCAGTCATGTGATGCTGACTTCTTTCCTTCCCCTGACCTTTTACCTTGGTGTCTGGATTTACAGCATTGCCCTAAGCAACTGGTGGTTCGTAGCTCACCTCACAGACCTTTTGGATCACTGCAGACTCCTCCAGTCACACAATCTCTAGTAAGTTGGCCAGATACACTGACCCTTTCTTACATCACCAGGTTTTTTTAGGGGGGGCGGCCAGTAGGACAGGAGCAGGTAGGTTGTAGGAACCACAAAGTTGTTGTCTTTTTTTCCCCAGCTTTGGCTCTAACATGAGAGAATTCCTCCTGCTGGAGTATGCCTCGGGGCTGTTCGCTCATCACAGGTAGGAAGGCCCCACAAACGTCCTGACCACGTGGTGCCAGGAAGCTTCACTGTTCTCCGCTGGTTCTGAGGGCTCAGGAGGATGAGCATCAGATGGCAGTGCCCAGAGCCATAGGGCAGCCTCTCAACATCTTCATTCCTTCCACCTTAGCCTGTGGCAGCTGGGCGTGGATTACTTTGACTACTGCCCGGAGCTAGGTCGAGTTTCCTTGGAGCTGCACATCGAGCGGATTCCTCTCAACACGGAGCAGAAAGCCTTGAAGGTGCTGAGGATTTGTGAGCAGCGGCAGATGACTGAACAAGGTGACAAGGCACTTCTCCAGCCTGTCTCCTGGGCTGTCAGGGCGTCCCTAGGCTGAGCAGTACTTACTCTGAGACAGCTTACTGCTGCACCCTAGAGAGACAGTGTGGAATACATGCCAAGACATCATCAGGGAGGGGCAGAAGGAAGACCTGGGGTTGGCCTTTAAAACAGAGAAATCAGGCCCTTTGACTTTTAGCTTCTCAGAGCCTGTGGCCAGAGCTGAGTCCTATGTAGGTGGGAGGGTGCTACCAGCCAAGCCTGGACCAGTGGGGAAGCTTGGCAGGAACACACAGCAAAAGGAATGGGGTCAGCAGCTTTGACTACTGCTGAATGAGAATCACTTGCATGCTTCAGCCATTCTTAGAAGCCCATGGTGTTCAAGATCTGAAAAAAGGAAGATGTGATTTTTGTGGTCTCAGGACTCATAATGGTGGGACTATTCATGTGGAGGAAAACCAAGACCTTTTTTTGACACCCAAGGACAGACACCCAGAAAACCAGTCTAGTGAGTGGATCATCTGCAGCAGTTTCTGGTTTTCTCACTTAGCTGTATATTGAGTGCTTTAGATTGTAGTGAGGCTGTAGGAAGGCCAAGCCTGTCCCCCACAGGGCTTTTCACGGGAGGGATTATAAGGTAGGTGTAAGCCTTTGCCTTTTGTCTTTTTCCTGCAAAGTTCGAAGCATCTGCAAGATCTTGGCCATGAAGGCTGTTCGCAATAATCGTCTGGGCTCAGCCCTCTCTTGGAGCATCCGAGCCAAAGATGCTGCCTTTGCCACACTCGTATCAGACAGGTAGGTGAAGCTTTGGTTGGCTAGAGCGTGACGAGGGCCTAGTATTGCTGCTCTAACCTTTGGGTTGGGCCCTGCAGATTCCTCCGGGATTACTGTGAGAGAGGCTGCTTTTCTGACCTGGATCTCATTGACAACCTGGGGCCAGCCATGATGCTCAGCGATCGACTGACATTTCTGGGTGAGTCTCCGACATTCTTTCTCCTAGGTAAACCAGGGTGGATGTTGGGGGGACGGAAGACAGCTAGCCTCTGTATGCCTTAGCCTTTGCATAGTTTGGTAACATTTTATTTCCCAAAAATTCCAAAATTAGGGAAAGAAATAGTACATTTCTTTAGAAATGTAGAATAGAGAAAATGACACATTTTACATACACTTTTCATACTTATAAGACAGTGTACCTCTGGCTGCCCTGGAAATCCCTATGTGGACCAGGCTAGCCTCTCACACAGAGAAGTCCTTTTGTCTTACCTCCCCAGGTTAGGATTAGCCTGGGGAGAGTTTGGTATGGTTTCCGTGTCCTATGTCCCATAACCAGAGATTTCTTCATTGTGTGAGCTGGCAGTCCACTGCAAGAAGAGATGAATGTCTCCCTCTACCTGATGTATATCACCAGGATTCATGGAGTATTTTAATCTTCTTAAACTTCTGTTTTGTGTATTGGTGTTCACCACATATAGGCCTGGTGTTTGCAGAAGCCAGAAGAGGGTCCCCCATCGGACTGGAACTAGTCGGTTGTGAGCTGGCATATGGGTGTTGGGCATTGAATTCATGTCTTCTGTTCAAGAATAGTACAATTAACAGAACCGCCTTTCCAGCACTTTTACTGCTCTCTTACAATCTATTGCACTGATACTTCCCCAGATTTGGTGCTCATAAAGATCTTTGAATCCTACATTTCAATTAGTTGTGAACTTGAGACTATTCTAGAAACATTTCCAGGTATATGGAGTTCTCCTAAGTTAAAGCCAGGATAGCTTTTCTAAGATCGGGTAAGTAGAGAGGACTTTTGAGGTGAACTCACTCCCCTCAACAGGAAAGTACCGGGAGTTCCACAGACTGTACGGGGAGAAGCGCTTTGGTGACGCGGCTTCTCTTCTGCTGTCCCTCATGACCTCTCAGATTGCACCTCGTTCCTTCTGGATGACTCTGCTCACAGATGCCCTTCCTCTTTTGGAACAGAAACAGGTAAGACTTCATCACATCTAACCTGTCAATTCCGTGCCTTTGGTGGTCTTCCCCACCTGGGTTCCGTAGCTCATATCTGCCACCTAAGTACTGTGTGTGCGTGCGTATAAGGCTCAGGCGCCAATCCTGTATTCATTCCAGAACAGCTGGAAGGGTTGGCCTCACTAGAGTGATGGAGGTGAGGTGAGGAGCACACTAGCATCCTAGTGCTCACTATGCAAGTATTTTTCCCAAAGACTTTGGCCCCATGCCTAGACACAGGCTCTTCCTGTGGAGCACCCGAGTGAAGCGGCCTCTTTCCCCTAGGTGATTTTCTCAGCAGAGCAGACATATGAGCTGATGCGATGCCTGGAAGACTTGGCCTCTGGGAGACCAGAGTGTGGAGAACCTGATGCCCAGCGACTGCAGGTCATTGAACTCCTGGGGAGATGGTTCTGTGCTGAAGTGGGAAAGGATTTCGGTCTCAGGATTTCCTTCCATTAGCATCTTTATGACCTTGTGTGCCTGTTAGCTACTTACCTGTTCTGTAGCACCGACTTTAGAAGCAAGGCATCCCACTGCAGAGCCACTTAGTGTGCTATACTGGCCTCAGCCTGAACCTGTAACCCTGGGTTCAGACTGCTGTGCTCTCCTGGAATGCTGCCTGTTGCCCCTCACACTGCTCTTCTACTTTTTAGGATGACGACATAGAGACGACCAAGGTGGAGATGCTGAGACTGGCTCTTGCCCGGAATCTTGCTCGGGCAATTATAAGGGAAGGCTCACTGGAGGGCTCCTGAGAGACGACGAGGACAGTTGCAATATACTACCTTTGTATGGCAATGTAAATAGGTTTTAAAAGAATAAATTGTTTTGCAAATATAAGACCAGTTATTAATCTGACCAAGGAGGTTTTTCAATCGTCTATCCTGAGCCTGACATGGCAGAATGAACAGCATTTGTTTTTGAGATGGATGCTTTACTCCTGGCTTTTGAGCTCACTGATCGAGAACAGCCCCACCCATCCCATTAAACTAGGGACCCACAGGAGGGTGCAAGAGGAGTAATACTGCCTGAATGCAGTTGACAAGGTATGTTTTTGGAGGCCTAACCCCACTTAGCCAATGACCACAGATCACCCTCCATCTAACTTATCTTCTGACAAAAGGCTTCAGAGACCTCCTTGGAATCCATACATGGTGCCCGGCCACTGCTCTGTATTCAAAGATGCCAAGCAGGGTGACATGGTTTTATTTCACATGCAGCAAAACAAGGGCAGGAGGTGGTACATCCAGTACAGCTATTGACTGAAGCAGTGACCTCAGTAGTAGTGAGCAACACTCATAATTCAAATATTTAAAGACTATATTGACATAGTAATCCCATAGATGCTCCAGCACCGAAGTAACCAGTCTCTGGAAAGCTTTTGGATTTATTCCATCATCAGTGAAAATAGTTTTTTTTGACCTGTCCTAAGGAAAGTGTAAAACCTGCTAGCTAAGGACAGTAGCTTGGAGGTAGGCCAGATGACCTCTAGACAGCAAGGATGCTCTAAGGTGGGAACAGGGCACACAGCTGAGCCCAGTGGACTGCTGTCTACCCTTTCCCAGCTCCTATCAGCTTGAAAGTTTCTGGCCTGGAGCCGCGGGTCATGCTGAGGCACGGCACTGTGGAAGCAATAGGGTCTGGCCACTCAGTTCAAGCATAGACCTCTCAGCTCAGCTCCAGACCCAACATATCGCCCGCCAACAGTGCCCCGCAATCTGGGGAAAGTGGGTGTTGGGTGCAGCACGAAAGGACAAAGTCTAGTGCAATGTGTGTGACCCTGAGACTTCCTGGGTCCAGCCATAGGTGCCACACCACATTTTGTGTGGCAGGGAGAGGGAGTGACTAAAGCAGGATGCAGAGTGGCAAGAGGTGTCTCCCCCTTAAAGGCTTATGGGGAGCACAGCCGTTTATTTCATGCCAAGCAAGAGGTAGTGAGTAGGATGGCCTATTCCCACCGCAGGAGGTACGCCTTTCCCAGAAAGCCACAGTACCTGCTTCTGAAGGGAGCACTGGCACTTCCATTTTCCTTCCTGTCCCTAGGTGAGGCTATCAGGCCAAGTTCTCTGTCCTGCTAAGATGTCCATAGGACACAACCTGCCACTGTAAGCACATCACATCACTTACTCAGTAGCCACTGCAGGGTGGGTGCTGCTGCTTGCAGAAGTGAAGACTACAGCACTCCACATTTCTCACTCGGCCAGCGCTGCCCACTTCAGTCCAGGAAGCAGCAGTGCCTACTAGCAAAGATCCCTGGACACCAAGGGGAGGTCCAGTCTCCTAAGCCAGGCCTCTTCAGGGTGTAAAGACGCAGTTCTTGAAGGGGTTGGAGAGGAACTGTTCAGAGCCCTCTCCCTGGTATCAAGGAATGCCAGTAAAAAAAGGGAAATCCTACTCTGGGCCGAGTCCACCATCCCAGAGTGGCCAATGAAGCCACAGGGGACTCCAGACCCACACAGTACGGCTACTTCAAGTCACACAGGTAGATAAAACAGGTCCTTTTAGGGGCCCAGAAAGAGATGACCAAAGCAGCAGCTTGGTTCCTGACACAAGTGCCAGGGCCCCGCTCCACACCAAGCTATGAACACTGTCCAGGGTGTACAGTGGCTGGACTGGCCAGAGCCTGTCTCGGCTGCCTGCCTTCCAAGTAGAGATGGCAACATGTGCTGGGGTCATAGGTTCCCCCACTGCTCCACAGGAGGAAACTGGTCCACTTCACCCAGTTCTGTGCTCAGCTGCTCCCCCAGAGCAAAGGTCAGTTTATATCGAAGCCGCACCTTTTCCTGTAATAAGAGGGCTGCAGATGAGACTCAGTCCAGGAGCTCCCCCCTGCAAGACACCGTCTCTCTCCCGGCCACACTCATGACTCAGCTGGAGGGATGCACTGGCATCACCATGTCCACCCGGGCTCAGTCCCTTAACCTGGGATGGGAGAGGGGTTACTGCTACAGGTCAGGCAGCACTTCCTGACAGTGTTCCGGTCTGGGGCAGGGGCACCCAGGTGGAATCGGACTGTGCATTCTCCCATGCTTACCTTCATTGGATTAGCCAGCAACATGACCTGGGTGATGGCTGCAGGTGGCTGGATAGGACTAAATGGAGAAAGTTCTGTCCCAGAGGGTGGCTGCAACTTCACTTTCATTGACTGAAGACAAAAAAAAAAAAAAAGAAAAAAGAAAAAAAAGAAGCTCCTTTGAAGAGAATGGTCCAAGTGTCTCAGACACCCGCTTCAGTACCTGCTAGCTACTCAAAGGCGGTCAGCACAGTAGGTTCAAGATAAGGGAGACGAAGATACCTTGGGCACTGCGGCCTGCAGCACAATGCTCTTGACTGGCAAGGGAGCTGTATTCAGCATGGAGACCACCACTACCAGCACATCAGGCCGTCCTGGAGGACACTCCTTAGCAAAGTGGAAAAGGATGCGGAAGCCATTTTTATCATAGGCTGTCACAGGAAGGGCACTGCCTGAAAGAAGGTGTGACAGGAGTGAGTGTGGTGGGGGAGCACGGCAAAGGCCCTGCGGAGCCCGGGGTACTACTAAAGCCAGCGGGATGGAGGAAAGCCGGTACGGCTGAACAGTGTTGCCCTGTGGAGCACTGGAGGACCCGTTACACGGCTGTGTGAAGAGCCGAGTGTTGCAGACATGAGTGGGACAGAGGTTAGGAACAGTTGTCCTTCTCGCAGAGGATCTAGGTTCCCAGAACCCTAGGTTTTAGTCAGCTCACAACTGCCTGTAACTGCAGTTTTCAGGAGGCCTGAAATCCTCTGACCTCTCTGGGCACACGTCAAGCACATGTATACACCAAGGCACACAGACACTCATAAGTAAAAAAAAACACAACCTTCAGAAAAGATGAGACAGCAGGCAAGCAGGCCCTTAACAGTGAGGGACTCTGAAGATCGAATCACTGCCCACAAACACCACAGCTGAGGCAGCCTGCCTGTGCCCAGCACTTACTAGGTTTGATTGATTCCAGGGGCACATGGACACTGGCCAGGGAGAGCTCGGGGCCCTTCTGAGGGCTGCCTTGGGACTGGAAGGCCGGTGACTGGAAGAGAGGGCTTCCAGGCCCAGTGGAGAAGGGCAAGAGAGGCCTGGCAGAGGCAGGAAGCAGCGGGGAGGCAGTGGGCCCAGGAGAGAAGCAAGAAACAGGTTTCACCAAGCTTGGGGTCCTGGGGCAAGGAAGGCAAGTCAGAGAGATGGTTAGAACTGCTAGGCAGCCCCTCAACCAGGCCAGTCCCTAGCTACTCGGGGTCATAGTTTCCAGCCTGACTCAGGACCAAAAGGATCCACATACTCCATCCTCTGAAGCCCCCCTCTGGGCCCGTATGACACCCCACCCTCAGCCACCCTCTTCTATTCCTTACACTTTGGCCTCTGCCAGAAGCAGATCTAGGCGGTCCGAGGTGCTGGAGCTGGGGTTGTCTGGGCCTTCGGGCTCAGCCTTTGGAACCAAGGCGGGGGCAGATCCAGAAGAGAACATGAAGGAACCAGCGCTGTGGGCTGGTGCACCGGCTGGGACCACAGGAGCTGGGAAGGCAGCAGGCAGTGGAGCTTGGGACATACTTGAGGTAGAAACTGGGGGAGGGAGCAGGGATCCATCTGAGGGGCAGGAGGCCGCAGACACTGGCCTGGGACTGAAGAAGTCCAGATCTGATGATGGTTCGTTCTGCACAACAGAAATACCAGGTGAGCAAAGATCTAGAAGGGAAGAGCTCAGCACCTACCAGGCCCTTCGGAGGTGCCCAGCATGGCCCACACAACTCAGTGTTGGGGAAGAACCCCTGGAGGCAGCATGTCCCGGCTCCCGCAGACCATACTAGAGAATACAACAAGCTCTGGCTCTAGCAGAGTGTAGCCAGCAGAGCCTGAGACTGAGCGGGCGAGTCTCGTCCCTGGGCACCTTACTGATGTTACCATTCCTGAGCCTCTACCTGGAACAGGTGCCACTGACTATTTCCAGTTGACTCTCTGGGAGCGGTGAGGGCTGCAGTGGGGGCTGCGTCAGTAAGGCCTAAGAACACAAAAGGAAGCTCAATGAGAGAAATTCCTGGGCTGAGGCCGCAACCTTCCACCCCCCAATAAAGGTCGCTTGACAAGACAAGTGACATCACTTGTAGGAAAGTGTTCCCCTGCAGCTAGACTGGGGAAGTAATTTCCCCTCGCCCTTCATGCATGACTGAAGGGCTTACGATGTTTACCCTGCAGTCCACAGGAAGGTGGTCCTGGTTACCTGAGGAAGCACACTAACCCTCAGGCTTGGTGCACCACGCCTTCCTTCCCCTAATGGCATGCCTGTACGCACCTAAACAGAGGAGCTCCTCATCCAGCAAGGAGAGGGCAGTGTTCGCGCTGTCAGGCCCTGGGGGAGCCTCAGCCTGGCTGGATGAGTGGCTTCGTGGAGGCCCGGAGGTTTGGGGAGGTGGGGGGAGGATCGGGATGCCTGAGGTGGGAGGAGCGGATGCTGGGGCCAACACTGGGGACGAGCTGCTGGGGGCGTCCACCTCGGTGAGGTCGATGAGGGTGCCTTGGCTACCGCAATTACTGTTTCCTGGATGGGTGGACAGGAAGCAGAGAGAACACTCAGGGTGAATCTAGTGTCCGTGCAGCAGAGGCAGGGCCCGGGCCTAGCTGCTAAGGCGACCTTCTGGCCCAACTCAGAGGTATTTCTCTAGGGACACTGAAAACCGAGCTTGAAAAGGCAAGGAAGGAAGTCTCCTTGCATCCTCCTGGCCACTGGGAAGGGCCACTTGAAATGTCTTGGTATCCCCTCAGGAATTCCCTGAGTGTTGCCATTTATCCCCCAGTGGTCAGGACCTGTGGCTGCTCTGAGGGCCCCAGAATAGAAATAAGAATATTTACCTTCAGAGTCAGGCATGGCTGAGGTGGTCACCTCACCATTGACGATTTGCCCTTCAATAATGGTTTTGTAAGAGTTGATGACCCTGGATAGGTTGTCACTGGCCTGTAAGATGTCCCCTACAGTAGAAGAGATTCCTCACTGTGTGGGTTTTGACAACTCTCACACGTCTAAAGTTTTGACTCATCCTTGCCAGCTACTTCTTCATACTCACCCAAACTGTTGTCATTGTCTTCTGTCTCGCTGGCTAGTTTAAATAACGTCCGTCTCTTATTCTCACAACGATCAAAGAGCTCCTGAAGGAGACCCAGACATAAAAATGACAACTAAGGAGGTTCTCAGAAGTCATCTGATTTAATGTTTATGCCTAGAAAATGGTGGGATTCCCCAACAGACCACAGAGATGCTGAGGCCTGGAGCAGAGCACACCATTGTGTCTTCGATGTCTACCAAACAGCCATTGCCCAAGTCACCTGTGCCAACTGGTAGGTAAAACGTGTCTCACTCAGTCAGCTGATTCTGTGGGCCATGTTCTTGCTATGGTAAGCCTGTGTCTGACCTCTGCATGCATGGTAATGTATGTTATGGTTGTGTAGCTTGGTGTTCTTGTAGGATTCCTAACAGTGTGAGCGGGCACAGGCTGGCCCTGACTCTTTTGCCTGCCTTTGGAATGTTTTTCCTCCTACTGGGAGGCCTTGCCAGCCTTGATATGAGAACATCGCCTGGTCTTACTACAGCTTGTTTTTTTTTGTGTTTTTTTGTTTTCAAGACAGGGTCTCTCTGTGTAGTCCTGGCTGTCCTGGAACTCACTCTGTAGACCAGGCTGGCCTCGAACTTAGAAATCCGCCTGCCTCTGCCTCCCAAGTGCTGGGATTACAGGCGTGCGCCACCACGCCCGGCAGCTTTACTACAGCTTGTTATGTATGGCATGTTAGGTTGATGTCTCTGGGAGGCCTGCTCTTTGCTGAGAGGAGGAAGTTTGGGGGGGTAGGTGTGGAAGAAGGGGGGAAGTTGAGGGGGAATAGACTGGGGGAGGAGAAATTGCAGGAGGGATGTAATGTATGACAGAAAAAAAATGAAAGGGGAAAGAGATATGTGTCGCAGAGGCTAAGCTACGAAGTCAACACCAGGGGCTCAGGGAAATCTCCTCCCCAGGTGTCCCCAAGGCTTAAAGGCAGAGTAGAGGTGAGCACCTAGGACACAATCAGCACACATAACGTACCAGGAGTGCTAGCTGTGTAAGAGACACGGTCCTTCACTCACACGCTACAGTGAACAAGCCCACAAATCAGCACATCCTCACCCAAACAGGGCCCCGGGGGCAGGGCAGAGCAGCGAGCAGGAAGCAGCGAGCCCGGCTCACCGCACTCACCCTCATGAGCTCCCTGTCGGCCTCCGACGAGCACTCCCGGCTGTAGTGGAGAAGCATCTCGTGGAGCAGCTTCACGTTGTTGTTCACCTCCTCCAGCGTGTGCAGGCGCTTGGTCACCTTCTGGATGCGCGCCTCATCCTGCCTCAGCCAAGAGGGTGCAGGAAAAGCAAGGTCACCTGGCTTGTCTTTCAACAGCCAGGCAGGGCTCATCCTTCAGCCCACAGCACAGGGCAGAGGCCAAGCCCCAGAGTGCAGCTTAGCACGTTTCCTAGGACTAGCCTGACTCACCCAGGCTGTTTTACAGTGACCCCTCCCACTTCCACTCCTCTATGCGTTCTCCCACAGGAAACCCAAGGCTCCTCCCAAACTCCCTGCAGCTAAGGGCTGGTGCAGGGGAAAAGATGGCCTAAGATCTCTGGGGAAGAACTCCATGCCCTGTGCCCAGAGGATCAGGGCCCACATACTCACTTCCTTCACCATGGACTTGATGAGTCTGTTGGCTTCCTGGAGGTCATCCGGGTTCTTGCTCTTCAGCAGCCTGGCTAAGAGCTGGAAGAGAAGGGTCTCAGTGAGGGAGGGCGGCACGCACCCAGCCCCACAGGCACAGAAGGAACTGCAATACCACGCAACACCCCTCTCCATGCTAGGGAGGTTGTGACCACCACTCAGGCGGGAAGATGTCACGTGCAAGGTCAGTTTAAAAGACAAAAAGGCACCCACCCTCTGCTTTCACACCCCTCTCCCAGTCTGCCTGCAACTGCTCATCTAAAAGAACTCCAGGTCCAAGATGCACTTTACCTTGGATTTCTCCTCATCATCAAATACAGGATTTTTGGGACGAGGTGGGGGAGAGGGGATCAGCGTCCGGTCCATGGGGATGGGGGGGTCCGACTGCACTATGCCTGAGGAGACACAAATGACAAAGAGCGTGTGCTCAGGTATGGTCACCTTGTCCCTCACACAACGAGGGCCAAATCCCTGTGATAAGCAGGAAAAAGAGCAGGCTACCCTCACCTCAACCTACTAAAATCCCAGCTAAGCCCTCATGAAAAGTCATTCTACAGAAAAGGACCCTGAAGACTCCCAGCATTCCCTTCTTTGCCTTAACTTTGCACCGTCATTGCCACACTGAGGTCAATGGAGAGGCAAGCACATACCTTGTCTCTTCAGCATGTGGTAGGCATCTTTGATCTTTGCTTCTTCCGGCAAGGCCAGCGTCCAGCTAAAAAGCAACTCGATGACCTTAGTCTTCACCTTCTCAGACACCCTGTCTCCCAAGTACTAGGAGGTAAAACGAAGTAAGAGTCTAATGTCCGAGACAGCAAGGAAGAATCGCTTTCTTCCCAGCGTGCTCCCCAAATTCCAGTTTCTAAGCACACAGACACACGGGTCACAGCCTGCAGCCTGATGGAGCAGGGGAGGGGGTGGCAGAGCCTGCAGTGAGAACAGGCCTGAGGCCAGACCTCTGTGCTTCCATGTGGAAGCTGCCTGGGACATGAAAGACAGGGAAGGTAACAAAGACTTATTTTTATTTACATAAGTGCCCACCATATATGTGGGTGCCTGAAGAGGCCAGAGGTTGGTACTGGATCCCCTCGAACCTGTAGCAAGTATTTTACTCCCCCATCCCCACCCTGGCCCCCAGCCATGTCTCCAGCCCCATAAGCACGTTTTGAGGACCGTCTGAGAATGCCGCCAGCAGAAGAACTGGCTCGCTCTGTCTAGAGCTGTTCAAATGACTCTGGCTAGCAGCGACACAGGCAAAGCCTGTGGCTGATGGAGGCTAGCAGCAGGGGACAGCCGCCCACACTCTTCCTGGACACACTGGTAGCCAGGCTGGGCGTCTGTCCACACCTCAACCTCATCAGTCCTTCGCAGCTCTAGGAACCAGCTTGGCAAGTACAGGACACAGGGTCACGTCTATGGAGGGAGATGCTAATGGAGCAGCTGAAACTGCGACCAACTGACCTTTGGAGAGACGACTTTGATTAATTCATTCAAAAACCGGAACTTCCCCACTTCATTATGAAGTCTCCTGCCACAGTTTTTCATACATGCCTCCAGCACCTGCGGCCAAAGAAAGAGGCAGTCCTTGACGGGAGCGCTGGAACAAGACCCCGGCCCCCAGTGAAGGGGCTCTGAGAAATGGCGCACTGCCCGAGAGGCTGGAGGTTAGGGCACAGCGCCGGCCACCATGGAGCCCTCCTTCCTACTACAAAGGTCAGAGGAGGGAATGTGAGTCCCAGACACTGGCAAGCTTGCTGTCAGGTGGGACAGGGTCTTCCACAAAGATACTGTCTTGGAACCTTAGAGGAAAACCAAAGTACAAAGACAAAGTTCCTTCGACTCCCATCCTGGTCCTGAGTCCTTTCCACAGACTGACATTTCTGCAGGTGTGGGAGACATGTAAATCTATTCTTCTGTGCTTACGGGACATTTCTCCTGCTTCCTTCTGTTGGCATGTTCCTATGCTCTCAGGGTCCCACCATTCACTCAGCTTGCACACAACAGTGTTTAGGTATGAAAACCTGTGTGTGTGAATGTGCGTGCGCGCGCGCGCGAGCACACGTGCACACGCTCACATCAGGTTAACCTCAGCTGCCCTTCCTGTGATAAATTCCACCTTGTTAGGAGACAGGAACTCTCGCTGGCCTGGAACTCTCTGCTTAGTCTAGGTTGGCTGACCAATGAGACTCAGGAATCTGGTTTTTTGTTTTTTTGCCACCTAGAGTCACATTTGGCTTTTATGTAGGTTCCAGGGACTGAACTCAGGTCTCATGATTCTATAGCACTTTACCCACCAAGATCAGCCTGCCTCTGAGTGCCAGGATTAAGTTCATGATCACATATGCTGAGACAGAGAGCATGTGTTAACACGCCCAGTGAGTTCTTTCCTTTTTTCAAAATAAACACACAGGGCTGGAGAGATGGCTCAGTGGTTAAGAGCACCGACTCCTCTTCTGAAGGTCCTGAGTTCAAATCCCAGCAACGACATGGTGGCTCACAACCACCTGTAAAAAGATGTGACTCCCTCTTCTGGAGTGTCTGAAGACAGCTACAGTGTACTTATAATAAATAAATAAATCTTAAAACACACACACACACACACACACATACATAAAGGAAGAATTTTATTTGTATAGGTGTGTTTATCTGCCTACATATCTGTATACCACATGTATGCAGTGCTGGAGGAAGTCAGGAGAACATGGGATACCCTGAAACTTGACTTACGTGGTTGTGATGCCAGGCATAGTAGCACACATCTTTAAACCTAGCACTCGGGAGGCAGAATTCTAGCCTGATCTACAAAGCGAGTTCCCGGGCTGTTACACAAGCCTTGTCTCAAGAAACTATAATTAAGCCGGGCATGGTGGCGAACACCTGTAATCCCAGCACTTGGGAGGCAGAGGCAGGCAGATTTCTGAGTTCAAGGCCAGCCTGGTCTACAGAGTGAGTTCTAGGACAGCCAGGGCTACACAGAGAAACCTTGTCTCGAAAAACAAAACAAAAAAACAAAAAAAAACAAAAAAACAAAAAATAGGAAGAAAGAAAAAGAACAAAAAAAGAAACTATAATTAATTAATTGATTAAGAATCCCTCGGGCTGGAGAGATAGCTCAGCGGTTAAGAGCACTGGCAGTTCTTCCGAAGGTCCTGAGTTCAAATCCCAGCAACCACATGGTGGCTCACAACCATCCATGAGATCTGATGCTCTCTTCTGGTGCTGTCTGAAGACAGCTACAGTGTACTCATCATATACATAAAATAAATAAAATCTTTAAAAAAAAAAAAAAAAAAAAAAAGAATCCCTCCAAGTGGGTGCTGGGAATTGAATCCAGGTCCTCTGGAAGGGTGGCCAGTGCTCTTAACCATGAAACAGCTTGCCCAGCTTCCAATACTTGATTCCTGTAAAGCAAGGTTTCTCAGCCGAAGCTGCTGGACACTTTGGCCTCCCCCTCTTTGCTGGGGGTTCTCCTGCGCATTCAAGGATGTTTAGCAGTGGCACTGGCTACTGCTCTCCAGTTGTCACTGTCACACCATCCCCAAAAGCATCTCCAGACACTACCAAATGCCTTCTGGAGACCAAAACTGTCCCCTGCAAGCCAGCCATGGTGACACATGCCTGTAGTATTAACACTTTGGAGATGGAGACGGAAGGATCAAAACATCTTTAAAAAAAGAAGCCCAAATTAAAACACACACACACACACACACACACACACACACACACAAAACAAAACCAACCAAGGCCTGGTTGCCTTTGGGGGAAAATCACCATTTTAGAGGTCCTGGCTCCATAATGGCCTCTAAGCCCCGTTGCTCTGTGTCTCCAGGACCCAGATGAAATCAGGCTCAGAGAAGCTGCTGGAGTCCTCTACACTTGGCTGTTGTCTGAGGAGCAAGGAAGCACTTGCATGTTCCTTCCACTGTCTGAACAAACGCGCACCTCTGCCCTGTGGCTGTGACTGTCAGCACGGCGTCTTCACTAGTAGGCAGTGCCTCCAGCTACAGGCACACTGTGTTTACTACACTCTAAGCGTCCAGACTTCCTAGGTCCTTTCTGAGCCCTGCTCTCACGTCCCTCAGGGGCCTTATGCAGGCTCTGTGCTAGCTCTGGAGGCGTGAGTACTTGTGGACCAGCCAACTGCAATGCTCTACACACACCCAACTTATATCAGGGACTTTCTTGTAGCGAGCCACATTGTCTCACCATTACAAGATGGCGCTGGTTTCCGGCCCTAATCCTGGCAAACAACTTGGTACAGGCGTGCTAATGGCATGCTGACTCAGCAGTTTCTTATCTGGGCCCTATGTTAATGAGGGATTCCTCTTGTAGCCTATCCTGTGACAAGAGCCAGGCACAAAGACCTTGGCGGCAACTGCTCAGGGATATAAGGCAGCCCATCCTTTGTCTCGGGGCTCCCCGTTTTCTCATCATCAAGGCATTCCTGAATAAAGTGCTGTTAAGAAGGATCCTCGGTGTTGCGTCGTTTCTTGCTGGACAAGTACGGTCGCAACAGTTGGTGGCTCGCACGGGGAGTCCGAGGGAAAACCCTCGTGGATCCAGAACTTCTCAGCACCAGGAAGAACGGTACCGGAAAGCTCCCTGGTAAGTAGGGACAATAAAGTTCTCCTAGGGTAAGAGGAGACAATTCCCTGGCAATTAGGGGTAATAAAGCTCTCCGAGAGTGAGAGGATAATAAGGATCCCAGGTGTAAATGGGACTATAAGGTTCACGGAGAAGTGACAATGTAGGATTTGCTGCTTAGCTCTGAAGCTATCACAGTTGCAATTCCAGTTATTTTCTTTCTTGTTTTGTACTGTTGCTTTTTGCTTAATTGGCATCGTCCAGGACACGAGTGTACCTGTGACTAAACTCTGTCAGTCACACGTAGATAAGTGTGCAAGAGAAGGGTGCTAGTGGCCTGAGATAAGGTTGCTAGGCAACATGGGGAATTCGCCCTCTAGTCCGGTTGTAATAGCCCTTAAAAACTTACTTCAACAACGCAAGTTAAAAATAGAAAAAAGGACCCTCTCATCTTTCCTTGCTGAGTGTGATCATTGCACTCCTTGGTTTGAGGTCTCTGGCTCACTAACAGTGGGATCATGGGAAAAGTTAGGACAAGATTTGGACCGGGAGGTTGAAAGACAAAAACTGAAGCCAGGCACAAAGCCCATATGGAAAATGATTCGTGCTTGCTTGAGTGAACAGAGATGTGCAGAGGCAGTTAAAACAGGACAGAAAGCACTTGAGGAACATCGAGAGAGCCTTTCAAGAGAAGAAAAGCAGCCTATTGCAGAGAAGAGAAAAGTAAAACAAAAGCCAAGGGAGACGAGAGTTGAGGCTAACGGAGGGGGGGCATCCCTTTACCCCTCCCTTAGAGAAATAACGTTGAGGGATGACACGGAGCCTGGTAGCGACGAGGAGGAGGAGTCTGAGGGTGAAGGGAAGAGTTATGGGCATGACCGGTATGACCCTGACCCTCCACAAGCAGTCAGGAGTTATACTGATAAGGGAAAGAAATTAGAGTTGAAAAGGAATATAAAGCAGTTGAAAAGATTTAAGAAGAAAGAAACAGTGAAAAAATGAGAAAAGAAAAATGAATTTCAAAACTCTCTTGGGGACAAGAAGAAACATGGAGACGTCCTGTTTCCTCTATGGACCCCAATAGAGATGTTCTTAGTACTGGATACAAGTGTTCTTTCCTCTCTATGTATTGTCATTGGTGCACCAATTTGTCTATGTGTGTCTGTCCTTGTTTTGTTGTCTGATGTTCCAAAAGCTGCTTTTGAAAAGGGCCATCAAATTGTGTGTTGATTTTCCTTGTTTTTCTAGAGGCCTGATGGTGGCAGGGCCAGACTGTCTATATGGTGTTATTCTGTATCTTGTTTTGTGTTCGTGGACTTAGACGGACGAAAATGTTTAGACTTCAGACTGACTGAAAAGTGACTCTCTTAGACTCCAACTCGATACTTTTAGACACAGAGCTGCTTGTTCTTTTGTTTCCCTTTTCTCTGCTCTCAGCCTGAGGAACCATAAATCTTGAGCTAACGCTTTGCTCCCTCCAGGAACTACTAGCTCACCACATTCCTAAGACATCTGGCACCTTGCTCAGAGTTGAATTATATCTGCCTGAGATAACCTGTGACCTTCCACTGAGCTGAAAGTTGCTGCCCAACCGAGGCTGCAAGGTTGTTCTCCGCCAAGTTAAAACAAAGAAGAGACAAGATACTTTGAAGGCCCTCTGATGGAGAAACTAAAGTCTTAAGACACTCAAGGTGGCAGATATGGGAATTCTAAATTTAAGTTGGTACAGATGGTTTATTTCATTTATTTTAAATTGTTTAGGTTATTATAATAGATATAATATTAAGCAAGAAATCTGTCTCGGTGATATTGAAGTCTTGTTTTGAGATTTATATTACAGGGATTGTTATTATGTTCAAGGCATAGATTCTTATTTGATAGAGATTTTATTTTAATACAAAATCAAGGTTTTCATTGGTATAAATACTAAAAATGTAAAAGTACAGGATTTACACCCAGTCATTCTTTGCTATTATTGTTACAGATCTGAGATGTTTAAGCCTATGAGTTTGGGGCCAAATAAAATATAAGGCTCTGAGTTTATTATTAGGGTGTTTCCTATGTTTTAATCAGAAATAACTGAAAATATTTTAACAGACAACAGTTCACATTACTTTACATAGGAAGTTGGTTTTTTAATTGGTCTTAAATTTAATATGTTTTGCATGTTTTGACTATAAAATATTGGCTTATAAGTTATTGGGCATGATTAAAAATTATTACATTGGTAACAAAAAAAGTTTAAAGCTGGTAATTTAACAAAATTTACTCAAGGGGCTACAGAGCCATTCTCAGACTTTGTAGCTAGAATGGTGGATGCTGCAGCAAAGATTTTTGGAGATGCAGAAGAGCAACTGGAACAAGGACATTTTAAACCCTCCACATCACCGTGGAATACTCCTATCTTTGATATTAAAAAGAAATCAGGCAAGTGGAGGTTATTACATGACCTTAGAGCAATTAATCAACAAATGCAAATTATGGGGCCTGTACAACGAGGCCTTCCATTGCTCTCTGGTCTCCCACAATATTGGCCAATTATTAGCATTGATATAAAAGATTGCTTCTTTTCCATCCCTTTAGCTCCTCAAGATAGTGTCAGGTTCGCCTTCACTGTTCCATCCATTAATCATGAGGAACCAGACCAGAGATATGAGTGGGTAGTTTTACCTCAAGGAATGGCAAATAGCCCTACTATGTGTCAATTATTTGTTAGTCAAGCTATTGCCCCTCTTCGAATATCGTATCCAAAGATTAAATGTTTTCATTATATAAATGACATTTTATTATGTACTAAGGATCAATCAATATTAGAGGAAGCTTATGTAAAATTGGTCAAAATGTTACAACAACATGGACTCCAAATTGCTCCAGAGAAGGTACAAAAGGGACAAATATGTGACTATTTAGGAGCACAAATTAGACCTGAGTCCATTAGGCCACAGAAGGTGGAACTTCGTAAGGACAAGTTAAATACTTTAAATGATTTCCAAAAGTTATTAGGTGATATTAATTGGATACGCCCTTATTTAAAAATTCCTAACTATGAGCTACAACCATTATATAATATCTTAAAGGGAGATTCAGCCCTTGATTCTCCTAGAACACTTACTAATGAAGCCCGGTGAGCATTACAAAAGGTAGAAAAGCAGTTGTCATCAGCTATGCTAACAAGAATTGACCCAATTTCAGATATCTTACTCTGTATCATGAAAACAATTATACAGCCATCAGCGTTGTTATGGCAAAATGGCCCTTTACTCTGGATTTATCCTAAGATATCTCCTGCTAAAACATTAGAACATTATCCTACTGCTATTGCAGACTTGGCCTTACTAGAAGTTAAAAACTGTCTTCAATATTTTGGAAAACCTCCTAACAGTATTATTGTTCCCTATACTAGCCAACAAGTGGAAATATTGTGTGCTACAATAGACGAATGGGCCATACTTTGCTGTAGTTTCCCTGATATTATTGACAACCACTATCCCAAGGACCCTTTAATACAGTTTTATAAAGGACATCCAGTGGTTTTTCCAAAAGTTACTTCCTCTCAACCTTTAGCAGGAGCCCCGAATGTTTTTACAGATGGATCAAAGACAGGTTGTGGTGCATATGTAATTGATAATGAAGATCCGGTGCTTTTCCAGTATCATCCTGATACTCCTCAAGTTGTAGAATGCAAAATAGTTATTGAGGTATTTAAGAATATCTCTGGTCCCTTTAATCTTATTTCTGATTCTACATATGTGGTTAATGCTGTACGCATGCTTGAAACTGCGGGACCTATTAAAGCATCTAGTACGGTGTGCCTTCTTTTTAAGGAGTTGCAAAAACTTATATTAGCCAGACATTGCAAGTTCTTTGTTCAACACATCCGAGCACACACAGGCCTTCCTGGGCCTTTGTGCGCAGGCAACAATATAGTGGATAATAGTACCCGTCAGCTTTTTATCTTTCATGCAACACCCTTTGATCAAGCACAACAGTTCCATCAACAATTCCATTTACCCTCCAAATCTCTCCAACAAAAATTTGGTCTCTCTAGAGCTCAAGCTCGCAAAATAGTCCAAAATTGCATTACTTTCCTCCATCCACCACATATCGGAGTAAATCCTCGTGGGCTACTACCACTTAAGGTTTGGCAAATGGATGTTACACATATTTCATCTTTTGGAACTCTAAAATATGTTCATGTTTCAATAGATACCTGTTCTGGTGTAATACATGCAACCCCCATGACAGGAGAAAAAACACGCAATGTTGTTACTCATTGCCTAGAAGCCTGGGCTGCCTGGGGTAAGCCTGAACAACTTAAAACAGACAATGGTCCAGCATATACTGCTCAATCATTTGCAACCTTTTGTGCACAATTACACGTGTCTCATGTTTCTGGATTGCCTTACAATCCACAAGGACAAGGCATTGTGGAACATGCTCATCGTACGCTAAAGGAAATTCTATTAAAACAAAAAGGGGGAATAGGCGAAGGCCGCACCCCTAGAGAACAAATATCACTTGCTCTTTTTACCTTAAATTTTTTAATATTGGATGATCATGGCCGTTCTGCAGCTGAGCGACACATGAGCCAGACTAGTGTACTGAATGATTATGTAAAATGGAAATATATTCTGTCTGGCACATGGAATGGCCCAGATCCCGTGATCGCGAGATCTAGGGGAGCGCTTTGTGTTTTTCCACAGAATCAGACTGATCCTATCTGGGTACCTGAGAGGCTGACAAGGAAAGTACCACGACACGATGAAGATCGTCCTGAGAACACTGACGCTGATGGCATTGTGGAATCTGGTGACACCTGATAAGATTACCTTATGGGCCATAACTAGAACTTGGCCAGTTCCTTTACCCATACACACTAATTCTACCCTTCTTCCAACATTCTTTTCTACTTCTTGTGCTCATAATTTGCCATGTATTATCCCTTCTGGAGAAGCTCCACAAAAATATAGTGCCTCTAATTATTCCTTGGCTGGCACTCTATGTTTCACTACCATTAATAGTTCTCTGCCATGCATTTGGCTACGCAATGGGACCATTGCTAATTGGATGGATCCTTTGCAAACCTTGCAAACAAGTCCTGGAATCCTCAATCAGGCTCTTTCCAAAATTGCCTCTGGTATCTCTTCTAGTA
This sequence comes from Apodemus agrarius, assembly GCA_964023405.1. NCBI lineage: Eukaryota > Metazoa > Chordata > Mammalia > Rodentia > Muridae > Apodemus > Apodemus agrarius. Next base: position 103,208,537 of record OZ030015.1, read on the forward strand.
ATGGTTTGATTAATAGTGACACCTCTCAAGATCTCAACTTTACCACTTTAATCATGCTTCATTCTGGTATTCGCCCCACTGGTCCCGGGGCAGGAGACTGTAACTCTAACTCTGCTAAGAGAAAAGTATTACCCACTTGCAATCCATACCAAGGATTTCCTCCAGAATTCTCACCTTGTCAATCTCCCCAGCATCGTGAGAAGGAAATCATTCCTGGTTTTGAATTTTCACCACCTTTAGGCCAGTATAAGTTTTCCTGGGATCAAACAGGAAAGGAAAATGCCTGGCCATGGTTTGATTGGGTCTTATCTAACAGTCAAGGAGCATTTACTTCACTGACCCCTTTCGCCAGATTTGGTAATCAGCGTTTCTCCTTGTGTAGTATTTCTGCACTGCGTAAAAGCTATGGACAATTTAAAAATATCAAAATTCAGCAGTTAGTTAGGGATGCTAGCTTTAATGCCGCTAAGGTTTGTGTGAAACCTCCGTTCTTTTTCCTATTAGCCACTAACATTAGTGATATAAGTCTTAATTGCAACTCTTCACAAGTTGATTGTTATCTGTCAGAGTGTTGGAGTGAGAACAACAATGAGACAGCATTGATAGTACATTTACCTATGTTTGTTCCGTTGCCTGTGGAGGATGATACAGACCAATTCCCCATTGTCAATATCTTTAGGCAGAAAAGAGATTTTGGCATAACAGCCGCTATCATCTCCGCTATAGCTGTGTCTGCTGCGGCTGCAACTACGGCTGCCGTAGCTATGACTAACCAAGTACAAACAGCCAGTACAGTGAATACTATAATTGAAAAAACTGCGTTGGCCTTGCAAACTCAAAATAACTATAACGCCCATATAGAATCAGGAATTCTTTTGGTTAATCAAAGAGTGGATGTATTACAAGAAGAGATAGAAGCTCTGCATAAGATGATTCAATTATCTTGTGTACATGCCCTGAAGGGCCTCTGTGTTACGCCTATACGGGCAAATGTTACTGCTTTAAAAGAACAGCAGGCAATACTCAGCGATTATTTGAAAGGGAATTGAACCGTTCAAGGTGAAATCCTTACTATACAACTTGTTTTTCAGATAGCCTCACTTAATGCAACGAGACTGGACCCTGACACATTGGGAGACTTCACATCGTGGATTACTCGAGCATTCTCCTGGGTGAAGGAATGGGCGGGCATGGCTGCAATGGCTGCTCTTATGTGTTTGGCTGCTTTTGTCTGCCTATGGTGCTTCTGTCGCCTTAAGAGAGATCACAACAGTTATAAAGCTGCAATGTACCAAGCCCTTGTTGCCATGAATGAGGGAGAGAAGCCAGCCTCCTGGCTTGCTTCACTAGAACCGTAACTGGAGGTTTCGCCCCCAGACCTATTTAGGCACATGCAAGGGGTATTTCTGTGTTGACTGTATTCAATGACGGGTAACCTCCCCGGCGCTTGGATCAACCTAAGACATGGGGCCCGGTGGGCGATAGGGTAACCCTAGGACGGGTAAGACCAAGCTGTGGCAAGGGGATGACCTAAGACAGAAGCAGTCAAAATTAACCCCAGTGCCATGTCTGGAAAGTCCCTTGCTTGGGAATCACCTCCTAAAAATTGGTGAGTGTATGATGAGAGTGTGTGATGAGAATGTGATATACAGGCTGTAGTATTCGCACTAGATGCACTGTGGCTCTGTCCACGTAATTTTTTGCACTCTACCGTTCCTGAGAGTTGTAAGGCAAAGCACTGCACAGAGAGTAGCTAATGACCGGTCTAGCTCTCTCTGGAAGGAATGTCTGATTGCATGAAGGTTGCGTGTCCTAGAAACCTTTCCCCTAAAAAACGACACGAGAGCTGGTCAAGGTCTCATTTGAGTGATGAGCTCGATAGCAGACTTTGTACAATACTCCTCACTACCAACTCAGGGGAATCAGACCTCTACCTTCACCCAGGTACGACATTGCGAAAGATGGTGCAGAAGTGTATACATTGCCTGGAGTGAGTGAGTTGTTTGATTGGCATCAATATAATAAAAAAGGGGGAGCTGTAGCGAGCCACATTGTCTCACCATTACAAGATGGCGCTGGTTTCCGGCCCTAATCCTGGCAAACAACTTGGTACAGGCGTGCTAATGGCATGCTGACTCAGCAGTTTCTTATCTGGGCCCTATGTTAATGAGGGATTCCTCTTGTAGCCTATCCTGTGACAAGAGCCAGGCACAAAGACCTTGGCGGCAACTGCTCAGGGATATAAGGCAGCCCATCCTTTGTCTCGGGGCTCCCCGTTTTCTCATCATCAAGGCATTCCTGAATAAAGTGCTGTTAAGAAGGATCCTCGGTGTTGCGTCGTTTCTTGCTGGACAAGTACGGTCGTAACACTTTCTTTTTTTCTTTTTTAGTTTTTTCGAGACAGGGTTTCTCAGTGTAGCCCTGGCTGTCCTGGAACTCACTCTGTAGACCAGGCTGAAGCCAAACTCAGAAATCCGACTGGCTTCTGCCTCCCAAGTGCTGGGACTACAGGCGTGCCCCACCACCGCCCGGCTATCAGGGACTTTCTACTGGGCTCTGGGCATGAGTTTGGTCAGTACCAACAGCCTAATGTGTGTGAGGAAAGACTTGAGCAGGTGAACACCCACTGCTCTCATCTCCACAGCAAAGACCTACCGTGAGAGCCTGCACTGCCTCCCATTCCTGTGGAGACTGGATCTTGTGGGCCAGAAGTCGCACAGCAATCTGGGGCCTGGCAGACAAGCACACTACAATCAGTTGGCAAATGGAGGGCCAACTGGCCAGACTTCCTTAGCCAGCTTGACCACAAGCACACTCCCGCCTTCTCCCTCCACTCTCCCTCTCTCTCTTCATCTCCCTCTCTCCCTCTCTCCCAGGGACTCACCCTTCAAGCTCTTTGTTGATCTGATCACAGAAGCCAATGATATATTCCCAGTCTTCCTGGCGGTTGGAAGGATTGGTAGCTTTATCTTGGAACAAAACACAAAGGACAACTGACTGTTAAAAGAGCACCTCATAACACAAGGATATCGCCACAATTTTTAAACAACAAAATATTGCTTCCAAATCTGGCTTATAAGAATACCTCCAGAATTCAGTCAGACAGCAAATACAAATCTTGCTTTCTCCCCAATATTTTTTGGAAGTTTCAGTTAAAAAAAAAAAAAAAAAAACCTCATGGAAGTCAGAGTAGATCAGGATTCAAAGGACGAACACAAGCTTGAATGATCTGAGTTCTCATTGACACCTTCAAGATCCTGAGTTCAATTCTCAGCAACCACATGGTGGCTCACAACCACCTGTGATGGGATCCGATGCCCTCTTCTGGTGTGTCTGAAGACAGCTACAATGTCCTTATAAATGTAAACTTAAACAAATATGATGCTTTAAAGATTTATTTAAAAAAAAAAAATGGACTCAAGCTGGGCGGTGGTGGCGCACGTCTGTAATTCCAGCACTGAGGGGCAGAGGCAGGCAAATTTCTGAGTTCGAGGCCAGCCTGGTCTACAGAGTGAGTTCCAGGACAGCCAGGGCTATACAGAGAAACCCTGTCTCGAAAAAACAAAAAACAAAACAAAAAAAATGGCCTCAGGTGGCTACCACACTTCAAGAAGCTTGCACGTTACTACACACTGTGATGGTTTGTGTGCTCGACCCAGGGAGCGGCACTATTAGAAGGTGTGGCCTTGTTGGAGTAGGTGGGTGTGGGCTTTAAGACCCTCATCCTAGCAGCCTGGGAGCTAGTATTCTGTTCCCAACTAAAGCCTTCCGATAAAGACGTCAAACCCTCAGCTCCTCCTGCACCATGCCTGCCTGGAGGCTGCCATGCTCCTGCCTGGATGACAATGGACTGAACCTCTGAGCCTGGAAGCCAGCCCCAATGAAATTATGAGACTTGCCTTGGTCATAGTGTCTGTTCACAGAGGTAAAACCCTAACTAAGACAACAACCACTACTAATAAATGGAACTGGGTGGTCAGCAGGAGCAACAAATGTCTCTGAGAAGCTGAAGATAGGCTGAATTAGGTCAAAAATAAATTTTAAAAAATGAGTATTTTCTACAGGTCCTTCACAAAGATTTTTAGAACCAAATCTTTCTTAAATCTTAAAGATTTTTGAAGTTGCATAGGACCCTCTACAAATGCATTCAGCTCCAATGAAACATCTTCCAATCTTGGGCAGACTTTCCCGGCATAAACAGCTCTGTCAGGCAATTTCAGTGCCCTCAGGTTTAAATGGCCTTTAATGGTGAGTGCAGACAGAAGCTGAGAGCATCCCCAGGGCATGGAGCTCTGGAATTCCAGTGCTATGGGTAAAGCACTGAACTTTTATTTCACTGTTACTCTGACACCTGTGCTGAAGGAAGACAGCCCAGCTGAGGGAGGTGAGGTGGCTTCTGGGCTCATACAAATCCAATCCCGCTTCGTGCTGGGACAGAAGGGGGAAAGCACGCCTGAGGCGCACGCCTTCCCCAGACAGCCCCAACCTCTGTGCACAGACCAACTGGCACTATTCTTATGTGCTAACCTAAGATTCTGGATTTTGGTTCTAAATGTGGCTGTTTTCTTCTTTCCATTGATTTATTTGGGGGATGGTGGTGGGGTTCAAGTGCTGTGAATAGGTAAGTCCAAGGACAACCTATAGGAACTGGTTCTCTAGCATTTGATTTCTGAAAATCAGTCTCAGACCTGGTGGCATGCTCACTGGCTGAGGCTCCTCACCTCCACCCTCTTTTAGATTCTCATATTACAGCCCAGCCTGGTCGTCAACTCACGGTGATCCTTCTACCTTGGAATCTCAAGCACTAAAATTGTGGGTATGCATCACCACACCAACCTGTGTTTTCTAAACTTTAAAAATCACCATTTGAAGCCGGGCGTGGTGGCTCACGCCTGTAATCCCAGCACTTGGGAGGCAGAGAGAGGCAGGCGGATTTCTGAGTTCGAGGCCAGCCTGGTCTACAGAGTGAATTCCAGGACAGCCAGGGCTACCCTGTTTCAACCCCCCACCCCACCCCCACCTCCCAAAAAGAAATGGTTGACCAGGCTGGAGAGACTGCTCAGCAGTTAAGAGCACTAACGGCTCTTCTAGAGGTCCTGAGTTCAATTTCCAGCAACCCCATGGTGGCTCAAAACCATCTGTAATGGATCTGATGTCCTCTTCTGGTGTGCCTGAAGAGCGCGACCATGTATTCATATATATAAAAGAAAGAAAGAAAGAAAGAAATCTAAAAGAAAAAAGAAAGAAAAGAAAAGAAAAGAAAAGAAAAGAAAAGAAAAGAAAAGAAAAGAAAAGAAAAGAAAAGAGAAAAGGTTGACCAGCTGGGTGTGGTGGCACACACTTTAATCCCAGTACTTGGGACACAGAGGCAGGTGGATCTGGCAGGTAGATCTCTGGAGTTCAAGGCCAGCCTGATCTACAAAGCCAAGTTCCAGGGCTACAGATGGAGAAACCCAGACTCAAAAAAACAAACAACAAACAACAACAAGAAAAAGAAAAAAGGAAGGCGACACTGAGAGACCTGCCCCACACCCAGTGCTTCTCTCCTTAACTGTCACAAAATTTACACTGTGGACAATGGGAAACATCTTCCCCAGAGTGACACGAGGATTCTTTCCACAAAACATGCCTGCAAAGGGACCTCTCTTGCCAAGCTTGCTCAGCTTTCTGCAACACATCCCCTACCTCACTTCCCCTGCCTTTCGCTGTATGTACAGGACACTGCCTGCACAGGGCACAACACACAACTGGGCAGACAGAGTGCCACTTCCTGGTGTCTGCAGTGCACAGCCACTAGAACTCCGGAGGGTGGCACCAGGTGACTTTAGCTCTCTCCAAGTGCCCAGCACTTCCTCCCACTCCACGTTCTCCTCCCTCAACTCACACAGGACTAGCAACAATGGAATTCTCTCCTGCAAGCCTAGCCCTGAACCACCAATCTGGGTCCTGCTCTGACTCACAGTATGCTATTTTTGAGTCTCGGGTGGAAGCCTCATTCTCTGCTGCTTCCATCCCTCCAGATTTCCCACCCTCCTTGTAGTGACTGTTCCTGGTTGTCAACCTTACTATATCTGGAATGAACTACAGTCCAGAATTGGAAGGCTCACCCGATCCTAATCTGGAGGCTGGGAGATACAAGTTTCTGACCTGGATCTCGGAATGGTGATCTTGAGGCATAGTAGCTATGAATTTCAGAAGATCAAGACAAGGAGATCGCCGGGCGGTGGTGGCACACGCCTTTAATCCCAGCACTTGGGAGGCAGAGGCAGGTGGATTTCTGAGTTCGAGGCCAGCCTGGTCTACAGAGTGAGTTCCAGGACAGCCAGGGATATACAGAGAAACCCTGTCTCGAAAAACCAAAAAACAAACAAACAAACAAAAAGACAAGGAGATCTCTGAGTTCAAGGTCATCCAGGACAAAGCAAGTCCCAGATCCAGGTCGGTGACACACCTTTAATCTGGGCCACACCTTCTCCTGGAGACCTACATAAGGACATTGGAAGAAGGAAGATTCTCTTCCTTACCTGCTTGCCTCGTGGGACTGAGCAACTGCTAGGTTCTTGGACTTCCATCCGCAGCTGCTGCTGATCATTGTTGGGGAGTTGGACTACAAGCTGTAAATCATCAACAAATTCCCTAACTAAATAGAGACTATCCATAAGTTCTGTGACTCTAGAGAACCCCAATACCCTCTCCTCTTCTGCTTAGCCACTGCTAGTCTCAACTTCTACAGGATGTCAGAAAATAAGGATGAAAATTACCAGCCTAGCTGGGCGGTGGTGGCGCATGCCTTTAATCCCAGCACTCGGGAGGCAGAGGCAGGCAGGTTTCTGAGTTCGAGGCCAGCCTGGTCTACAGAGTGAGTTCCAGGACAGCCAGGGCTACACAGAGAAACCCTGTCTCAAAAAGACAAGACAAGACAAGACAATTACCAGCCTTGACTGACTACTCTCACTCCCCATGGCTTGGGCCTCTCTGAGGTTTCACGCTGCACACACCGATGACGGGAAAGAAGCAGACCCAAGAGCACAGCAAAGGAGGAGTAAGGTCAACTGCCCTGCTGCTGCTGTTTTTGAAACAGGGTTTTGTTTTGTTTTGTTTTGTCTGTATAGCCTTAGTTGTCCTGGAACCAGCTTTGTGTCTGTAGACCAGCCTGGCCTCAAACTCCTAGACATCCACTTGCCTCTGCCTCCCAAGTGTTGGGAGAGACATCCATGGAAAATGAATGCTGTAAGCATCACGGCTGTCTAAGATGCTTCGCGGTTGCACATATCTCAGAAATAAGACACTGGCGGAGCTACAGACAGAAGAACAGTTGTTGCTTTGAGGTGTGCTTCTGTGTGAGCATGTGAGGAAGAAATCAGAACCCAGGCAAGACTTTTACTTTGATACAAAAATAAGCCAGAGAACCCGTCACTTCTCCTCACTAACTTCCCCTACACAGTTCCTGCCGCTATTCAAAGGCACACTGCTATCGGCTCCCAGGCCCAGGTCGAAACCTTACTGCTGTCTCGTCCCTTTCCTCACCCATCCTCCAGTTCACCCACACCTTCAATTTTTATCACACAGTTACTGTTCTATGTGGGAAGGGGGTGGAAGGGGAGATGTGTGTCATGTCGCAATGTGAAGGTCAAATGACAAGTTGAAGAAACTGGCTCTCTTTCCACCATGTGGCTCCCCAGGACCAAACGCAGGTCCTAAGGCTCAGTAGCAAGTGACCTCACCTGCTGAGCCACCTCAGTCTCTGGAGTCATCTTCCCAATCATCAATCCTTCTCAGTCATGCCCTCCCGGAACGTCTCCGTCTCCTCTAACCCACTTCCCACTTGTTCTCTCACACTGTGTCACCGGCAGCACGCATGCACCTCCCTCACTTACATGGTTCTAGGACTCGGGGAGCCAGGCTGGCACAGGAGGCACACTCACTGAGCCATATTGCCTGTGCTGTTTGGTTTTTGTTTTTGTTAACAGTCTCACCCTGTAACCCTTAATGGCGCTAATTATGTATCCCAGCTGGCCTCAATTTGGGGAGACGCTCCTGCTTCACCCTCCAAGTGTAAGGAAATCAGATGTGAGCGGCCACACTTGGCTTACTGTCATCATTCTAAGTCAGGTCCTGCCACCAGTCCTAACAGGATGGTCATCAGGTGTAAGAGGAATGGGGCCTGCTAACCGCTGTCACCCCCTAAAGTGCCCCGTGTCCCCGCCGGCCCCCCTTTACTCCTGCAGTAGTTAACTGGTGTGCTCTACACATGGCCAACCAGCGCTCTTGCGGCGGGTTCCCATTTTTTTCAGGTCCTAGCTTGATGCTGTCTCTCCTCTGTCTTAGGTCAGTCTCCACCTCCCTTCCCCAGTTACCTAAAGAACCCTGTGTTTTAGTACTCAGGCTGCCAGCCAGAATCTTTATTGCCTCAGTTTCTATCCACTCTGATGGCACATCCATTGAACTAAGGCAAAGAGGGCTTGAATTTCCCGGGCCTTTTTGCTTTATCTCTGTTTTCATAAGGCTGGCCTGGAACCCAGGGCCTTGCACATGGTAAGTAAAAGGTCCACCATGGAACAAGTGTTTAAACTTTGTTGTTCTGTGCTCACTTCCAGCAGCCCATAAACTAACAATGGAATGATAAAGAAAGATTAGCACCGCCCCTTTGCAAAAATGACACTCAAATTCACGGACTGCTGCTCCCACACCTTCTTCTCCAGACAGGGCTTCACCATATAGTTCTGGCTGTCCTGCAACTCACTCTACAGACTGGGCCAGCTTTGAACTTACAGAGATCTGCCTGCCTCTGCTTTCTGAGTTCTGGGACTAAAGATATGAACCATTATGCCTGGCTAAGATAAACCCAATACTTACTGAACACTAGCTAAATGTGGGAAGCAGGCCTCAGGAGAAGGCTGAAGCATCAAGAGATGGTTGGTAAGCAAGAATACTCTGAGATAGGTCTGACGCATATAACTACACAAGTGGAGGCGGCTTCAGGGTGAATGACAACAGTGTGTGCCAGTGGGAAGAACCTCAGAAGGTCACCAAAGAAAAAGGCAGGTCATGGCCAGAGACAGACTGGAAGGAGGGTAGCAGGTCTGGCAGCCCTGGAATGGTGATAAATTGTAACTGCTCCCTTAGGAGCAGCAGACTGCACCAAGGAGAGGCGGCTGCAGTAATTCAGGCAAACGGTAGGTGGCAAGGGCCTTCACTAAGATGGCACTGACTGGTTCACTGGATTGGTACAAGTCACACCGTCTAGTCAGACCGTGCACATCTGAAATCCCAGCAGCTCATGACAGAGCGGGAGTTTAAGGCCAGTCTCACGTTCACAAAGTTTGAGGCCAGCCTTGGCTTCTTGAGACTGTCTCACAAAAACAAAACAACTAAATCAACCATGCTTAGCGGAGCTTAGGTCATTTAAATTACTCCAATTTTCCTGTCACCACCTGTGCAGTGAGTCAATTCTGCTCTATTACCCAGTTGCATGGCTCTAGGAGAATGCTCTGAGTGGAGTGAGAATGTCCTCTTTGAACTGTGGCATCAGAACCTGTTAGGTGAGATACCTGGTCTACAATTTCAATTATTTTCATCTTTCAAGAAGGGGATTGGACCAGGCCTGGTGGTGCGCACTTTTTTTTTTTTTTTCTTTTTGGCTTTTTCGAGACAGGGTTTCTCTGTGTAGTCCTGGCTGTCCTGGAACTCACTCTGTAGACCAGGCTGGCCTCGAACTCAGAAATCCTCCTGCCTCTGCCTCCCGAGTGCTGGGATTACAGGCGTGCGCCACCACTGCCCGGCTGCAAGTGCACTTTACTTTGCTTTTGGGATGTAGCTTCCCTTAAAGCTTAATTTCAATCTCCTGAAGGGTAGTTCTTAAGAAAGGTCATGCAACTAGGGACAACATTCAAGATATCAAAGGGGCAACTGTATTCAGAAAAGGATTTCCAGCTCAGAGCTCTATAAAAGCATATTACCCAATTTCTGTCTTTATTCAGGAGGCTCCCCGGGAACTAGCCTTTAGTAAAGTTAATTTATTAACCCTTGATAAGGCGTGATTAAACAGCCTTGTTAACCCTTACTAAACAGAAACAGTATGAACTGCCTGCTAATGTTTTTCAGCCTTTATTCCTTCGTAGCAATGTACGAACTAGTAAAGACAGTAACACATCGATATGGCAAGAGTCATGGCTCTTTGATTTACTCAAGAGCGGGTTAACCTCGTTAAAATGAGTGTGTGTGTGTGTGTGTGTGTCCCTTCAACACATATTTAGCAAGCGGTGGTACTCCGTTAACTGTAGTCGCGCTTTGGAAAATAATTCTCACTTCAAGCATCCTGAGTGAGGAAATCGGGTGTATCTAGTCCACCGTCACAATCTTGACGCTGCCAGGCGTGCGCGCGTGGCACCACTCCACACTCCCAGAGGGACCAGCCCAAATCCAGAGCTTCCCCATTCTTGGGGCTTTGGGGGTACAAGGTCCCAGAGCACCGGCTGGGACGCGCCCGCCGGTCAGCCCGAGGAACCCGGGCGTCGCATTCCGGGCCTGCTGGATCTCGAGCTGCAGGTGTCACCCGCGGGAGCTTGAGGACACGCAGCGGGGAAGGGCCCCAGCTCGCTAAGGGGTGTGAACGCGGGATGCTCGCAGCGAGGCGACGCTGGGCGCGGACTGCCACAGGCCGCCGCCGCCGCCACCGCCGCGGAGGGGATGGCGCGGGGAGGGAGGAGGGCGGCCCGTGGTTGGAGGTCAGGTAGAGGCGGCCCCGGATACTCACTCAGCCAGGACTCCAGGCTCTCCCCTTCCGCCTCCGCCATGTTGCAGCCGCCCGGTCCGGCCCTGCGCCCTCAAACCTCGCGAGATTCTACGCGAGCAGGTCGGGGGCGGGGCCTGCATGGGGGCCTGAGAGAGCTGAGTGCCGCGGTCCGCAGGCACGCCGGACCGTGTCGGCTACCGCGAGGACGACGATATTTTCTTTCTTCTCGCTCAGAGGGAACCTCTGACGTAAAACCCACACTCGAGTAAACCGTGCAGATTTTCATCCGTGTCCTGTCGCTCACTCAGGCGCGCCGTGGGCAGCCCTCAGAGGTCCTGATGGCGGCCAAGATGGCTGCCCCCGCACTGCGCGCTGCGCGCCGGTGGTCGGGGCTGGCCCTGGGAGTGAAGTGTGCAGTCTGGAACCTTCCAGGGTGAGGAGGCAGCGCGTAGCCGGGGCTGCTGCTTAGGCTTTTGCGGGAGGACCTGGGGAAATGGAAGGAGCCACAGACAAGCCGCGCTGAGTCCGCGCGCGGGAGAGCACTAACTCGGGGCACCGAGATGGCTGACTCAAGCCGTTCAAGGGGCCGGTTTGAGGGCTGATTGGCTTGTCCCTTGCCTGCGAGGCTGGGTTCACCCAGACCGGTTCTACGTAGAGCCGAACGTGCGGCCCTGCTAGAGATCGCAGAACTGGGATTGCCTAGGCGGTTGGGGGAGAGCCGACTCTCCGGCTGGAGCTTGCAGAGGGACGAGTTTAAGTGGCCAGCTCCGGAGGGGGCGTCCTACCTCTGGGGACGAGGGTCAGAACTGCTGTCAGGTTTAGCGCGCCGTCCCCGCGCTCCCGTGCCTCGTCAGCGTGATGGCAGGCAGGCGTACTGTTAAGTCAAGCCTGTTCACTTTTGTGGAGTCACAGATTCACCGGGGGAGTTCTCTTGTCTGCCCCCAGACTCACCCAGGTGAGGTGGAGCCGCTACGCCCCCGAGTTCAGGGATCCCTTGATTGACAAGGAGTATTACCGCAAGCCGGTGGCGGAACTCACCGAAGAGGAGAAGTATGACCGCGAGCTCAAGAAAACCCAGCTCATCAAGGCTGCGGCCGCGACCGAAACTAGCTCGGTGTTCGCAGACCCTGTCATCAGGTGAGGCGCAGAGGCCCCTCTCCTGCGGGCTGGAGAAGGTTGGTGCTGAGGGATCCGCCTTGGAAAGCTAAACGGGTTTTTGTTTTTGTTTTTGTTTTTTCCTCCTTGAAGCAAATTCACCAACATGATGATGAAGGGAGGCAACAAAGTTCTGGCCCGATCGCTCATGGCCCAGGTAAGCCAGCTTCTTCCTCTTCCGCTTTGTTCTGCGTCTGCGTTTTACACCATAGCTTCAAAACTAGAGAACAGCTTTCTATTCCTGTCGTTAAAATTTCCAAGATCCGGCTGGAGAGATGGCTCAGCAGTTAAGGGCAATGACTGCTCTTCCAGAGGTCCTGAGTTCAAATCCCAGCACCCACAACCATCCGTAATGGGATCTGATGCCCTCTTCTGGTGTGTATGAAGAGAGCTACAATGCACTCATATAAATGAAATAAATCTTTTTAAAAAATTTTTTTTCCAAGATCTGGGATTGGTGGTGCCCACCTCAGATCCCATCACTGGAAGGGCAGGACAAGCTAGATCTCTGAGCTCAAGGCGAGCATGATCTACAGAGTGAGTTCTAGAACAGAGCTTACATAGTGAGATCCGGTCTTGAAAACAAAACAAACAAAAGAGCCAGAGGTTGGCAGATCTCCGAGTTCCAGGACAGCCAGAGCTACATAGTGAGACCCAATCTTGGGGTGGAGGTGAGGGGACAACCTAACAACAAAAGGGGCAGAGTTTGGAAAGTTTGAGGTTAGGGCGGTCAAAAGCTAGTTTCACCCCAGCCAGAGCTCCCCCAGAAGTTTCCTGTTCTGTCAACATTAAAAAAAGTTCTTGGCTGGGTAGTGGTGGTGCACACCTTTAATCCCAGCACTTGGGGAGCAGAGGCAGGTGGACCTCTGAGTTTGAGGCCATCCTGATCTGCACAGTGAGTTCCATGAGAGCCAGGACTACACAGGGAAACCCTGTCTCAAAACAACAAATAATCTCAGCCTCTTCTTGGTGTCATGGTCTAGCAAAGCAGGAAGCACTTAAACTCTGGTTTTTCTGAAAGAGGGTCTTGTGGAGCACAGTCTAGCCTGGACCTTGCTGTGCACCTGAGGATAACCTCCAACTCCTGACTCTCCTGCCTCCAGCTCCCAAGTGCAGTCACAGGTGTGCAGCACCTCCCAGGTGAGCTGGGGAACTGAGGGCCCAAGCAGCCTCTCACGTCTCTTTTCAGACTCTGGAAGCTGTGAAAAGGAAGCAGTTTGAAAAGTACCGTGCTGCCTCAGCAGAGGAACAGGCCACCATTGAACGGAACCCCTACAGGATCTTCCACGGGGCGCTGAAGAACTGTGAGCCTGTGATTGGGTTGGTGCCTATCCTCAAAGGGGGCCATTTTTACCAGGTGAGTGGGGAGCCTGTGTGTGTGACAGGTCGGGTGGGGGTGAGGGGAGTGTCCAGAGCTGGGCCAGGTGTAGCAACCCTAGATATTGGGGACTGTCAGAATCTGCTTGTCTGAGGCCCAAAGTGTAAATGCCACAGGCAGAGAACCAACTGTCCAGTGTCTTGTGCAGCCTAAGCTATGAACTCTTGGTAAAGGACTGTGTTTACTTGCCCTTGTCTGGAGTAGTTAGTCCTGGACCCGTGACCATTTATCATTTCTGAAGCAGTGGTTTCTCTCTCAGTGGTTAACTACTTTATATTATTATATTAGGTTATTTTCCCTTTAGTATCAGCTCCTAAGACCAGGGATTTTTTTCACTGTCTTTGGAGGGTGCCAGGCAAGTGGTTCTCATACAGAAGTCCTGTTTGTAGGACTTTGGTCTGAAGTAGCTGGCTTGGCCCAGGCAGCAGGATTTTCCCGATTGGTGCTTGTGTCAACTTGACAAAGCTTTCTCTGGTGAAGCAAAGTGCTTAGTTTACTACATGACTGTTCCTTAGTCACAAGAGGCCCCTGAGAGAAAGTGAGAAGAGACTGGTTTCTGTCCTCGGGCCCGTCCCAGGAACAGTGCAGACAGTGCACAGTAACTTCTGTTGGCCCCTCAGCCTGAGCTTGCCCCTTCCCCAGGTCCCTGTGCCTCTGGCTGACCGCCGTCGGCGCTTCCTGGCCATGAAATGGATGATCACAGAATGCCGAGAGAACAAGCCGCGCCGGATGCTGATGCCAGAGAAGCTGTCGCATGAGCTGCTGGAGGCGTTCCATAACCGGGGCCCCGTGATCAAGAGGAAACACAATATGCATAAGATGGCAGAGGCCAACCGTGCCCTGGCCCACTACCGCTGGTGGTAGAGAGACGTGGGGAAGGACAAGTCCACGAGAAACTGCTCAAGGGCTGGAGAGGCGGCTCTGGGTAAAAGCACTGCTCTTTTCAAGGACCTGGTTTGATTGCCAGCACCCATGTGGAGGCTCACCTGTAACTCCTGTTGGACACCTGACTGCTGTGGGCACCAGGCATGCACTTGATATACAAACATATGTGCAGACAAACATCTGTACATACAATACCACCAAGAAACAGTAAACACTTGAGCTACTGTCCTGTTGGAAAGTTCTGGAAGGCAGTTAAGGACAGAGTGCTGTCTGTAATGCATGCAGTCTTCCACCCTGTGAAACTCTTTGAGTCTCCATGCTGGCTAGAAGTTGGGTGGTTTCAGCTTGAACACGGTGAGAGGCGCTCAGAAGAGCATGTGTTGTCCAGGAATCCAAATTGGTTCTGCTCCACCCTGTGCCCCCCACAACAGAACGTGTCTCCTTAGAGATTTCCTCCAACAAACTCAGGTTCGATCTGGATTAGGATAAAGACCTCTGGGGCTGGTGAGATGGCTCAGTGGTTAAGAGTACTGACTGCTCTGCCATAGGTCCTGAGTTCAAATCCCAGCAACCACATGGTGGCTCACAACCATCTGTAATGGGATCTGATGCCCTCTTCTGGCGAGTGTGAAGACAGCTGCAGTGTACTCATATGTGTAAATAAATCTTTAAAAAAAAAAAAAAAGACCTCTTCCTTCAGCTTGGGGTAGATGCAGTTTGGAAAGATGCAGTTTGGTTTCAGAAAAGATTTATTAGAAAACCCTCACCCAGCCTGGTGAGGCAGTCATTCATGAAAACAGACTGAAGGAAACAGGCTGATCTCCATAAAAACCTCTATAAAATATATAAAACACCATTTCTCTTGTTAACTTGCCCTTAAAATCCCAAAGCATTCCACCAAAGGCTATAATTGCCCATTTTACAGATGGGAAAACTGAGGCACCAAGGTCGTGTTGCATCAGTGGTTACACAGTTCAGTGTTTGTTAGGTGATTTTCCTGCCGGGCCCAGGTGGAAGGTGATGGGAAGCTAAAGGACTTGAAGGCAGATGAAGACCGGACAGTCTTCAGTCAGGAGACAAGTCTGTTTGGTTTCTTCACAACTCCGGAGTGAGGGAAGGAAGAGGGAAGAACCGGGGCAGTCAGAAAAGTCTAGAAGGGGCTGAGGCAAGGATTCTGGTGCCAGGTTGACAGGAGGGCCCCAGGCCGGCCCGCGGAGCCCCGCTCAGTCAGAAAGCTCGCTGTAGTAATACTTGTGGGCGGCGGGGGTGGTCTTCCAGCCGGCTGCCCGGAACTCGATGATCTCCAGCAGCAGCAGCCGGGCCAGGGAGCTGAGGGCTATGGGGAGCAGGAAGCCGTCCCGGATGAGGATGAAGAGCTCGTCCATGCGCTGCCCGTTCATCTTCTCCAGCTGCTCCCCGACCCGGTGCAGCTGCAGCACCAGGCAGTCCACCTGCAGGGGCAGCGGGAGGGCGGCCTGGTGAGCGGAGCGGGGCGACACCTTGCTTCTTTCTGACACCAGGGGGCATGGCCCACAGCTTACCAAATGACTGGTCCTGAGCATTCTGACCAGGCCGAACTCCACAACCCGCTGCTTAACCCCCTCTCCTGTGCCCCCGGGCCGTCTGGACCCACAGCTGGCCGCAGCGTTTGCCCTCCCTAGCACGAGGCCTCTGGGTACGTTCCAGCCACTGTCGTTGTCTGATGCCTACGGACCTTAGCCGCCCCCCAAGGCCTTACCAGCCGCCACTCACCTCCTCCTCCCGGCTCAGACTCTCGGGCTGGGCCAGTTGGAAGAGACAGTCATAGACAGGGTTAACCAGGGCCATCATGGGCATGTTGTTCACCTGCGGGGAGAGCAGAAGCAGCAGGGAGGCCGCATTGGTGACAGTAGAGCGACCCAGCCTCGCCTTGGGACACAGGCCTTCACTGCTGCGCAGGCGACTTCCCCTGCCTCACCCTCAGGTAGTCAAAGATGTTGCAGATAAAGGTGACGTAGCAGACCCAGCCCTGCAGGGAGCATGCGCGAAGCTGCTCCCGGGAATCGTACTCCTTCTGCAGCCGGTTGAGGAGCCCGCGGCGGAACACGCTCTGGCCTGCTTGCTTAGTCTCTGCCTGTGAACCGGAAGAGGGGGCGATAAGCAGGGCCCTGGCCACCCCCGGCGCAGCCTGTCTCTGGCTAGACCCCGTGTGTCTTCTGCTGGCCAGCCTGTGCCTGGCCCTGAGGTGGCAGCCTCCTCGGGGCAACCTCCCTCTCTGCCAGCCTCCCAACCTGGATGATGGCGTAGCACATCCGCCCTGCTTCCTTGCTGAAGACGCAGTCCTGCAGAGAATGGTCCACAATCACGTTGGCTACTCTCTCCAAGTCCACAGCACCTGGGTCTGGGCAAGAGACAGGAGGGGCGTCTACAGCGCCTGAGTAATCACGTCCGCCGCCTTCTGCCAAGGATTGAAGTGGGCTTTATTGTTCTTTGAGAGAGGGTCTCACCATGTATCTAGCCTTCGACTGGCCTGGTGTACTATGTTGACCAGTCTGAAACCCATAGAAATCCACCTGCCTCTGCAGCCTGGGTACTGAGATTAAAGTCAAGAACCACCACACCCAAGGACTAGAGATATTTGTAATAAATAGGGCACTCCCATCACATGCTTAAGAGATGAAGTGGGGGCTGGAGAGGTGGCTCAGTGCTTAAGAGCACCGACTGTCTTGAAAAACCAAAAAAAAAAAAAAAAAAAAAAAAAAAAAGACTGCTCTTCAGAAGGTCCTGAGTTCAAATCCCAGCAACCACATGGTGGCTCACAGCCATCTGTAATGAGGTCTGATGCCCTCTTCTGGTGTGTCTGAAGAGAGTATCTGTGATGTACTCATATGCATAAAAATAAACAAAAAACTTTCTGCTGCGCAGTGGTGGCACATGCCTGTAATCCCAGCACTTGGGAGGCAGAGGCAGGCAGATTTCTGAGTTCGAGGCCAGTCTGGTCTACGGAGTGAGTTCCAGGACAGCCTGGGCTACACAGAGGATCCGGCACCCTCCTTTGTCCCCACAGGCACAGTGTATGTGTGGCTCACATGCAGACAAGCAGGTATACACATAAATAAAGAAAAAGAAACAATTTGTATTATGCCAGGAATGGTGCAAACCTTTTATCCCAATGTGTAGGCAGAAGAGGCAGGCCAATCTGAGCTGTAGGCCAGCCTGAGAGAAATCCTGTGCCAATAAATAAATGAGCGTAGGATTAGGAGGCCGCCAGAGACCAGCGTGCAAGCGCAGCTTCTTAGGCTACACGCCTTTTCTTTTCTAGCACTATCCTGACGGGCGTACACTGAGCACCAAGACTTCTGCAACATTCTTTGTTTTAGATAGCCTTGTCTTTCCATTTACCTCTGGCTGGCCTCGAACTCACCATGTAATTTTTTTTTTTGTTGTTGTTTTTGTTTTTGTTTTTCGAGACAGGGTTTCTCTGTGTAGTCCTGGCTGTCCTGGAATTCACTCTGTAGACCAGGCTGGCCTCGAACTCAGAAATCCGCCTGCCTCTGCCTCCCAAGTGCTGGGATTACAGGTGTGCGCCACCACGCCCGGCTTAAAATTTTTTTTTTTTTTGGTTTTTTTTTTTTTGAATTTGGATTTTCGAGACAGGGTTTTTCTGTATAGCCCTGGCTGGCCTGGAACTCACTCTGTAGACCAGGCTGGCCTCGAACTCAGAAATCCGCCTGCCTCTGCCTCCCAAGTGCTGGGATTACAGGCGTGCGCCACCACACCCGGGTTTCACCATGTAATTTTTTAAGGCTCATTCATGTCTGTCATATGAATGAATCCTTTGCTTGCATGCATGTATGTATGCACGGCATGTGTTTGCCTGGTCCTGGAGATCAGAGGATAGCATGGGATTCTGGGAACTGAGTTACCAATGGTCATGAGTCTCTCTCTCTCAAGGCCCTCCACAAGTCAAGTGTTTTTTATGGTTTTCTGTTTTGGTTTGGTTATGGTGACAGCCTCTCGCTATGTAGCCCAGGCTATCCTGCCTCCCATCACACAGATGCTCTAAACCGCTGGGCCATCTCTCCTCCCCCAGGCGCGCTCTGCGTTGGGCAGTTTGGCCTTGAATTTGTGCTAATCCTCCTACCTCTGTAATGCGATGGGATTACAGACAGGCATGCACGATTGGGGCTTCTGTGTTCTCAAAATACAGAGGCTCCAGACAGGAGTTGCTGTACAGAGACTTCTCCAAAAAAATGTTTAGCTTAGCACATGATGGCAATTGCTATTTGTTCTGTTGAGTTTCTGTCCCGAGTGTTACAATGGAAGGCCCAGGCGATTACATATCCCCTCTGCCGGGCTGATTCTCCAACCTCTGTCCAAATCAGGGATTTCTGTACATTCAAGGGTGCCGGCCGCACCAAATGCACAGGCTTTAAAGGGAAAGCAGTGTTCTCTTTCATGGGTACTGAAAAGGCTTTATGATCTTAATAACTCTGTGATTCATTCTCCAAAATACTGGCTTAGATGTGGCGTGTCTTCCAGATCGAGAATTAGGTTGTGACTTACCCTCTAAAAAACAAGGCTTGGTTGGGCATTGCCTGACTATGGACCTCAGCCTGATCTCGGCTCTTAACCAAACAGAACCTGCGTCTGAGAACCTCACTGGCTCACGAGGTTGGGCTTTGGTAGTGTGCTGGATGGTTTTATGTCAACCTGACACAAATTAAGTGGTAGGTGGTAGGCTCACCTTTGAGCGCGGTCTTCAGCAGCTGCTGAGTCTCTGCATCAAAAGACTGGATTTTATACTCATCTCTACTGGCCTCGCCCATGACAGTCTAGGCCCGACAGGTTCTCACTGGCCTGAAACTAATCACAGCACCTGAGAAGCAAAGATGGTTGAGACTTCGAGTGTGAATCACAAGGCTGGGATTCTGGTCCTGCAGGCACTGGGCCGGGCAGACCAGGCCTTGGGCCGGGCGGGCGGAACTGGACTTTCGGTCGCGTTCAGTGGCTGGCTGGGTGCCCACCAAGCTTGGCTTTGGGTGGAGTACTGGGGCACCAAGTAGACACCTGCCGCTCAGCCGAGGGAACCCCAGGCTTCTGGGATTACATGAGAAACGAAGCGGGGATTCCCCTACGGACGCAGCAGGATCCGGGTTCTTAGCAGTCAGTAAAAGGGTAAATTTAGGGGAGCAAATACTGAACTAGGTGTGGGAGAGGGAAACGTGAGACTCGCCCATATCATCCAGCATGGATCCTGATACCCCAGGGCTCCGAGCCCCTCTCTCCCGGCGTTTGCCGGCGCCTTCAGCCTACAAAGCGCACCCCTGCAGCCGTTGGGCTGGGGCTGACCTTCGCGGGAGTGCGCCTGCGTCCGGGACGCCGCGCGGCGCGCGCCCGGCGTAGTACCGCGCGCCGGCCAAGCTCGCCTCGCGTTGCGGCGCCCGGGCGGCTCGCCAGCGCCGCCTGCCGGCCACGGCCCGCCCTCGCCTCCGCACCCCGCCGCCGCCCCGGGCCGCTCCCTCGCTTGGCGCGGAGACACCTCAGCGACCGACAACTGTGACACCGACACCGCGGCGCGCGGAGAGCTCACCGGCCCCTGTTCCCTTCTCACGCGGCGCACCTCCGCCTTGTTTCTGACCGCGAAAGCCTCCGAGCGCTGGGCCGGACCTGCCCTGCGTTTCGCAGGAAGTCCTTGGTCTTGCCGGGTCCCACCCCGTGCCGGAGTCACCATGTCCCTTGCCAGGCTCAGGTGAACTGGGTCAGAGACTCCCCGGCCGTGCGGCGTGGGAGGAGCCCCAGGAGGGCGTGGCCTGCCCGGGAGGAGGGGCGTAGTCGTCTGCGGTTTGTCCGGTTAAAGCGGAGGGCAAGGGCTGGGCTGGGACGCACACCCTGGCAACTCCCTCGCTTGCCACTCAGGGCAAAATAAGTTTTAAACCAAAAGGGCAGCCAAGATAAAGGGCCCTGGGTCTTTCCTGGGGAGGGGGAATCGGGAGCATCACTGCTGCGCACAGGAGACCAGGAGCCAAAGCTCGAGGCTGTTTTGAGAGTCCACACAGCGCTCAGGGTAATAGGTATAAAAAAGAACTCTCCTCTGTGGCAGCACAAGAAGCTCCTGAGAGCGAGGCAATGAAGAGCACGGAATTTAATTCTATAAGACTTCATAAAAATAAACTTTTTTTTCATACAGCCGACCCTGAATCTTCCAGGTTAAGATAAAGGAGAAACAACATCCAACTTAGCAGGAAAGCACATTAAAATAAAAGATGTTCTAAGCAGGGCAAGTGAACAACTCACAGGCTCCTGGAAGCCCCTCCCTACTAAGGGTGTAAAAGCATCGATGATTGCCGAATTGCACTCAAACCAGCTAAGTGGCCCAAAAAGGCTGGAGCCAACATCCCCGTGTGGAAGCAGCGCCATGAGCTGGGCTGCCCAGCGCCCTCTTGAGACTGCCCAAGCTGACCTGAAGAGGCTCGGACGAACGGAGCAGCGGGGAGGACTCTCCAGTCTGTTGGGCTGCCTGCAGACCGCAGTGTGCTCCAGGATCCCAGCTTTCACGGCTCAGCAATGCTAGGCTGAGCTCTGGGTGGTGTGGCTGTCTTTGAGTCGTTTCTGCTCCTGTAAGTAACCCCAAGGAGCCTCAGTGGCTCCCATAGTTGGACTTGGGTAGGTGCTGGATGGTTTTGTCAAGCTGACGCCAACTAAAGTCATCTGAGAGGAGGGAACCTCCACTAAGGAAATGCCTCCCCTCCGTGAGGTCCTGCTGCAGGCAAGCCTGGACAGCATTTCCTTAATTTGTGATTGATGGGGAGGGGCCCAGCCGCTGTGGGTGGTGCCATCCCTGGGCTGGTGGTCCAGGCTGAGCAAGCCAGTGAGCAGCACCCCTCCACGGCCTCCTGGCGCCAGGTTCCTGCCCCGATTTCCTTCAGTGATGAACAGTGATGTGGAAGTGTAAGCCGAACAAACCCTTTCCTCTCCGACTTGCTTTTTGGTCAAGGTGTTTATCACAGCAGTAGAAGCCCTAAGGCAGGTAGTCTCCTTACAATGGTCTGTAATCAGTTCCTTCTCTGGTATATACATTTATTCACATCTCTCCAGAAATAGGGTCACAAAGCACTCCTGCTGCACCAACCCAGGAAGCCCACAGCCTACTCGCCTCAGAAGCCCTCCCAAGTGACCCTGGGTCTTCAAGATCAGGAGCCAAGATAAGAAAAGCTCTTCCACCAGGGGAGGGCTACAGTGGGCCACAGAGGCGAGAGTGGGACGGACAGGGCTGAGTTCCAGTGTCCATGATCAGGGCATTCCCAGCAGGCATTACAATCCAAGTTATGGCAGGGGCTGGAATCCCACAAAGTCAAGAAATCTCTCCTCCCTTTCCTCTCCAGACTAACCAACCCCATTGTTAGGCGAGAGCATGGCGAAGACGGCAGTCATGTGATTGCCTCTTCATCTAGATGTGTATGCAGCACGCGTGCAGGGCTGATGGCGTTGATGGCGGCCTGCCCGGAGTACCCCGCACTCCAGCGCCCGTGAGGGGGCCCACTCCTGTCTGCTGCTCCCTGCCTCCTGCCTAGGAGCTGCTTCGGTCTGTTTCCTTCCTGACCTGTGGTGGGCCTGGGAGTTCAGAGGCTACCCACATGATAGGATGAGGGCATGGCTCCCCCAGGGCCGCAAGCCAGAGAGGCCCCGCCCATCACCTCCCTCAGCTCAGCAGGGCTGTGGTTCCTAGCTAGAGGAGAGACACAAGGGACGGGACGCCGTTTACTTTAATGTCTATTAAATAAGTTGGCAGGAGAAGCAGACCAAGTCGTGGAGGTTAGAATTGTGCAAAGAGCCCAGCCCATCCATCTGCACTCCAGTGTGGTCCTAGGGCTAGGAGCATTCTCCCCCAAAACCAGAACTGCAGAAACTGATGGCCAGTTCCTTCTGGGTTGGGCAGGTCAGCGGTGAGCTGCCGGCTCCACGCTCCTCCACATGGCCTCTTTCCACAGCGCGAGCACTGTCCCGCTCTTCCTTCTGTTCGGCAAAGGCCCTTGCCTTCTTTCGCCTTCAGCTCTGGATGGTTCTTCATGCTGACAGCGGCTGGTCTAGGCCACCCAGGCAGCAGCCATGCTCAGGAGCTCAGAGCCACGTCTTGTTGGGGGGGGGGGCCCCTCCTGCCTCACAACTATCTGTCTTCCCTCCTTATGCAATGGAAGAGGTTACAGAAGAGCTCGTACCAGAAGAACATGAAGCCAGTGGAGAGTGCAGCCTTCATCAGGCTGGGGGTCAGGCCCTTGAAGAAGCCCCGGGTGCCCTCCTCTTGGAGCACCCGCTGGATGAGGTCCAGAAGGCCCCTGTAGCTCCGCACCTGGGGAGAGGAAGGTGGGGGTTGAGGAGGAAGCAGTGACTAAAATCAGGACTGCGGGGCGGGCGCAAGGTAGCTTCCGGTAACTGCTTGTGGGCTGCAAGGCCCTGGATGAAGGCGCTCTTCACTCTCTCCGGTGCATGCTGTGACTGATGAGGGCCTGGGCGCAGCAGCTGGAGAGCACACCTTCCTGGTGAGGAAGGGCTTGGCTGGTTTCCTTGGTGCAGGGATAGCTCTGGCCCTCCTTGGAGTCTTCACCTCATTATCTTGCTCCCCTCAAAGCCATCACTAGATCTTCCCTGACCGGTGCCCCCCTCTGGCCCGGCCCCTCCCCGTGTCACAGACACCTGATGTTAAGGGCACCATCCAGCATCAAGGCCAAGTCCCAAGTCTGGCTGGCATTCAGGGCATTTCAACAGTTGGCTCCCACGAGCCACGTCCCTCCCTCCAGTCAGCCAAATCACACTAGTTCTGTCAGGAAAAGGGCCGCTATCCCGGGCTCTCAACATTTCTCCCAATCTAAATTCAAATCCTCTCTTCCATACACCTTGGTAGATGGGAAAACAAGGTTACAAAACCTTGCATTAGCCGGGCGTGGTGGTGCACACCTGTGATCCCAGCACTTGGGAGGCAGAGGCAGGTGGATTTCTGAGTTCAAGACCAGCCTGGTCTACAGAGTGAGTTCCAGGACAGCCAGGGCTACACAGAGAAACCCTGTCTTGAAAAATAAAAACAAAAACAAACAAACAAACAACACCTTGCATTGTGTAACCTTATTTTTAATTTTTTTCCCCCAAGACAGGGTTTCCATGTGTAGCACTGATTGTCCTAGAACTTGCTCTGTAGACCGGGCTGGCCTCAAAATTAGAGATCTTCCTACCTCTGTCTTCCAAGTGCTGGGATTAAAGGTGTACACCACCACCACCAAGCTAACCTTGTTTTTATAAAAAATGTACAGGTGTGTTTATGCAAAGAAATAAAGCTACAGAAGACCTGAGCAGGGACAGGGTCACTACTGCCAGTTCCCTCCTGATCCAGCCACACGGGATGGCTTACCTGGCCAAAGGCAGACCGGGCATGCTCAAAGCCGCCCACCTGCAGGCGCTTCTTGAAAAGGTCCAGGGGATACGTAAGGGTCTTGCTGATGACTCCAGATCCACAGCCACAGAGCAGGTTTTTAAGATTCCCTGAGCCAGAAGCACCATGATGAGAAGGGTAAAGGTAGACAACGGGACAGGAGGGGCAGAGGAGGCAGGGGCAGGGGCAGGGCAGGAGGGGGACGGGGAGGCAGGGGCAGGGCAGGAGGGGGACGGGGAGGCAGGGACAGGGCAGGAGGGGGACGGGGTGGCAGGGACAGGGCAGGAGGGGGACGGGGAGGCAGGGGCAGGGCAGGAGGGGGACGGGGAGGCAGGGGCAGGGCAGGAGGGGGACGGGGAGGCAGGGGCAGGGCAGGGGCACTGCTCAGGGTATTAGAGCACTTGCTGCTCTTCCAGAAAAAACAAGTTCTGTTCCCAGCACTGCTTGTAACTACAACTCCAGGGGATCTTTTGGCCGCTTTGGGTACCCCTCCCCTACACACACACACACACACACACACACACACACACGAATAATAAAATAAACCAGGACTGGAGAGGTTGCTCAGCACTTAGTAGCGCTGGCTGTTTTCCAGAGGGCCTGGATTCCGCTCCCAGCACCACACGGTGGCTCACAACTGCCCGTAACTCCAGTTCTAAGGATCCAATGACCTCTTCCTGCCTCCGAGGGCACAAGGCAGGCACAAAACAGTACACAGACATATATGCAGACAGACAATACCCACACACACACTCCATCACAGAACGAAACCCCACAAGCATTCCTGCTTCTCAGAGGGAACCTGATCACTGCAGTCAGACACTGCAGCAGGAGTGACAACAGGGCCATCAGTCAGCTCGGAGCTGGGTCGCTGTGCAGTCATTCCCACCAGGAGACACAGAGCCTGTGACCCCAAAATAAGAGTGGGAACACTGTGTCCCTTTGCCCCCCCCAAACAAGAACCACAGAAGTCAAAATAAAAAGACAAACAAAAAAACCCCCACAATTTGTAAGTTGGGCAGTAAAACTGGACAGCAGGACCATTCACTGGAAATACGCTAGCTTCCAGAGGACCAGGGGAGAGGGGTCAGAGCCAGGGGCTGACAGGAAATGCATGGCCTTGAAGGCTCCCAGAAGCTGTGGCCCAGGCTAGGCTGTGAGGCAGCTCACCCGTCTGCTTTCCGTCTGGCGGTATGAGCCAGTCATAGGCCCGTTTCAAGGAGCGATAGCAGGAGAACTGCAGGCCGGCATAGGGGAAGATGGCGATCACGGTGGGAGTCAAGCCTTTGTAGAAGACGAAGGGGCCCTCGGTCTTATACATGGTGCGTATGGCCTCTCGCAGATTGTTATAGATCTGCCCATGCACATGCACAGTGTGAGTCAACCGTGTGAGGCCGTTTCAGCCCAAGTACAGCCCCAAAGCATCTTTTCCTTATCTAAAACCCAGCTTCCAGGAACGTAACTTTCCTCTTCAGTCTAGGAAAACTAAAGATAAAAGTAAGAGGGTGGGGGTGTGGCGTGGCTGGCTGTAATGGCCTGTGCTGCAGTCCTAGCACTTGACAGGTGGAAGCAGGAGGACCAGGAGTTCAAGGCCAGCGTGGACTAAACGGAAACCCTACCTCAAAACAACAACAACAACAACAACAACGAAAATTCAAAAAGACAGCTGGGTGTGATGACACACACACACCGTTGGAGGATAAAGCGTCTGAGGCCAGGTACTGGAGAGATGGCTCAGGGATTAAGAGAACTTGCTGCTCTTCCAGAGGACCAGGTTCCCAGCACCACCACAGCAGCTAACTGTCTGTTAGCTCCAGGTCCAGGGGACCCAACATCTTCTGGCCTCTGTGAACACTGCATGTACACAGTGCATGTGTACACAGTGCATGGACATACATGTGGCCAAAACACCCATATACATGAAACCAAAATCTTAAAAGAAAAATGTTTGAGGCCGACTAGGCATAGCTGGCGGTACACACTGCTAATCCTGGCATGCAAAAGGCAGAGTGGCAGGTATATAGAGATCTGTGACTTCAAGGCCAGCCTGATCTAAGAGGCCAGCGAGGCCAGCGAGGCCTATATAGCAAGACCTTGTTTTGTTTAAAAAAAAAGGGGGAGGGGGGGACTGGGAAAGGGGAAAGCCTTTGGAATGTAAACATAGAATATAGAAAATAAAAATTAAAAAAAAAAAACTCAAGTTCAGCTCAGCTTGAGCAATTTAGGGAGACCCCGCCTCCAAACTAAGCAAAGCAATAAAAGGGGTGTGGCTTTCTGACAACTTTCCTTCTAGAAACTTCTGTAACAGTACTTTCTCATGAGCATATAAACAGATGTGCCCTACATCCAGGAGAACAGATAAGAGCACCTTCTGCTCTTGGAGAGGACCCACACCGCCGCAGCTCGCCAGTTCCAGAGCCTGCAGGTAACACAGACTGCACAGGCATAGAATACCTACATAAAATAAATACATCTCTAAAAGTCCACGTCCTGTGGACTGC
Source organism: Apodemus agrarius (assembly GCA_964023405.1). NCBI lineage: Eukaryota > Metazoa > Chordata > Mammalia > Rodentia > Muridae > Apodemus > Apodemus agrarius. Next base: position 103,234,594 of record OZ030015.1, read on the forward strand.
GGAGGGGGCCACCTGGATTCTGGAGGCCACCAGGCCAGGGTCAAGGGAAAGCCACTGTCAATAAAGACCTGCCCAGGTCCCATCTCAGAACCCTGCCCAGTGAGGCAGGGCAGGGTGCAGACGGATGGGAAATGCCCCGTAGGCTAGTGTCAGGTTACTCTGAGAGGACTGCAGGGTATGCCAGGGGAAGCAGGCCAGTTTGGGAATTTGGTGACTCGGGCTCAGAGCAGGTCAGCACAGAACGCTGCCCTGCAGTCAGTCAGCAGAGCGATCACACTATCTCCTGCCTGACACTACGTCCACCTTTTCCTTTCTATGATTTTTCACAGAGAGTTGGGAAGTAACAGGAAGTACAGGACAAGCTGGGTTCCCATCATCTGCCTTCTCTCTTGCCCGGCAGCCACCTCACTGCCGAGACAGACTCAATCCCTCACCCCGCTTCTCCCGAGAGCAGTCACCCCAACCTCCAAATCTCCAATGGGTTATCATCTGCAGCTACTTGGCCCTTCGGCCCCCAGCCAGTCTTCCAGACTGTTCCTACAGGACTTTACTTCTGCAACCAAAATATCGTTGGAATGTTTTCCAACCAGAGTCTCCATCCCAAGTAACACCAAGGCCAAGCAAAACTAGGACCACTTCTAAACCAAAAGTCCTCTCACCAATGCAGCCATAGGATGGATGGCCAAGAGGAGCGCCCATACTGGTATTTTTCTTTTTCTTCTTTCTTTTCTTTTCTTTTCTTTTTTTTTTTTTTTTAATTTAATTTTATTTTATTTTCGAGACAGAGTTTCTCTGTGTAGTCCTGGCTGTCCTGGAACTCACTCTGTAGACCAGGCTGGCCTCAAACTCAGAGATCCGCCTGCCTCTGCCTCCCAAGTGCTGGGATTACAGGCGTGCGCCACCATGCCCGGCTATACTGGTATTTCTAAAAGAACTTTTATTTACAGTTCTGACTTTCTGTGCGTGTTGTGCCGCCTGGTCCCATGTCCACTTGACACACAACCTAGAGCTGTGAGAGGAGGGACCCTCCATGGAGAGAACGCCTCCAGGAGACCAGCTGCAGGCATTTTATTACTGACTGATGGGAAGGGCCCAGCCTGTGTGGGTGGGGCCATCCCCGGTGGTCCTGGGCTCCATAAGAAAGCAGGCTGAGCAAGTCAGGGGGAGCAAGCCAGTAAGCAGCGACCTCCACGGCCTCTGCACCAGCTCCCGCCTCCGGGTTCCTGCTGTGTGAGCTCCTGACTGACTCCCTCTGGGGGAACAAGATGAATAAGCCCTTCCCTCCACACCCTGCGTTTGGCCATGGGTTTCACAGCATGCGGCAGCAGAAGGCCTGAGACAGTTTTTTTGCCTCTAGGTATGTCTGTCTCACATGCAGGTCCTGCGGAGGCCAGAAAGCGGCTTTGGATCCCCAGAGACGGGAGTTGCAGGTGTTTGTGAGATGCCTGCGGGTGCTGGGGATCGAACCTGGGCCTCCAGAACAGCGGCCAGTGCTCCGCGCCATCAAGTCAGCTCTGCAGCCGCGATCTGGCGTGTGGGCCTCGGCACATTCTGTACACACGTGGTGGTCAAACGACAAAAGCAACAAGCTTCTCCACCAGGATGGACAGCACCATGCCTGGCTCCCTAAATGGCTTTTGTTAGAGTATTTGGTCACGGCAAGAGGAAACACCCCTAAGACATAAGGCTTGGCCGGATGCTGTCAGCAAGTTCTTCCTAGACACTGACTCGGCCGCCTCGTCCTCAACACATGAGGGGACTCTGAGGACATTACGGCCTTTTCCTGAGTCCCAAGTCCACAGACGCCTGCCTTCACACAGCCCACTGCTAGACACCGCTATCCTGTTGTGGTCCTGCAGGCTGTATCTCCCTGGAAGGCTATGAGCTTCGGGAGGGAGAAATGGACCCTTGCAGAGTGCAGGTTATCTACAAGCCGTACAAACCAGCCGCCATGCTGAGCATGCGAGGCGCCCAGCTTTGCGTCCTAAAGGGACAGGAGCCTGACTCCTGGGCTCACTGCTCAGCGAGGTTCCCCTCGTCTGGTCCTGATTGCTCACCTTGGGCTCGCCCTGAGCAGCAAGGCGGGTACGCAGGACATCCACAGGGTGCACGGTGAGGGTGGCTGTCCCCGCGGACAGGCCACCACACACAAAGTGCGCCGCGAACTGGTGGGTTTGATACAAGTTGGCTTGGTAAAGCAGCTCAGTCAGTTCTTCGAAGGCCAAAAACTGCAAAATTAAGTGGGAAGCTACTGAGGACACGCCGAGGAGACGCCCCCTGGCGAGGAGGATCGCGAGGAGACGGCCCCTGGCGAGGAGGATCGCGCCGTTCGGCGTCCCCAGATGCCTTCCTTGACCCTGTGGGCAGAGCAGAAAGGCGCATTCCCTGTCACTTAGTCAAGCCAAGTATCCAGAGGTAGGAAGGGCTGGGAAGATGGCGCAGCACTGAGGAGCAGAATGGGTTCCTAGCGCTCACATCTGGAAGCTCACCGCTGCCTGGCCTCCAGCTACAGGGGATCTGATGTCTCTGGAGGCACCAGCACCCACGCGCACATACCCCACCCACATACACATAACTGAAAAATCTTTAAAAATGAAAGAAAGGGAAGAAATGGACCAGCCTGGGGTGGCTCAGCGGGAGGTCACTTACCCACACAGGCTCCGGGTCCCTGTCACACACACAATGACAGCAGCAGTTCACCTGGTAAATGTTTGAGCTCCAGCACCCACATATGAAGCAGGGTGCCATAGTGCATGCCTGCAATTCCAGGGCTAGTGATGGCAGAGAGAGAGATACACACGGATCCATACGGCTTGCTGATCTGCCAGTCTAACCAAGCCAGCGAGCTCCAGGTTTAGGGGGAAGCCCTATTTCAAAAAATACTGCAGTTGCCGGGCAGTGGTGCACGCCTGTAATCCCAGCACTCTGGGAGGCAGAGGTAGGCGGATTTCTGAGTTCGAGGCCAGCCTGGTCTACAGAGTGAGTTCCAGAACAGCCAAAGATACACAGAGAAACCCTGTCTCAAAAAACCAAAAAAAAAAAAAAAAAAAAAAAAACTGCAGCAAGCCAGGCATGGCGGTGCCGGGCATGGTGGCACACGGCACTAATCCCAGCATCTGGGAGGCAGAGGCAGGAGGATCTCTGTTGAGTTTAGGCCAGTCTGGTTGGAGGCCTGGCGGGCGGGAACTTGCTCTATAGACCAGTACGGCTTTGATCGCTCTTTCTGCCTCGATCCCCAAGTGCTGGGCTTACAGGTATGTGTCATTACACCAGGCTTGAAGTTTGCAGGAAACTCCATTAATTCACTGCAACCTTGGAAGAGCTCTGTGGTTTGTGGCAGGGAACTCTACACCGCAGGGGTCACTCATCTCTGTTGACAATGCATTCTCTCATTCCACAGCCTCCCCTAGTGCCTCCAGTCAGTCAGGCTTCCTGAGACGTGCTCCCGACTTCTTTCACAGAGTGTGGTGTCTAACTGTGTGTCAGATAAGAACCTGGGACAACACAGACACGACAACCTGGTGCGCTTTAGACTGGCGCAGGCGGCATCCTGGCCCTGGCCGTTCCCTGTGGCTTACTCAGCATGTTTGCTTTCTGGGATCCTGTGCTCCACACTCCCCCACTACACTGGCTGCCTGTCTGTCATCTTCCTGTGACACAAAGACAATCAGATCCAGCTCACGGGATGACTGTGACGGATCCGGCCCACAGGCTGTAGTGACAAAACGCTACTGTTGTTCCTGCCAAAGCTTCCCATGGACACCTTGACGTACAGCGGTGCTCAGCCAGAGTCCCGGGGTCAGGAGTGGCAAGCTGCCGTGTCGAGCCGTCAGGGGTCATGGCAGCCATCCCGCCATCCCTGGGGCACCTGCTATATGTCCTGTCTCGTCCTAGTGAGGCAAGTGGAGCACCGGAGAAGGGGCTATGTCCAACAACGGAGGAGTCATGGTTAAAGGTGCTTTCGGCTAAGCCTGATGACCTGGATTTGAACCCTGGACCCTAACCAGGCACAGTGCTGAATGCCTTTAGTTCCAGAGCCTGGGAGGCAGAGGCAGGTAGATCTCTGAGATGTAGGGTAGCCTGTTCTACATAGAGAGATCCAGAATACACAGGGCTACAGAGAGAGAACCTGTCTCAAACAAAACAAAACAAAACACAAACAGAAAAACCAAACCCCCAGGACCTGTTCTGTCATAGCCTTCTCTTCTGGAGAATCAGAAAGACAACTGGATCTACCTCACAGGATGAAGGAGAGACAGGACGGAAGGAGAAACTGAGTCCTGTAAGTTGCCCTCTGACCCTGACTCCCTGGCAGGGATGGTTTAGCAAGCATGCCTCCCGCTTCGCCACTGAAGAAATAAACAAAAAGTAATCTGAAATTTAAAGAAGAAAAATGGAGTTCCACTGAGTCCCACTTGGGACAGGGTCAGGAGGGGGAGAGCAAACAGGACATGGGAGGGAAGGGCTAAGGTTAGCAAACTGATAACGTCCTCAGTGTTAGTGCAGGTTCCCCGGGAAGGCGGACTGGCCCGGTGGGGATTGCCACCAAAAGCAATGTCCTTACTTGCCTCACCCTTCTCTGCTCCATGGAGCACTGTGATTCCGAGGACCAGACCAGGTCAGGTCCCCTGATACCTACTTGGACAGCCCCGTAGCCTATGGACAGGATCTGGGCTGGAACATGTCCTTTCCAGAATGCTCTTGGGCCCTCCTCTTGCAGAATCTTCTTGGCCGCCTGGAAGATTCCATGGTATTTGGCATTAGGGTCACTTGGACACAGGCGTTCAATCTGGAGCTGGGGGTTAAAGTGTAAGAGGTTAGGGGCATGGGGGTAAGGTAACAGACACGGGGAAAATCGAAGGAAAAGAAATATTTCACCTTGACAGAATTCCAAGTTTTAGGTGCTGCCTTTGCTGGGGCTAACCCTGCCCCCTAGCCCATTACAAGGAATAGTGGGGAAAGGGTACCTGGAAACGGATCTTGATGACGTCCAAAGGGCTGATCAGGGCACGGGTGACAAATCCTGACACTGATCCCGCCACCGCCACCTCCAACTTGGAGTTAGTCCTGACATCTGCTTTGGCGTCATAGCCAACCATCCCTGCCTCTGGTCCGTCCAACGTCCATGAGTATCAAGCTGAGTGTAAAAGCCACAGAGGAAAGGTAAGTTCCTTAGGGCAGCTCCTTGGGGACCACCGCCTGCAGCAGCCCCCCTCCCCCGCCCAGGCTTCTCCCTGTGGGATGCTTCTCCTTGTCCTCTCATGATTAGAATGGAAGCTTGTAGAACAGGGCGGTAGTGGCACACTTTTAGTCCCACCACGTGGGAGGCAGAGACAGTGGGATCTCTGTGTTTGAGGCTAGCCTGATCCACAGAGAAGTTCCAGAAGTGCCAAGGACTACACAGAGCAATCCTGTCTCAAAAAAAAAAAAAAAAAAAAAAAAAAAAAAGCCGGGCGGTGGTGGCGCACGCCTGTAATCCCAGCACTCGGGAGGCAGAGGCAGGCGGATTTCTGAGTTCGAGGCCAGCCTGGTCTACAGAGTGGGTTCCAGGACAGCCGGGACTACACAGAGAAACCCTGTCTTGGAAAAAAAAACAAAACAAAAAAAAAACCCAACCCCCTCCCCTCCAACCACCCCCAAGCCTCTGGAAACATGGCCTTTATTTAAACATTGTACCTTCCACATCTAGTAACAGAAAAGATCAATCATAAACCAGGGGTGGTGACACAGTTAGAAACACTTCCGGCAGTAGTGGTGCACTCCTGTAATCCCAGCACTTGGGAGGCAGAGGCAGGCGGATTTCTGAGTTAGAGGCCAGCCTGGTCTACAGAGTGAGTTCCAGGATAGCCAGGGCTACACAGAGAAACCCTGTCTCAAAAACAAACAAACAAAAATCCAAAAAACCAACCAAACAAACAAACAAACAAAAAAACACTTGCTGCGTAATCATGGACACAGGAATTCAGATCCCAGTGTTTGTCCACACCGGTCAAACACCTGTAACTCAAGCTCCAAGAGATCCAGCGCCCTCTTCTGGCCTCTGAGGGTTCCTGCACATATGTGCATGAAGGGACTGACACACCCACACCCACACCACACACATACTAATAATTAAAAATAAAAGCCGGGTGTGGTGGCACACACCTGTAATCCCAGCACTTGGGAGGCAGAGGCAGGCGGATTTCTGAGTTCGAGGCCAGCCTGGTCTACAGAGTGAGTTCCAGGACAGCCAGGACTACACAGAGAAACCCTGTCTCGAAAAAAACAAAACAAAAACCAAAAACAAAACAAAACAAAAAATAAAATTAGGGCTGGAGGGATGGCCTAGAGATTAAGAACACTTGTTATCTGGCAGAGGACCTGGTTTGAGTCCCAGCACCACACTGCAGCCCACAACTCTCCGTGACTCCAATCTTGGGTCATCCTATGCCCTCTTGTGACCTCCACAGGTGTCAGGCACGGATGGTGTGCATATGTACATGAATGTGAGCCAAGCATTCATATGCATGAAATAAATGAATCTGAATTTTTTATTAAATTAAAAATATAATTCTAGTCAAGCTACCACTATCCAAAGTCACTACCAAGTGCCTTCTTCATGTTTCCTTCAACTGTAACCCCACCCTGCACTTGAGACAGAGACAGGAGGATTACTGCAAATTCAAGGTCACCTTGGTTTACTGCAAATTCCAGGCCAGCCACAGCTAATGTAGCAAAAACACCCCCAAAACAAAAGAAACAAACAAAACACCTAAAAAGAGAAGTCTTGAGAAAGCCCATGAAATTAGCCTCTGGCTAGGACAAGCGCAGTGACCAGGAGGTGAGGGCACTTGGCTTCCCTCCGGCTCTCGTCCACCCTGGAACCTTTCCAGAAGGTTCTCCTGGGAGAGTCGGGTTAAACCAGGGCAGAGGACTAAGTCACTGAACCCTCTCAGGGGTGACCGGGCTGCTCAGTCGTTCATGGTCTCAAGTTTCCTGCAGCCTAAGAGGGAAAGAAGAGAGAGCAGAGATGCAGGCGTCCTGGCCCGTTGTCCTCAGAGGGCGAGAGGCTAGCGAGTCTGCATGCAAGCCCAGCGGGAACTGCACCGTTCGAACCAAACACAAGCTAGAAAAGGCTGCTGTGTCTGGATTTTTAGAAATGAACAGTTCTGCATTGCTGGAGACATTGGGTTTTGACTCCTAGGGAGACTGAGGCAGAAGGACCACAGTGTGAGGGCCAGCCTGAGCTACACAGTGTGACTCAGTCTTTTTTTTTTTTTTTAAAGATGTATTTGTTATATGTAAGTACACCATAGCTGTTGTCACACACTCCAGAAGAGGGAGTCAGATTTTGTTGAAGATGGTTGTGAGCCACCATGTGGTTGCTGGGATTTGAACTCAGGACCTTCAGAGGAGCAGTTGATGCTCTTAACTGCTGAGCCATCTCTCCAGCCCGTAACATAAAGGCTTAAAGAAAATCCATGACTCACACCTGTAACCTAGTACACAGGACTGGGAGCCAGCCTGGGCTACATAAAACCTCATCCCAAGAAATTCAGACAAAAAGCAAAATGATAGCCTAGCATGAACAACCCTGGCTTCCACTTCCCTGCACCAAGAGGGGAAGAGTGTGTGTTTGATCACGGTAGAGCTCAGGATAAAGTTCCTGCCTTTTATGCACAAAGCCCTGAGTTTATAACCCCATTGTCACAATCAATCAATCAATCAATCAATCAAAAGCCTGTATGCATAGACAGGGCTTAGCAGGGGAGGGAAACTGCTGCCAAGTCCGAAGACCTGAGCATTATCCCTGGGACCCACATGCTTTAAAGACAGAACTGGCTCCAAAAAGCTATCTCTAACCTTTACATGCTGTGTGGTATGTGTGTGACTCTATGTGTGTATACACACACACACACACACACACACACACACACACACCAGATAAGTAAATGGAAATGAAATAAAACTGGTTCTCCCATAAACCACAGGCAGCTTTTAAAACACCAGCTCCAGGGCTGGAGTGATGGTTCAGTGGTTAAGGGAACTGGCGACTGCTCTTTTGTCGTTATTGTTGGTTTTTGTTTTTTGTTTTTTGTTTCCAAGACAGGGTTTCTCTGTGTAGCCCTAGCTAGCCTCAAACTCATTCTGTAGACCGGGCCAGCCTTGAATTTAGAGACCCACCTGTCTTTGGGTTGTTACCTCAGTGCTGGGATTAAAGGCATGTGCCACCCCCCTCCCCCCAAGGCTCTGGCTGTTGCTCTGACTGGGGACCTAGGTTTGATCCCCAGTACCCACAAGAAGGCTCACAGCAGCCAGTCTAGTCTCTGGGGATCTGAAACTTTCTGGCCCTCTCCTGCCCCAGGCATGCAAGTGGTGAAATACATGCAGGCAAAAAGGCTCATTCACAGCCAAATAAAAGTAAAAAGACTTTTGTTTTATTTTGTTTTGTTTTGTTGTTGTTGTTGTTTTTCGAGACAGGGTTTCTCTGTATAGCCCTGGCTGTCCTGGAACTCACTCTGTAGACCAGGCTGGCCTTGAACTCAGAAATCCGCCTGCTTCTGCCTCCCAGAGTTCTGGGATTACAGGCGTTCGCCACCACCATCCAGCTGTAAAAAGACTTTTAAATGAAATAAAATACCAACTCAGCTCTCCCTTGTGGGAAGTGGGCGATGACTTCTGACTGATGTCTGCCTGGCTCAAACTGCTCATCAAATTGACGAAAACCAGTAAATCATACACACCTAAAAAGCTTTAAAAATGTTTGTCTTCCAGAAAACTACAAAAACACAAACATTTTTTACAACCCGGGGTTGGAAAGCATATTTGATAACGTGCCCTGGGTTCAGTCTCCAAAATCCAGCATGGCTGTGTAGTCGCTAATCCCAGCACTTGGAAGGTTGGAAGCAGGAGGACCAAGAGCTCGAGGTCATCCTTTATAACATAACAAGTTTGAGTCTAGCCTGGGCTACATGGTCGCAAACCAATAACTAAAATAAGTAAAGGGAAAAATTAATCTCCTGTTTATTCAAAAAATCTTCGTGCACTAATAGTCTTGATATCTAAACAAATAAAAATGATCTATAATGTAAATAAATATAAACGCAGGATTGAAACAGGGAGGCAGCTGACCTGAGTGGCAGTGATGGGGTGCAATCGAGTTTCTTCACCCTGCCCCTTTTCTACCTCGGAGTACACAGTCGGGGTGGACAGGTATCCTTCGGTGACTAATGGAGAGCACATGTGATCTGTTGAGGAGCTCGGCAGACAGCCCCCGTGAGCACACTGTCCAGGCGTACCAGGGGTGGGGTGGGGTGGGCAGGGCTTCTCCGGGAGTCCGGGGCAGTGGACACCCCATGTGCAAATAAATGCCTACGATGGTGGTGGTGGTGGGAGGGATTCGCCTTCCGTGTCTCTGAAGATGCTCCTGGGGTCAGGTGTGCCACGTGAGCACCCGTCCCCGCCCCACGTGGATACCTGCCCTTCTGTGTTCCGACACACGGAGTGGGGGGTACCGGCCCCCGAGTGTACCAAGAAGAGAGCAAAGCCAGAGGTCCACTCACCTGACGCTTAAGACTCGGCTGGACTCAAGCTCAGTTCTCCTTCCCTCTCAGAGTAGCCCAACAGCAAAATTTAACTGCACTTGCCAGTAACTGACGGGCTGCTGGGCCAATCACCGCGCAGCTTCTGGTCGCCGCTGGACGAATCGTCGTAAGTCGGACGGCCCATCCAATGTCACCCTGGAGGTACCGCTGGGTAATGTAGTCTTCTGATCCCAAGCCCCTCCCCCCCGCCCCCCCCCCGCGAAGCAGCAAAGAGACTCCTGGGAGGTGTAGTCACACAGCGCGTGCGCGTGCGCATTCCCGACGTCGTAAAAGAGCGGATGGCGAAGCTGGCTTTTACGACCTTCTAGGCGGCCTCTCTCATTGGCGCGATCCTCTGAAGTCAGCGCGGCTGTGGAATGTTAGAGCTCGCTGAACTTGACCCATTTTTTTTTTTATCCCACAAATCAAAGTAGTCTTTGAATTCATATAATCTAAATTTGGAAAAGATGGCGAGAAGCCTGGTATTATTAGCCTGGAGGGCTGGAGTTGGGTCGAGGTTAGATGGGTTCTTTGGGATAAGAACCTTTAAGGGGGTCATATCCCCGAGCCCCGAGGAAACTTAGGCACCGGAAGGACAGCGTCATCCCCTGCTACGGAGTTCAAGGCCAGCCTAACCTACTTGAGACCCTGTTCCCTAAAACAAAGTTTATCTGAACTAAGATCTAAGGCATTTGCTGCAATTTTTTGTTTGTTTTTGTTTTTTCGAGACAGGATTTCTCTGTATAGCCCTGGCTGTCCTGGAACTCACTCTGAAGACCAGGCTGGCCTCGAACTCAGAAATCCGCCTGCCTCTGCCTCCCAAGTGCTGGGATTAAAGGCGTGCGCCACCACGGCCCGGCTGCAATTTTTAAAAAAGATTTATTTATTTTATGTATATGGGTACACGGTAGCTGTCTTCAGACACCCCAGAAGAGGGCATCAGATCCCTTTACAGATGGCTGTGAGCCACCATGTGGTTGCTGGGATTCGAACTCAGCTCCTCTAGAAGAGCAGTCAGTACTCTTAACTGCTGAGCTATCTCCAGCCCTGCAATTTCTTTCTTTTTGTTTTTTGTTTTCCGAGACAGGGTTTTTCTCTGTGTAGCCCTGGCTATCCTGGAACTCATTCTGTAGACCAGGCTGGCCTCGAACTCAGAAATCCGCCTACCTCTGCCTCCCAAGTGCTGGGATTAAAGGTGTGCACCATTACTGCCCGGCCCTGCAATTTCTTTTTTTTTCTTTCTTTCTTTCTTTCTTTTTTTTTTTTGGGGGGGGGGGTTTGAGACAGGGTTTCTCTGTTTAGCCCTGGCTGTCCTGGAACTCACTCTGTAGACCAGGCTGGCCTCGAACTCAGAAATCTGCCTGCCTCTGCCTCCCAAGTGCTGGGATTACAGGCGTGCGCCACCACGCCCAGCGCTGCAATTTCTTAATGTATCATTACTTACATGTTTTAAAATCTATGGTCTATTTGTTACAGTTTACAATTTTAAAGATGTATTTATTTTATGTATATAAGTACACTGTTGAGCCGGGCGTGGTGGCGCATGCCTGTAATCCCAGCACTTGGGAGGCAGAGGCAGGCGAATTTCTGAGTTCGAGGCCAGCCTGGTCTACAGAGTGAGTTCCAGGACAGCCAGGACTACACAGAGAAACCCTGTCTCGAAAAAAAAAAAAAAAAAAAAAAAAAAAACCAAAACCAAAGTACACTGTTGCTGTCTTCAGACACACCAGGAGAGGGCTTCAGATCCCATTACAGATGGCTGTGAGTTATCATGTGGTTGTAGAAATTGGAACTCAGAACCTTCAGAAGAGCAGTCTGTGCTCTTAACCACTGAGCCATCTCTCCAGCCCCTTTTTGTGTTTAAGAACACCTCAAGAAACAGCTGCTGGTCAGTAACAAATCTCTGGGTAGCTTTTCTCATTTTGTTTTCCAAGTAGCAGAAATGGCAGGCAGAGGACAGCTTTCGAGAATCAGTTTTCTCCTTCCACAGTATCCTAGAGGTTGAATTCAGTTTTCAACCTTGTCAGCAAGCATCTTTACCCGCTGAGTCATCTCCAAAGCCAGCCTTCAAGTATTGGAAATTATTTTTTTTTTAAAGATAGGTTCTCATGTAGCCTCAGAACTTGTTATGTGGCTATGAACTGTAACGGTCCAGCAGTCACGGGCAAACTGGGTTTACCTGAAAGGGAGGCTGGAATCAAGGGGGGAGGGGCGAGAGAAGAATGGAGCCAAGACAAAAGTTCTGACCAAGCCTCAAAGTTTAATTCTCAGTTCTGCGTTTATATAGGTTATATACTTAGTTTCAGCTGAGTTCTTATTTCAAAACAAGCTTCAGCAGGCGGTCTTGTTTTTGCAGGAATACTGTGGATGTGGTAAACAGGAGACTTCCACCTGGTCGGAAGACTCCACTCCAGTTGGGCTAGGCAACTGTGGCAAACAAGGTCTGATTAGCCCGCTCAAGGCTGGGGGAAGGGTACCGTGGATGATCCCGCCCGAGCTTCCTTTCTTCACTTCCGGTCTGAGTCCTCGTGCCTGGCCTCGGAAGTTTTTAATTTTAACGAGTTCTAGTCGTATCGTTTAGGTAGGAGGAGTGGATCATGCCTAGGCAAAGATTCATAAAGATTTCTCCAGGCAGGCATGCTGGGATCTTCCTCTGATCACAGCTCTCAGAAACAGGAAAATCTCAAGTTCAGGGCCAATTCCAGTTTGGCCCATATAACTAACCCTATGGTAAAAACGTTTCCCTACTATATTTTCTAATGCATGCACTGCAGTCTTATGCGCCTTTGATCTGGTTTGAATTGGGTGTGTGTTGTGTGTGCTGCATACAGGTGCCTGTTCAGGTGTGTGCATCTCTGTGTGTGCATCTGAGGGTGTCCCCCTCCACCTTATTGCCTTCAAACAGGGTCCCTCAGGGTTATCTTGCTGTTGTTAACTGTGTCAACTGGCCAGTGAGCTCCCACCTGTCTTCCTGGTCCTCCACCACCACCCCAGTGCTGGCGTCATAGCCAGGCACATTTTTGACCTGGGTGATGGGGATTTGAATTCACGTCCTCATACTCATAAATATTCTTACAGCTGAGACATCTTCTTAGCCCCAGTGTGAGTTAAGTTTTGTGTTTATGAGACATGGATTGAGGTTCTGCCCCAAGCCCTGATTTAGACGTTGTTTCGGGAGGTGGACTGTTCCGACTGTTGAAGAATCTATTCTTCTCAGGTGTGTTTGTCTCCTTTTTCACCTCTGTTGAAACAGTTGTCTGCTTGTATGTACAGCTTAACTCTGCTACCTTCATTCAATATATGTAGATAAACACTGTACACACACACACACACACACACACACACCACACTACCTAAACAGGTGCCAGGACTCTTGATATTGTTTCCCAGTTCTGACTTTTGCATATTTGCAATCTGGTCGTTTAAGTTCAATATATTTAGTAAGACCAGTCATGTGAAAGATAAACCAAAAGAAGAAAAAAAAAAAAAAAAGAAAGAAAGAAAACAGTTCCCGTCAGCTTGGGGAAGTGAAGCCTCTGTGACCTCATCACACCCCGAAACAGACCGCTTTAAGAGTTCTTCTGGACTTCCCCCGCCTCCTAGGAGTGAATAATGTCTCCAGGGTCTTGAACAAATAGGTTTGGCCACTCCCAGCTGAGCTGCCCTGGGGGAGGGGACCTGGCCCCCAGCAACCTGCTCTCCAGAAGACGGCAGCAAGAGCTTGGTGGAAGGGGGCTTGGTGTGTGCCGTGGAATTTGCTTTCTCCATCTATCCAGATGAAGAAGGTAGATTTCAGGGTGTTCAGCCGTGCTGCCTCTGTGGGTCCAAGTATGGGGGGGGGGACCCGTCAGCCTATGCTGATACAGAAAGCCACTGTCCCCACCCCCACCCCTTTAGACAGGGTTTCTCTGCGTAGCCCTGGCTGTCCTGAAACTCAAGAGATCTGCCTGCCTCTGTCTTCCAAATGCTGGGACTAAAGGTGTGCAGCACCACCACCCAGCTAAGAATGTTTAATTGTAATTAGATGTACTCGTGGGGCGGGGAAGATAAGAGCGCACACATGAGTGCAGTTCCCATCGAGTCCAGAAGGGGGCATTGGACGTCTCGGAGCTGGAATTACAGGTCACTGTGAGCTGCCCTTTACAGGTGCCAGGAATTGAGCTTGGGTCCTCTGCAAGAGCAGTATGAGGATTTTTATATATTTTTTTATTTTTTACTATTTTTATTTTATGGGCATCGATGTGTTGCCTGCATGTGTGTCCGTACGAGGATGGCAGATCCCCTGGAACTGTGAGCTGCCATGTAGGTGATTGGAATTGAACACCCCGGGGCCTCCGGAAGAGCCGGTGCTGGCAACTGCTGAGCCATCTCTCCAGCCTATGGCACAAGCTCGTGACTGCGTGGCCAGCTCTCCAGCCTCTGACTTTGTATCTGTGTTTGTTTTGGGACAGGTTCTTACTGGAGCCTTGACAGGTCTGGGCTGACTGTGTAGATCAAGTTAGACTCCTGTCCATGGTAAGTCTTCGGCTGCTGCTTTCTGAGGGCAGGGCTGCCAGCCCGTCTCGGGTGTTTTCATCTGAGTCAGAGTGAAACGAAGAGCCTTGTATCTTATGCTCACTGTTCCACGCTTCTCAAAGCAAGTCACTAAGTACCTGCTGAGCTCTGTTTTGACCGTTTCAGACCCTGGGCCATAGCAGCTCCCTGCTGGAGCTTGCTTTCACTCGGCAAGGTGCTTCTCAAACCCTTCCAGTGCTTCTAGCATCTACCTGTGTGGCTGGGCGTGGCTCAGGAGCTGATCAAGCAAACGCACACATCCTGGGCTGGATCTCCAGCGCCGAGACAAACCAACCAGCAAAGCTCTATGCGACTCCGCACTCAGGTGGCCTCGCGCTCACCTTAGCATATCTTGGCTGTTCCGGGTTTCATTCTTTACCAGGAAAGTCTCTGGGCTGAGGAGACAGCTCGGTGGGTGAAGGCTCTTGAGATCGAGCCAATGACCCGAGTCAATTCCTGGGATCCACAAGGCGGGAGAAGAGAACATCTTCTGCAAGTTGCCCTTTGACTCCACAATGTGTCCCAGGGCACATACACAAAGAAACATTAAAAAATGTAACTGTTAGCCGGGCGGTGGTGGCGCACGCCTTTAATCCCAGCACTTGGGAGGCAGAGGCAGGCAGATTTCTGAGTTCGAGGCTAGCCTGGTCTTCAGAGTGAGTTCCAGGACAGCCAGGACTACACAGAGAAACCCTGTCTCTAAAAAACCAGAAAAAAAAAAAAGTAACTGTTACTAAACCTTCATGTGCTGGGCAGTGGTGGCGCATGCACGCCTTGAGTCCCAGCACTTGGGAGGCAGAGGCAGGAGGATTTCTAAGTTCAAGGCCAGCCTGCACTACAGAGTGAGTTCCAGGACAGCCAGGGCTACACAGAAAAACCCTGTCTCGAAAAACCAAAATAATAATAATAATAATAATAATAATAATAATAAAAACTTCATGCACAGGCATTTACGTGGTTGTGTTTTTCATTTTGTTTCAGACATTGGTGTTTTTACTAAGAAACCCATGAAAAAAACCAACACTTTCGAAATATTCTAGGGGAAGTTCTCTTGGGCACCAGGGTCAATACTGGTGCCTCTTATGGTTCCTTTTCTCAGGTTCACTCGGCACATGGCTGCAAACCCAGATAACATATAAAGAAAGGAAGAGATTCACTGTCCAGTAACACTCAAGAGCAGACCTCCTCAGGAAGGCAGCCGGGGGCGGCGGGCGGTTAGGGTTCCCAGCTCGCTGGAGGGTGTCGTGGTGCCAAAGCTTCTGCTTTTTGGCATCTGGTTCTCTGCTAGATTTGCCTTTGGGTAAGAGTAGCTCACCATCACCACTTCTGGGTCTCTAAGCTGCCTTCTGCTGCCTGGAGGAAGTCTCCACTCTGCTGATACAGAGGAAGAGCAGACATAGAGCCCTGTCTCTTAGACAGTGGAGAGCAGGGAGGGGTGTGTGTGTGTGTGTTTGTGTGTGTGCTGTCCTACCCCAGTTCAGCTGCACACCATGTCTTCTTCCCTACAACTTCTCCCCATATATCGAGATGCTTTGAGGTGTCCCCAACCTAAGAAGCACTGTTTGTAGTTACTGCCCTTGTTTCCAGGTAACCCTAGGGGCCTGAGGGTGGGGAGCGTTGGGAGAATCTTGGGATGCCCTCCTCTTTGGGGACTGAGAGGGACAGATAAAACAGCTTTGGGAAAGAGGGTCTGGTTCTATAGTTCAGTAGGTAGAGGGTTTGCCCAACACAAGAACCTGGGTTTGGGCCCAAGATCTCCTAAACCAGGGATGACGGCACAGACCTTAAATCCTAGCACTTGGGAGGTGTTAGAGACAGGAGGACCAGGAGGTCAAGGTCATTTTTGGCTACATAGCAAACAAACTCAAGTGCAGTGTGAGGAAAGGAGACTCAGAGAGAAGGGGCAGAAGACTCAGCTGGTGAGGGGGCTCAGCTGGTACAGGGGCTTGCTGTCCACACCTGAGACCTGACCTCTAGTCTTCAAACACTGTCTGTGGCTTGTACTGCCATAGAAAGTCTCACACACACAAGAGGTGGGGCAGGCATGGCCGGAAAGCCCTTGAAACCTTGGTAGATCAAGGAATCCTGTTCTTCCTAAAACAAGGGATTTTCTCCTCCAGACAACTGGCCCCCTCCATCAGTCTCCCCCTGACCCCTTCCATCAGTCTCCCCCGGACCCCCTCCATCAGTCTCCCCCGACCTCCTCCATCAGTCTCCCCCAGGCCTCCTCCATCAGTCTCCCCCGGACCCCATCCATCAGTCTCTCCTTGACCCCCTCCATTAGTCTCCCCCTGACACCCTCCATCAGTTTCCCCCTGACCCCCTCCATCAGTCTCCCCTGGACCCCCTCCATCAGTCTCCCCCTGACACCCTCCATCAGTTTCCCCCTGACCCCTTCCATCAGTCTCCCCCTGACCCCCTCCATCAGTTCCCCCCGCCTCCTCCATCAGTCCCCCGCCTCCTCCATCAGTCTCCCCCTGACCTCCTCCATCAGTCTCCCCCTGACCCCCTCCATCAGTCTCCCCCTGACCCCTCCATCAGTCTCTCATGTCAGCCTCTTCCCCATTTCCCTTTGGCTGGGTCAGCTGACCCTTTCTTGGCTTCCCAGCTGTGTACACACATCTGGAGAGCACTGCTGGTTACCATTTCCCTGCAACATGCTGAGCTTTCTTGCGGCATCTGGCAAGGAAGCGCAGGAAGGTCTGGTTGACTGGGAGTCCAGCTTTCTTCACTTGGTTCTCCTGGGGAGGAGCCAGGTTCAGTCTACTTGGATTTGAAAAAAAACTTTGTCTATGTATTGTTTGAGACGTGGCCTCACTCTGTTTGAAACATAGCCCTATTTGGCTCTGAACATCTGGTAATTCCCCTGCCTCTGCCTCTCAAGGGCCACACGTCACCACACCCAGTTTGAAACTATTGATTTGATTAACTGACTTATTTTTAGATAAAACAGGCAAAGAACGAACGGCCAAATCCTTTCTCTCTTTCTACTATTTGGGTTCCAGGGATTGGATTCATGTCTTTGGGAGATAGCAAGATGTCTCAGCGGGTAGGGATGCGTGTGCAGTGTGTCTCCTCAAGAGGCTGAGGCAGGAGAATACCAAGTTCAAGGCCAGCGTGGTCACACAGTGAGGTACTATGTCAAAAACAAAACAACTGGATAAATGGTTGGAATGCAAGCGTTTTATATGTTATATAGAGAGAGAGCAGGATCTCGTAAAACAGAACCTAGACTGGCCTTCATCTCTCAGGGCAGGGAGGGTGCCCTTGAACTCTGATCCTCCTCCATTTCCCAAGGGCTGGGATTATAGGTGTGTGCCACCATGTTTTTTCTGAGACAGGGTTTCTCTGTATAGCCATGCCTTTCCTGGAACTCACTCTGTAGAGAATGAATGCATGGAGAACCACGTTTTTGTTTTTTTTTTTTTACTATATGTAAGTACACTGTTTATCTGAAGACACTGCAGGGCATCAGATCTTGTTACGGATGGTCGTGAGCCACCATGTGGTTGCTGGGATTTGAACTCAGGACCTTTGGAAGAGCAGTCAGTGCTCTTAACCGCTGAGTCATCTCTCCAGCCCTGTGGCTCTGCCTTCTGAGTGCTGGGACTAAAGGTGTGTGCCACCACACCTGGCTCTGTGCTCAGATGTTTTCTTTATTGATTTTACCTGTGCGAGTGTTTTGCCCAATATCTGTGTGTCACATGTATGCTATCAGGGCTGCGCTGCTCTACAGAGTGAGTTCCAGGATAGGCCTGGCTATACAGAGAAAAGGAAAAAACGTGGTGGTACACACCTATAATGTGGAAACCAGAAGAGGGCGTCAGATCCCCGTAGGTTCTAGGATCTAGGAATCGAATCCACTTCCTCTCTTAAACTTTGAACCATCTCTCTAGTCCACCGGACTCTTCTTTTTTTTTTTTTTTTTTTTTTTTTTTTTTTTTTTTCGAGACAGGGTTTCCCTGTATAGCCCTGGCTGTCCTGGAACTCACTCTGTAGACCAGGCTGGCCTCGAACTCAGAGATCCGCCTGCCTCTGCCTCCCAAGTGCTGGGATTAAAGGCGTGAGCCACCACCGCCCGGCCCACCGGACTCTTCTTAAAGATGGATTTTGCACAAGTGAAATTAAACTAAATAAATCTCTGGGCTCGAGTTTCGGGTGGTTGTGAGCTGCTGCTCCTGTGGTCCTGGAATCTCAACCTGGGTCCTTTGTGAGAGCAGTAAGTGCTCTTAGCTGCTGACCTGCGGCTCTAACCCCCGGATTTTATGTGTGTGTGTGTGTGGGGGGTATCAAATGCAGATGCAGAGCTCTTAGAGGCCAGAGCGAGCTACAGGTGCGCCGGGGCTGGAGTCCGCAGTCCACGTCAGGTGGACGTGGATGCTGGGAACCGAATTCAGACCCTCTGTAAGAGCATCCCAGACCCTTAGCCGTTAAGCCAGCTCCCCATCCCCCCTCCCATTTCATTTTTATTTATGTGCATGAGCTTGTATGTGCTTATGTGTGCTGGTTCCCTCGAAGGCTGAAGGCGTTGGAGCCCCCGCCGTTGGATTTGTGGGTGTTGTGAGCTCCCTGATACAAATGCCGAGGACTGCACTGGGGTCCTCTGCAAGACCCAGCTTTTTGTTCGTCTACTTGCTTGGTTTTGTTTTTTTCAGGGGGAAAACAGTTTCAGTATATAGTCCAATCTGGTCTAATACACTGTCTAGCTCACGCTGACCTTGAATTTACAGTCTTCCTGTGTCAGCATGTCCAGACATGAACCACCATATTGTCTCATCCTATAGAAACATTTATTTATTTAGAAACAGGGTCTTAACTATGTGGTCTTGTCTCACCTAGAATTCAATACGTACACTATGGTGGCCTAGAACTCACAAACATCTACCTGCCTCTGCCTCAAGAGTGCTGGGATTAAAGGCATACCCGGCTTAATGGAAATTAAAAAATTTTTTTTCTTACTATTCGTCTTGTGGGGTGTTTTATTACTACTGTGAACAGACCCCATGACCAAGGCAACTCTTTTATTTATTTATTTATTTATTTATTTATAATTAATTAATTTATTATGTGTAAGTACACTGTAGCTGTCTTCAGACACTCCAGAAGAGGGAGTCAGATCTCATTACAGATGGTTGTGAGCCACCATGTGGTTGCTGGAAATAGACTTCTGGACCTCTGGACCTCTGGAAGAGCAGTCAGTACTCTTAACCACTGAGCCATCCCTCCAGCCCCCAAGGTAACTCTTATAAGGACAACATTTAATTGGGGTTGGCTTTCAGGTTAGAGGTTCAGTCCATTATCATCAAGGTGGGAGCATGGCAGCATCCAGGCAGCATGGTGCAGGAGAAGCTGAGAGTTCTACATCTTCATCTGAAGGCTGCTGGCCGGATACTCAATTGCAGACAGCTAGGATTGAGGGTCTTTAAACCCACACCCATAGTGACACAACAGGGCCACAGCTTCTAACAGTGCCACTCCCTGGGCGGAGCATGTACGAACCATCACACCAAGCAAACAGTCTTCTACTTCCACCGAATTCCATCCCCATACCAGCTCCAGCCATTCAGGAGAGTACAGTTTGGAACCATTTATGAGGCTTGTATTACATGCCTGTCATTGGACACCGGGGAGGCAGAGGCAGGAGGATCGCGAGAGTTCAAGATCAACCAGGACTACTGAGCAAGACAGTCCCAGAAAGACCCTACCACACACAGGCCACCTTCCCAGGGCTGTTGGCAGTTAGGGATGGCTGGGGAGGGAGGTGTCCTTTGACCATCTAAGCCACACACATCTTTCAGACACACCAGAAGAGGGCACCGGATCCCATTACAGATGGTTGTGAGCCACCATGTGGCTGCTGGGAATTGAACTCAGGACCTCTGGAAGAGCAGTCAGTGCTTTTAACTGTTGAGCCAGCTCTCCAGTCCATAATGAATTATCTTAAAGGAGAATGCATAGCCCTTCTAGGGGAAAATGTGTTTTGTCAGATTTGGGGTGGGGGGAGTTTGTGATAGACAGGGTTTCTCTGTGTGACCCTGGCTGTCTTGGAACTCTAACTTAGAAATCAGCTTGCCTCTGCCTCCCAAATGCTGGGATTAAAGGTGCGAGTCACCACTGCCTGGCCTGTCAGAGATTTTTGATGAGATTTAAACAGTTTCCTTATAGTATTATGCAGACCGCCAACTCCTGCTGGCATTGTCATTAAAGGGAGGGCTAAGGCGGAGGAGAGGCCTGGGGTGGGGGGAGGGGCTCGGCTGACACCTCATTCTGTCTGCATTTTTATTTGAGAGCAGCAGACTGCTGGACTGGAAGGTGTGGTGGTGCTCACACCTGTAATCCCAACACTTGGGAGGTGAAGGCAGGAGGGTCAGGAGCCAAAGGCTAGCCTGGGCTACATGATTCCCTGTCCCAAACGACAGAGAGGATAAAAAGCCCAACAAAGCAAGTTAGACATCTGGGAGCATCAGAAACGTACAAGCCCACCAGGAGAGGGACCGAGTCCTGAAGGTGGTGATCCCCGGGCAGGAGACCCGGCTTCAGGAAGTTCCCCACGCCCCTGAAGGTGGTTTATGAATTTCACAAGATCCAAACAAAAGCACTTAGAATGTTTGTGCTTTCCTGGAACAAGACAAAAGTTTATATTGAAAACATGAGCACACTGAGCCAGGGAAATTCTGAGAAAGGAGAAGACGTCTGCTCTGCTACCCAAACTTGCAGGGAAGCCTCAAGAATGAGAGCCCCCGGGATCCCCCGCCAGCCTGTGACCAGCGTACAATCCCGAGCGAGCGAGCGCACACCTCCCATTGGGCTCACATCTGCTCTGTATGTACTTAAAGGTCGCATCTGGCGGTGTAGCCCGACCTGGCTGGGATCTCTTCCCAGCCTTCCAGGTTCTGAGGCTCAGAGGGCTGTGCTGACCAGTCTGGTTACTCAATTTTATTTCCTGAAATAGGGTCTCACGCTTAGCCTAGGCTGGCCTCAAACATCAGTCTTCTCCCTCAGCTTCTGGAGAGCTGGAATTAGAGCCACGGGCCACCCGTGCCTGGGTCAGGCCGGTTTTCCGTGTTTGTTGGAGACAGGGTCTCACTGTGTAGCACTGGCTAGCCTGGAGTTATTTATGTCATCCTCAGGATGACAGAGATCCACCCACTTCTGCCTCCAGAATACAGAGATTAAAACTGCATCTCTCACTTAGCCTGGCTTTTGTTTTGTTTTAAAGATTCTTTTTTTTTTTTTTATGTATATGAGTTCACTGTAGCTGTACAGATGGTTGTGAGCCATCATGTGGTTGCTGGGAACCAAACTGGAATTGAACTCAGGACCTCTGCTTCCTCTGGCCCCAAGATTTATTTATTATTTTTTGTAAGTATACTGTAGCTGTCTTCAGACACTCCAGAAGAGGGCGTCAGATCTCATGATGGATGGTTGTGAGCCACCATGTGGTTGCTGGGATTTGAACTCAAGACCTCTGGAAGAGCAGTTGGTTCTCTTAACCAGCCCTGGCTTTTTTGGTTTTGATTTTGAGTCAAGAGTCTGAGCACTGGCTAGCCTGGATCCACCCATGTACAACAGGCAAACGTAGACTTTCCTGCTTGGCCTTCTGAGTGCTAGAATTGCCACACCCAGCTAGAACAAAGATCTAAGCAGTAAACCAAACCAGTGCCAGTGCGGTGCTATATGCCTTTAATTCCAGCATTCAGGGGGCAGAGGCAGGAGGATCTCTCTGCTCAAGGCTAGCCTGGTCAACATAACTAGGAGTACATAGCAAGACCCTGTTTCAAAAACATAAAAACAAAATAGTATTGGGCTGTAACTCAGAGGTAGGTAGAGCATATACTTACTGTATTCAAAGCAGGGTTTGATCCCTGTCATCAGGAAATCAATATAAAAAAGTGAACTTTGGTGCAGGTGAGATGGCTCAGCGGGTAAGAGCATTGACTGTTCTTCTGAAGGTCCTGAGTTCAAATCCCAGCAACCACATGATGGCTCACAGTCATCCATAATGAGATCTGACGGCCTCTTCTGGAGTGTCTGAAAAGGGCTACAGTACACTTACACATAATAAATATTTTTTTTAAATGAACTTTGGATGACAGTGTCAGGCTTAGGCTTAGACTTAGGGTGACTTACCAAACTTGGGCAGCAGCAGAAATGTACCCATCTCTGGACAGTCGCATCACAGGTCTTACTCTGTGTGACCCTGTCATCTACTCTTAGTCCTTTTTTTTTGTTTGTTTTTTGTTTTTGTTTTTGTTTTTGTTTTTTGTTTTTTCGAGACAGGGTTTCTCTGTGTAGTCCTGGCTGTCCTGGAACTTACTCTGTAGACCAGGCTGGCCTCGAACTCAGAAATCTGCCTGCCTCTGCCTCCCAAGTGCTGGGATTAAAGGTGTGCGCCCCGCCCCCCCCCCCCGCGTCCCCCCCCCCAGCCCCCAACCCCGCGCTCCTTAGTCCTTTTATGGGATCTAAGTTCCTTCCCCTGAGCCTTAGGAGAGTCACATATTCAAGCCTACAGACCCAGGAAGCAACCCGCCTTGGGCACGCCTGAGCCTGGGGCGTGGCTCCTTTGCTACCGTTCCTAGCTGCAGTTGAAGACAGCCAGCTGCAGAGGCAGGGCAAAGGGCTCTGAGAGCAAGAGCTCAGCGGACACAGGTCGGCAGGGCAGGGCCGCAGCCCTGAAGCTGATGGAGCCGCGCACAGCTGTGGGGGGAGGGGCACACGTCCTGGGGCGTGGAGGCCGCAGGGGAGCAACAGTTCCCTGGAGTCACCGGCTAGGGCTTTGCAGAGCCGGGTCTCCTGACAGATTAGGGATCTGGAGGTGAGCAGGGGGAGGAGCCTGAGGGTCGGTGAGAGAGGAAGGCCAGAGGCAGAGGAGGCAGGATCTGAGAGACAGGTGAGGCTGCTGAAACCTAGGCCTCAGAAGGACTTGGCAGTGAGATGTGGAGGGAGAACTGGTCAGGTGCTGACCGAATGCCAAGATGGCCCCACTGTATAGCATGTGAGCTCCAGCTACACAAGGTCTGCATACCGAACCAAGGTGCCGACAGTACCACCACCTTCTCCTTTTCCTCCTCTTCATCTTCTTGAGACAAGACCTCACACTGCAACCTAGGCTGGCCTCCATCTTACTATGAAATGTGGCCGAGCTTCAAATTAGCAATCCTCCCGCCTCAGCTTCCTAAATTGTAGACATAAACCGCCACGCTTACGGAGTTTGGTTTTGATTATTTTATTTTTAAACCTAAGGCTTTAAACATTAAACATGCTGGTTAAAGCCGGGCGTGGTGGTGCACGCCTGTAATCCCAGCACTTGGGAGGCAGAGGCAGGTGGATTTCTGAGTTTGAGGCCAGCCTGGTCTACAGAGTGAATTCCAAGACAGCCAGGGCTATACAGAGAAACCCTGTCTCGAAAAAACCAAGTCAACCAGCCAACCAAACAAAAACCAAAACACTGCTGGTTAATTGTGCTACCACTAAGTTACTATTCTCAGCTCCCCTACCCCAACCTCCTTTCTTGCTTGAGATAAGTCTCAGGTAGCCTAGGCTGGCCTCAAACTCCGTGTGAACATGGAGGTGCTCTTGAACTCCTGATGCATGTATGTCCATCTGTGCACTACCTGTGTGCCTAGTGCCTGCAGAGGTCAGAGAGGGGGCTGGATGCCCTGGAATTAGCATCTACTGTTCTTGAAGGGACTTCTCGAGTTTCTCCCGCCTCTTCCTCACTATGGCCCCTGGACAGTTAGGACAAGGTAGCTGCTATCACAAAAAAGGCACTGACTGACAGGGGCGATGGGATGCCCCAGAGGTAGTCTTTCTTTTGCTGGCTCTCCCGACTTCAGTCACAAACAAAAGAGACAGAGCAGCGTGCACACGGCTGGCATTCCCCCAACACACTGCGGAGCAACCAGCACCCCAGGACACTGGCGCTCAGAACTCACAGGGGGGCCAAGTGTAGGTACAGTCCAGCCTGACCACCCAAGAGAGACAACCGGGCCACGAGACGGGCAGGCCTCCCTACGTCCTAAGCTAAGGCCACCTTAGCCTCTTGTGGGCTTCCCTAACTTTCTTCTGAAGCCGGTGTTCTAGAACTCGGCTTCCATCTTGACACTGTCACTTGTCAGTGCAGAGGAAGCCTCTGGTGTGCCTAAGGGATGAGTAAGGCAGCTGGGATCACAACCCCTGTCCCAGCCAGGCTGTCTGCCCAGCAGAGGGCAGTTCGGGGCGCTTCAGAGCTGGCCGCGGAGCTCAGCCAGTTCTCCCTCACAGCCCCACCAGCCCCGCCCCACCACCCTGCTGGCCGCGGAACTCAGGGCTTTGCCTACACTAAGCACGCGCTCCATCTCCAGCTCCACCTATTAGTAACTGTCCAAATAGCCACACCAAAAGCTCGATCCGACGGTGGCTTCCCTAGCCACCCACCCTCACCCCTCTGCATTCCCCACTTCCTGTCTGAATTCACCCAGCTCACGACTCACACTAAAGTTTAAGGATCCGGGCAGAAGAGCACCTCCCCGGCGGGGCCGTTAAAGACCCACATGTGGTGATTTCCAGTCTCGGGATGACTCAGCGGGGCAGGCTGCTCATCTGTGGGGGATGAACATGGCTCTCCTCAGCCTGTTCCTCATGGGGGAAGTCCCCTAGTTCCAGGGCAGAAGGGGCCGTGTGCCCTCTGGAGGACCCGGTCCCCAGGGGTCCTGAAGATGCCCCGAGGAGATGGGAGAGGTTGATGTGTGTCAGGTCCTCAGGCTTCAAGCAGCAGAGTCGGGAAGTGGAGGCAGACAGGCTGTGTGGTGCTGACTCAGACCGAGAGCGCCCGTGCTCTCTAAGCACTAAACCAGAGTGCTGAAGACTGGTTCAGAAGACCCAAACCGTGCTTTGCTTACGGAGGGGCAGGAGTCCAGGCTGGATCTCCTCTCAGAGGTCTCTATTTGAATGGGGTACAGTAAGCCTTATAAATTGGCTCATTAAATTGTGCTTCTGAGACCTGGTCTCCTCAGGTAGCCAGGGCTGGCCTAGGAGTCTTGGTCTTATCACTTGTAGCTCAGGCTGGCCTAGAAGTCTCCATCCTCCTCAGTACTGGGATTATCTGCAAGTACCATCTCTCCTAGCTCCTGCAGCCTTAATAGACAAGGTCTCCCTATGTAGCCTGGCCTGGAGGTTGATACGGGGAGCAGGCTGGACTTGAACTCAGAGACCCTACCTGCCTGTCTCCAGAGTACTGTGCTTCCAGGTGTGTGTCGTCATGCCTGGTAGTCTTAAGGGTGTGTTTTTGTGTGTGGGCACATGGGTGTCACAGTGTATAAAAGTCGGAGGCCAACGTGTGGCGTGACAGCTCCCCCACCCTCCATCAGACGGCTCTGAGGGTTTGGTATCAAGCACCTTGACCTGCTGGGCCAACTCGACAGGGTTTAATTTTAAGTGGGCTGGCCAGACGGCGGCGGTATTCAGGGTCGTCAGCACGTGGGTGGGATTGCCATCAACAGTCTCCTCCTCCCTTAACACATGCTGGAGACAAGGGAGTGTCCCAGTGCTGTAGCCCAGAGCGGCCAGGATGCAACCTGATCCTCCTTCCTCAGCCTCTGGCCGGCGGGCTGGAGGTGTGAAGAGCCACCTTCACACCTTCTAAGGTTTGTGCCGGTTACTACCACGGAGAGGCTGAAGGGACCCTGGACTCCACACTGGGCTCCAGGGTATAGGCCTGTAGCCTTAGCTCTTAGGAGGCAGAAGGATCGATCAGGAAGTCAAGGCCAGCCCTGTCTGCTTAGTGAGTCTGGAGCTAGGATGAGGCAGCATCTCATCTGCCTCCTTCCCTAGAGAAAGAAGGGAAAAAAGAGGGGGAGGGGAAAAACTGTTTGGGGTGGGGCTGTTAAATGAGGTGCTTGTAGTGGTTCATGGATATCATCCCAGCATTTGGGAAAGGAAGGTAATAGGAACAGGAATCCAAAGCAGGCTAGCCTCAACTGCACAGCAACTACATCGCCAGCCTATGCTACATGCCACCGTCCCTCAAAACACAAGTCAGGATGTGGAGAGCCGGCTCAGGGGCTGCGGTGCTGGCCCTCTTCCAGAGGACCCTGTCTCAGTTCCCGGGTCCCGCAGGGCAGCTTTGCAACCTTATGTGACTCCTTTTAGGTCTGGCCCTGTAGGGCACCATACTCACACAGTACACACATTCAAACACTCATGCACAGAAAATGAAAACATTTTACAAATCTCTGAAATTTTGGAAACAAAACCAACCAAACAAAAGCCAGCATCTAGGGCTGGAGAGATGGCTCAGCGGTTAAGGGTACTGGCTGCTCTTTCGGAGTTCCTGAGTTCAAATCCCAGCAACCACATGGCAGCTAACAATTACCCTGTAATGGGATCCGATGCCCTCTTCTAGTGTGTCTGAAGACAGCTACAGTGTACCCATATACATAAAATAAATAAATCTTTAAAAAAAAATTGGAGCCGGGCGTGGTGGCGCGTGTGCCTGTAATCCCAGCACTTGGAGGCAGAGGCAGGCGGATTTCTGAGTTTGAGGCCAGCCTGGTCTACAGAGTGAGTTCCAGGACAGCCAGGGATACACAGAGAAACCCTGTCTTGAAAAAAACAAACAAACAAAAAAATTGGGCCC
The DNA here is from genome assembly GCA_964023405.1 of Apodemus agrarius. Taxonomy (NCBI): domain Eukaryota; kingdom Metazoa; phylum Chordata; class Mammalia; order Rodentia; family Muridae; genus Apodemus; species Apodemus agrarius. The sequence continues at coordinate 103,261,327 of OZ030015.1, forward strand.
AAAGGCCACCTAGCAGGTCTGGGGACAGTGTCAAGAGGAAGACAGCTGGCTGGTGCTGTCATGGCCTGGAAGCATTAAGCAGTCCGTCACAGTCACAGCATTTACGATGACCTCACTCTACACCTGGGTCCTCGTGCTGGTGCTTGATGAAGTCTTGGGACCAGGAGGCCCAGCAGGCCCAGCAGGGCCACTAAGATGGGCCAGGTTGGTTAGTGGCACACTCAAGGTCTTGCATAGTCTAGCCTTTACCATGAGACACATCTGAGCTGGCCCTGGGCACACATACACAGCCTGGACATCTCACCGGGACTCTGACCCTGGGGAGAGACAGGGACACCCCCCCCCCCAAATCAGGAAGGGCACAAAGGGAGTTCAAAGTCAGTTGGGAACTTCTGCTCAGCTGGCTGAGACAAGCAGCTCCCTCTTGCATACACAATGCTGCTGCTGCTGCTGCTGCAAGGGGAGGAGGTGGTTAGCTCCCTGTAGTTCTCCATCCTTCGAGCTTTAACCCTTACTGCGTCACAGCCAGGACTGTGTGGTTATCGGCTGCCTCACCCAAAAGACCGCTGTCATGGCTGTGTCATGGGGCTGCCATAGCTACTTCCTCAGAGATTAGCCTTTCCACATCCTCAGCACGGAGGAGCCCTGTGAGCCCAGCTCTGGGTTCCCCGAAGTTCTTATCTACACCATTTTCCAGAAAACGAACTGCATCGCTCGTCCTCAGATCACAGGATCCGGATGCGCCAGCCACTGTTCACACACTCTAGGCCTTTGGGAGCAGAGGCAGGGGGATCTTTGTGAGTTTCCTGGTAGCCAAGGCAACCAAGTGAGACCTTGTCTATAAAATCAAGACATCTGGGAGGCAGAGGCAGGTGGATTTCTGAGTTCGAGGCCAGCCTGGTCTACAGAGTGAGTTCCAGGACAGCCAGGGGTACACAGAGAAACCCTGTCTCGAAAAACCAAAAAAAAAAAAAAAAAAAAAAAAAAAAAAAAAAAAATCAAGACATCATCGGGGAGAAATGAAGATACACAGTTAAGAATCCGTTGTATGTTTATTCACAGTTAATCACTGCCTACCAAATCGCTATCTGCAGAAGTTAGAGGAGTAAGTACAGAGTTTTTTGTTTTTTTTTATTTAAACACTGATCTTTAAATATATACACACAAAACTTAGTTCAGCAAGGCTTCATGATATACACCAATTCCAAAATAAAACAATCAAATGGCCCAGGTGTAACTCCAGAGATTATTTTTGTCATCAGCAGGGACAGCAGCAGCAGAACCGGGAGGGGTGGGAGCACGCTCCGCCCAGAAGGCCGACTAGGTCCATCTCACAAAACAAAGTCCAGGGGAGACCCCACACTCAAGAGCCTAGCAGCCCACGGACAGACGCCGCCAACTCCGAGGGAGGGCCTGGGTGGAGAGAAGCGGTGTACAGGCAGGCCACTACAGAGGACGGAAAGCTCACGAGAGACAAGATTTAAAAACTGTGCATGGGTCTTGGTCTTTCCTACCTCGGAAGGCTTCACGGGATGGGGACAGCGGAGCAGCTGCCTACACAACCCACTGGGAACAGAGATGCGACAGACCCCACACTCCTACTATCTGCACTCTTGGACAGGGGGAAAACACACAGTTGAGAGCAAGGACGTATTGTAAGAGCGAGAGAAGCAAGCAGCCAGTGTCGTCCTCCCACCTGCGTGTAGGCCTGTGGGAGTGAAGGGTGCCGCGGCTCTTCTGCCTCCTGTGCTGACGCTGGTGGCTCCAGGCACAGGAAGAGCAGCCGGGAACTGAGACCCGGAGGGCAGGGACGCCGACGTCCACTGAGTGTGAGCTGAAGCAAATGTCAGAGCTCACGATGTAGAAGCTGAAGCTCCCAGCCCTCTGGCCCAGTCAAGATGGAAACACACCCTCTGCTTCTACCAGCTGTCCTCTTTCCCCTGCCCTGAGAAGAAAATATTTACACAGGATAGGAGACTAATCAACTGAAAAGCTCTGGACTGTCTTTAATTTATTTAAAAAAAAAAAAAAAAAGGTACAAATACCACTCATGAACACCCTTGAAATAAGACAAAGGCACTACGGAAAAAAAACATCAAGACACCTGAAGAGAAGCAGTGGGGGAGGGGCAGGTCTGCAGTCTGATCTCAGGAGACCACGGACAGGCAGCCAGCATCCTCCCTCTAATTCCAACTTTGATGGAATGCTCCAGGCTTGAGGCTGGAGGCGGGTACCCTCGGGCATCTCTGGTGAACCCCATCCAGGGCCCCAGAAGCACTCGCTGGCCCTGGGTGTGAGGAATCCGGCTCTTTTAGTCCATCCATCTCCACAGACATTTTGCATAGAGAAAATACCAGCCCACTTGGTTTCTTTTCTTTTATTATTGGCTTCAGCTGGACTATATGTGGCCTTAAACATCATGCACTGGACAGGAAAGAAAGAAAGAGAAAAAGGACACAGGAGGGGAATAGGAGTAGCGGCGAGATTCTGTAATAAAAATTGTAATTCATTCAATAGGTTAAGTTTTGGCATTATGAAATCAAACACCCCTCCCCACCCCCCAAAGTTGCAACCTAAGTGAGAGGGTCGCCCGTGGGACCCAGCCAGGTGTTCTGCGTTCCCTCACAGGCTGTGACAGGCAGCGTGTGGGTGTAATTCTTGTGAACGGTCTCAACTTTTCACTTTCTTTAAATAATCTCTTTTGCTTCTTAGACGTTCCGGTTCACTGGGGTGACGTAATTGCGGGGAAACATGCCGGTCTGCCCGTGGCAGGCCCCTTTCCACCAATTGGGATCTGAGTTATCCATGACATGAATGAAGTCTCCTCTGCGAAAGCCCAGCTCACCATCCTCCTGGGGGTCAAAGTCAAAGAGCGCCTGGACGTAGGTCGGCTGCTGCAAGAGAAGGTGGGACGTGTTATCTCTCATGCCGTGGCCACCTGCCAGGTAAGTAAGCTGGTCCTGGCAAGGGCAAGCATGTGGGGCCCCGCCCACTTTCCTAAGAAGCCTCCTGCCTCGCTCCCCCACTCTGACAAGTTCCCAAGTCCTCCCAGGGGGGCTTAGAGGCGTCCTTTGTTAATATTTAAAACCCACAAGGACCCGTACACCCATGCCACTAAGAAGAGCCAATATTGGCTAGTGGGGAGCAGCAAACACTTTGGGCTATGTGTGCCAGAGTTCTCTTAATAGGTTTGAAAACACTATCTGTGCTCTGTCACTCAGACTGGAGGTGAGACATTCCTAACCTGAACTCCTGCTCATACCTGAGGAGGAGTGAGTGCAGACAGCACCCCCGCAGGCTGCTGGGGACGCAACCACCTGAGTGCCAATTGCAGAGCCTCACTGCCACAAGGCTGGCCTGAACACACACACACACACACACACACACACACACGCACACGCACACGCACACGCACACGCACACGCGCACACACACACACAGAAGAAGTGGCTGAGGCAGCCATGCCTGGGCCTTCACACGGCTGGGAGTGAGCAAAGCCCTCTGCTTACCTGCGGCATCTGCTCTATGTCCCTTAGGAATATCTGCTGGTTCCTGGACACGGATGTTGATCTGTGGTAATCCACCAGCTCATTCAAAGAATTAAACTTCACCACCCACAGGAAATACTTCCCGGCTCCGTCACGGAGCACCTTGAAGTGCTGCACGTCATTTCCAAACCTGCGGATGGAGAGAACAGGCCTGAGGCAGCCACAGGGCTCCGTAGGGCTGTCCCAAAGCTGAAGGTGTCCAGGGAACTGCTGTCTGGCGTAGCTCTTCAGAGCCTGGGGGCACAATAGCTGCCCAGCACCCTGAGTATCCGGCTGGAGAGAATGCGGACCATCCCAGGAGCCTCCCCTAAACCCCTCCTGACTGCCCGTCACTAGTCACAAGAATAACACTCGCAGAGTGGAAGCCCATCCCCAGTCTAACCCCGAGATGTCTGTGGATCTACTAATATTACAGCCTTGTCTGCCTTAACGGTTCAGGTTCAGAGTGCTGTGGTATTCAGACACTAGCTCAGGCTGGCTTTGAGCTGTCTAAGCTGGTCTAGAACTCATGGCGATCCTCCGGAATCAGCCTCCCATTGCTGAGGGTACAGGCATGCCAAAACCATGCTTCTTATTGAGGAATTTTCATATTGTTTTTCCCTTACAGTAACAAGACCTAAGTATCAAGAAACAAATACTCCATCACTGGAACAACACGCTTTGGCACCGGTCAGCAGGACTGTCCAGTGTGACTGACTGGTGCTGATGGCTCTGCCCTGGTGACATCTGGACAGCACCCTGTTTCCTGTTCACTGCCAAGCCTTTGATTTCTTCCAGCAGTCTCTTCAGTCTAAAGGCTTAAAGAAGGTAAAGGCGTTCTAAAGACAGACCAGCAGATGGCAGCCCTGAGCTTCCAGCAGGGGCTCCCAGGACCCTAGTGCTTGCTTCCAAACACCCAGGACAAGTCTGAAACCAGACACCAAACTCCAGATGCACAGTGTTCCCCTACAGACACATATAATCTGATAAAGTTTATTTTCACTAAAACAATTACAACAATATGCCATCACAAAAGTTATCTAAAATCCAGGAGTTGTTTCTGGCCTTCAGCTGGCCTGTGGTAACTGAAATGGCGGAAAGCAGGACCAAAGCACCCGGCAGCCCCACCATGGCTTCACTGAGAAGTGATGGAGGTGGTTTCCAGAGGACTGTGGCTCAGGATTCAAAGGCCCTGTCCGGCCCCAAAGGCCCCAGGGTCTGCGATGCACCCGCTTCCCAAGTGCAGGGTCACACACACCTCTACTACATCTTCCCACCAGACCTGGAGATCTGGAAACTAGTGCACTGTCTTAGAGTCTGGGGCTGACAGAAGCCCCTTGTGAAGAGGCAGCAGTCCGCGTTTTCCTCGTGCGCGTGCCCGTGGGGTGTGAGTGTACATGTATGCGCACGTGTGGAAACCTAATGTCAGCACTGGTTGTCTCAAGGGCGTCTCACTGAACCTGGGGCTCGATGATTAGGCCTGGCGAGCTGGCCACAGCTCCAGGGGCCTCCCTCTCTAGCGTGTGCACTGTGGACCCTAGCTTAGGGTCTCGTCTGCAAGGCAGTTACCAATGGAGCCATCTACCGCTTATAGGTTACTCCTAAAGTGACGACATGTTAACATCTTAGAACGTTTTCTGTTTAAAATTTCAGTTCTCTAGATATGCATGTGTGTGGTCAGCATGGGCATGGGTCAGGGGACTCCCGTGGACATCAGTTCTCTCCTCCCACTAAGTGGGTCCTGGGAATCAAACACAGGTCACCTGGCTGGATGACAAGTACCTTTACCCACTGAGCCATGTCATTAGCCAGGGTTTCATGTAGCCCAGGTTGACCCAGAATTTATAATCCTTCTGTTTCAACCTCCTAAGTGCTGGGATTACACTCAGTTGCTGGAACCCAAGACCTCACACCTACTAAAGCAAGCATTCTACCTGCTGCCCTAGGTCTCCATCCCTACCCGGTTTTCTTTGATGAAGGACTAGCTGGTTTTCCTGATGACATCACATCACGGCGGACGGGTGCTGAACACAGGCTGCTCTCCAGCTCGGCACTGCCCAGGGGGGGCTGGTCACCACGTACTGACTAATCACTTATCGCCCCCCCCCCCCCCGAGCTTTTTTTACTGCTACTTCACTTTTTTTTTTTTTTTACTTTACTTCAGGCAAAGGAAAGCAGATGACACACAAGCTACTGAGAAGCCTAAAAATGTTAATTCTATAAACCCAGATGGATGCTCTGTGTGACCCTTACTTGCATGTGTTTTATCAAAAACGCCAAGAAAAAAAAAAAAAAAAAACTGGTTATAGGAGGAAATTGAGCCAGGCGTGGTGGCGTACGCCTGTAATTCCAGCTCTTAGAAGGCAGAGGCAGGCGGATTTCTGAGCTCAAGGCCAGCCTGGTCTACAGAATGAGTCCCAGGACAGCCAGGGCTACACAGAGAAACCCTGTCTCAAAAAACAAAAACAACAAACAAACAAACAAACAAAAAAGAGGAAATTGTTACCATACTCAGTTGAAAAAATAGTTTGAGGTCAGCCTGATCTACAGATAAAAGTTCCAGGACAGCCAGGGCTACACAGAGAAATCTTGTCTTAATAAACCAAAAAAGAAGGAAAGTGCTGCAGACCTAAGCTGCCAAATCCCACCCAAACTCTCAGCTCCGCACTCAGACAGAGAGCACATCTTGGCTCTGGTGTCTGGAGCCGAAGGCCTGGCATTCCTCCCTACTTCAGGGAAGTGAATACAGAGGCCTCAAAGTCGCAGGCTGGTCTGGGCAAGCCACTCCTTCACTGGTTTATCATAGTGCTGGTGATGGAAGCCGGGTTCTCAGTGGCTGCTCCTGAGCTCCCAGTGTGGGCCATTTAGTAAGACCCTGGCTGGCGTATTTAAAAGACAACAGCCAGGACTGGTAGGTTCAGTGAGTGAAGGCACTTGTAACAAGTTGGGCCTGACAAGGTGGGGCTTAAACCTCAGACCCCACAAAAGCAGCAGAGAAAGCAAGCTGACTCTTGAGAGTCTGCCCTCCAGCTTCCCTGGCACTGTGGTTGGAGACCCTGGGCTCCCTAACCTCGTTACAGATAAATAATGAAGGAAAACATGGCCACTCACGCCTGTAATCCCAGTCCCCAGAAGCCTGAGACAGGCAGGCCACCATCAATTTGAGGACAGTTTTTGCTGCCTAGCAAGTTCCTGGACAGCCTGGTGCAGAGGAGAGTCTTGTGTTTTTTTTTTTTTAAAAAAGATGACTTTTGGGGTGGGCTTCTGTAGTAACACATTAACTAGGAAAGGACAATCGGTCGGACTGTGCAAAGTCATTCTTTCTTTTAGACAGGATCTCACTGTGTAACTCTGCCTGTCAATGCTGGGATTAAAGGCGTGTGTATCACGCCCAATTCCTATGTGGAGTTTTGAGACAACACCCCACTAGGCTCATGGAAACCCGGTGTCGGGTCCAGATGGGCGGAGTGGAGATGCCTGCGCTGTCAGAGAGCAGCAGATGCTGCAGTGAAGGCGGGGTGGGGTGAGGAGTGCTGTCAGTTCCCATAGGTTCATGCCACTGTGAACCTAAAACTCAGATCTCCTACAACCACGCTTCAGAGCGAACACAGGATTTCCACAGGAAGACAGTAACATCTTGCCCACAGCCTTACTTACTTGACAGACAGGGAGAAGTCCCCGGGAGCGCTCTCGCTCTCTCGGATTAGGAAGGCCCCGTCGTGCCGCTGTTTGCTAAGCATTTCTTCTGCCTTGGCTCTGGGGATTTTGCCAAAAAACCACCTAAGGAAGGAAGGCAAGCTGGTCAACATCTGCTTCCCCACAAAGAAACGGGATGTACAACCTGGCATGTAAGCGGGGGCGCTCCTTGTCAGAGAAAGGGTAGCGCTGTACCCGCTGATCTCCTGCCTGCAGCTCCCTGGGGCTCCTGTCAGGGCCCTGCGAGCAGAGCTTACCTCTCGCTCTAGACCAAGGCAGCACCACAGGCCTCCCCCGTCTACCAGGAGGCCGATCCCAACATGAAGCCTGAAAGCTGGTTCCGGAGGCCAAAGGCCTCCTGCCTCTCACTCACTCATCAGGAGGGGTCTAGGAAAGCTCCGACACCCAGGACAAGGGCAGAGGGGAGACAGGCCTTCCGAGGCCACTTCACAGAGGAGCAGAGTGCAGGGGAGGCTGGGATAGCCTACAGCCTCACAGTTGTAGAAGGCGTGGATTCTGAGAAAGCACAAAGGGAGGCTTGGATTGTGAGAAAGTAGACTGCAGGTTGTGGCAGCGGTGCACCCAGAAGACAAAGGTGGATCTCTGTGGTTCAAGGCCAGCCTGGTCTACATAGCTTCAGGACAGCCAGAGATACACAGTAAGACTGTCTCAAGAACCAAAGTCCTACCTTTCCTTATGATATTGGAAATTCTTTTTTTTTGTTTTTTAAAGGGTTTCTCTGTGTAGCCCTGACTGTCCTGGAACTCACTCTGTAGACCTTCTATCAGTAACAACTCCTCACTTTGTAGCTGTGATGCCATCGTGGTGTCCCGCCAGCCTGGGATCCTGTGATGCTGGTGCCAAACCTCAGGCCTCAGGCGTGCCCAACACAACCCTGACTGGTAACTACATAAACCTGACATTCGTAATCATATTTAAAATTTCCATTTCAAGCTAGAGGAACAGCTCAGCACTTAAGAGTACTGGCTTTTCTTCCAGGACATGGGTTCAGTCACCTGCACCCACGTAGCAGCTGACAACCACCTGCAAGTGCAGTTCCGGGAGAGAACGACGCCCAATTCTGGCCTCTGAAGGCAGGCCACGAGGAGACATACACCTAAGCAGAACACCCGTATACATAAAATAACCACATTTGAAGGATATTTGTGAGCATTGCTACCTAAAGCTAACTTTATAATCATCTTTTCATTTTCTTTGGTTTTTTTGTTTGTTTGTTTGTTTTTCAAGACAGGGTTTCTCTTTGTAGCCCTAGCTGTCCTGGAACTCACTCTGTAGACCAGGCTGGCCTCAAACTCAGAAATCCTCCTGCCTCTGCCTCCCAAGTGCTGGGATTACAGGCGTGTACCACCACCGCCCGGCAGGCAGAGGCAGGTGGATTTCTGAGTTTGAGGCCAGCCTGGTCTACAGAGTGAGTTCCAGGACAGCCAGGGCTACACAGAGAAATCCTGTCTTGAAAAAAACAAAAACAAAAACAAAACAAAACAAAAAAAAAAAAGTGTGCGCCACCACCACCTGGCCGGAACATACTTTTTGAACAATTACTTTTTTGAGAATTTCAAATAATGCATTCTGACCATATTAGCTGTCTTTTTGTTTTTTTAAAGCCATAAAGCAGCCGGGCGTGGTGGCGCATGCCTGTAATCCCTGCACTTGGGAGGCAGAGGCAGGTGGATCTCTGAGTTCGAGGCCAGCCTGGTCTACAGAGTGAGTTCCAGGACAGCCAGGACTACACAGAGAAACCCTGTCTCGAAAAACCAAAAAAAAAAAAAAACCAAAAAAAAAAAAGCCATAAAGCAGTGGATTTATATTAAAGTGGCCTAAATGTGCATTAAGGAAGAATAAAAAGGAACACTCCCCCAAACGCCCGCCCTTCAGCAGGAATTCCTGGCAGCAGGCAGTGTGTGCATCTAGACCTTTCCTTATGACCATGAAGCCTACATTTGTGTAAGCCCCAGTGCTTTTTTTTTTTTTTTTTGATTTTTTGAGTCAGGGTTTCTCTTTGTAGCTCTGGCTGTCCTGGAACTCACTTTGTAGACCAGGCTGTCCTGGAACTCAGAGATCCACCTGCCTCTGCCTCCCAAGTGCTGGGATTACAGGTGTGCGTCACCACACCTGGCTTCCCCAGTGCTTTCTTATTCCCAGCTTAAAAGTCAACACAATTTTATTTTCAGTTTAAAAATTTTAGTTCTAGAATTATACCTGTAATTCTAGCACTGAGAAGGAAGAGGCAGAAAGATTACTGTAACTTCAAGGCCTGTCTGGGTTATATATTGAAACCCTGTTTCAAAAACTAAAAGCCGTGCTGTGGCGCACGCCTGTAATCCCAGGACTCTGGGAGGCAGAGGCAGGCGGATTTCTGAGTTCGAGTCCAGCCTGGTCTACGGAGTGAGATCTAGGACAGGCAGGATTACACAGAAAAACCCTGTCTCAAACAAACAAACCAACCAACCAAAAAACCTAAAACAGAACAAAAACATTAGTTTGTAAACCATTTCACAGATCAAACCTTGGCCTGCCTGCTCCCGGCTCACTGAGCACACACCGTCTTGAGTTTGCAGCAGCAGGAGGACCAGCACTCAGCGGCTGCTCACCGACTCTTTCACAGGCTATTTTTGCAAGCCGGATAAGCTTCTAAAGTCTTGCTGGTTTGCAGTGCTAGAGGCAGAAGCCAGGGTCTTGTGCACACTGTGCTAGTCCCTGAACACGGAGCTACACTCCAAGCCTGACAGTCTCTCTCTCTCTTTTTTGGTTTTTTTTTGATTTTGGCTTTTTCAAGACAGGGTTTCTCTGTATAGCCCTGGCTGTCTTCGAACTCAGAAATCTGCCTCTACCTCCCAGAGTGCTAGGATTACAGGCGTGCGCCACCACCGCCCGGCTCTGACGGTCTCTTTTAATGAGGATATTTATGTATGACAGCATGCCTACAGACAAATGTTCTGCTAATCTTTAAAAGACTGGACTGGCGTGCACTACCTAGAAATAGCAAGCAAGGGAGCCAGTGGTAGAAGAGATGTGTTTTCCAATGCAGTATTTATAGCATGTCACAGGCCCCGCCCCCATGCACCTACTATGAAGCGTGTCATCTGCTGGGCACACACCTCTCACTGCAGCAGCAGCCACTGTAGCTGCTCTCCATTGGCCCTAAGGGCATCATTAGGTGGCTGGCAGTCTAGTGGATAACTGCCCCCTCCACGCCGAACAAAGGGGGAGGGAGGGCTGACCTCTGGCACACTGCACTGTAGTGCCACACTAAGTGACGTGTACCTTATTAGACCACATGGCAGTTGCAGGGTGGGGACTGAGCCCGTGAAGTCACAGAAACAATCAGAAGCAGCAGCTTTCCCAGCAGTGTGGCCTGGAGAAAGGCTTCCTTCTGCAGAGGTCAGAGTGGGAACGGAGCCCAGCCCGCCCTTCAGCCGGCTTCAAACACCCAGCGGAGCACACTGGCCTCCTGCTTGGTTAGTCCAGGAGAGCAGGAAGGTCTGACCCCAGCGCCCGCCTCCCTGGAGCTGCCTCAGTGCTCTAGCACTCAGCTCACACCCCAGGCCCTTCCCATTGTCCAGGCCTCTGAACAACGTTTCTGCCTCAACCTCAAGTGATGGGGTCATACAAACGGATGCATACCCCCACCCCAAAACATTTTATGGGAAGGGGAAGTGGCAAAGCCTGAGTAGCACTCAGGAAAACATGGCTCTCAGCCTAAGCGTACCCCACATTTTTACTTTTTTTTTTGGATTTTTCCAGACAGGGTTTCTCTGTTTAACCCTGGCTGTCCTGGAACTCACTCTGTAGACCAGGCTGGCCTCGAACTCAGAAATCCTCCTGCCTCTGCCTCCCAAGTGCAGGGATTAAAGGCATGCACCACCACCGCCTGGCTCGTACCCCACATTTTTAATGTCTCACAACTTAACTGTTCAATTCGAGGCTGCCCTGTTCTTTAATTTTTAAAAATGTATTATTGTGCCGGGTGGTGGTGGCGCACGTCTTTAATCCCAGCACTTGGGAGGCAGAGGCAGGCGGATTTCTGAGTTCAAGGCCAGTCTGGTCTACAGAGTGAGTTCCAGGACAGCCAGGACTATACAGAGAAACCCTGTCTCAAAAAAAAACAAAAACAAAAAAAAGTATTATTGTATGCGCATGCACATACACAGGCAATCATACGACAGGAAGCACCGTGGATGTCAGAAGACAACTTTTTGAGATTCAGTTCCCTCTTTCTGCCCTGGGTTGGAGAGTTGTACTTCTGTTCTCAGGCCAGTCAGCCCCAAGGCTGGCCCGACATTTGTGGACTGCCAAGAGAGACAAGCACTCACTGCTCCACTGTCTTTTGCTCCACTCCAGTGTTGGGAATCCAGGGCCTCATGAATTTGAGGCAAGCCTTCTACCATGAAACCATACCCCCCTTTATAGTTTTTATTTATTTTTAAAAACTATTTTTTCTTATGGTACTAGGGTAGAATTCAGGGCTTTGTGCATGCTAAAGCACGCTCAGCCCTAATGGATCATTAAAGCATAAATTTTAGGGGATAACAGTATAGTCCAGTGATAAATACTTCCTACTCAATTCCCGGGATGAGGGGGCAGAGTGAAGAAAGAAGGGAAGGAAAAGAAGAGTGCAGGCACGGAGATGCCTACGTGTTTAAGAAGACTCCGTGCTCTCTGAGAGGACCTGGGTTCAGTTCCCATCACCCACGCTGGTGGCTCACAACCACCTACAGCTTCCTTTCCAGAGGAACGGCGCTGCCTTTTAATGTCTGTGAGCTCATGCACACAAAACACACGAAGACACATACACAATTTACTGTTTGTTTTGTTTTCAAGATAGGGTTTGTTTGTGTATTCTTGGTGGTCTATCTACCTCTGCCTCCAGAGCACTGGGATTAAAGTGTCACCACTGCCTGGCCACAGTTTACTTTTTAAAAGAAGGCAGAGCCGGGTGGTGGTGGCTCAGGCCTTTAATCCCAGCACTTGGGAGGCAGAGGCAGGCGGATTTCTGAGTTCGAGGCCAGCCTGGTCTACAGAGTGAGTTCCAGGACAGCCAGGGCTATACAGAGAAACCCTGTCTTGAAAAAAAACAAAAACAAAAACAACAACAACAACAACAAAACCCAAAAAGATTTGTTTATTATATATAAGTACACTGTAGCTGTCTTCAGACACACCAGAAGAGGGCGTCAGATCTCATTATGGATGGTTGTGAGCCACCACGTGGTTGCTGGGATTTGAACTCATGACCTTGCAGTCAGTGCTCTTAACCACTGAGTCATCTCTCCAGCCTGTGTTTTTTCCCATGTACACTTTTTATATTCTCCCTCCTTCTCTCCCCCACCCCCCCTTTTTTTTGAAGACGGGGTCTCACTATGCTCCCCTGACTAATCTTGATACTGTAGACAAGGCTAGGTTCAACTCCCAGGGTTCCACCTGCCTTTGCCTGGCATCAGAACTTCTTCAGGTTTACTCCCATTTGAGTCTGCCTTTGAGTAACCCGGACAGGCTGTATTGTACTGGCCCCCAATCTTAGGCTGCAGAGATCTCAGTCAAAGAGCATTCTTAACTAAGGACAGAGATCCAGTAATCTAATATGTATTTGCCATTTAAATGGATTTTGATTTCTTTATTATTATTATTATTACTACTATTATCATTATTAATTTGATTTCGTTAGGACTTTAAGCCTTTTTCATAAAACCAACCCAAGTCAGGCATGCTGGAACAGTAGGGAGGCAGAGGCAGGTGAGTCTCTGTAAGGCCAGCCTGGTCTACAGAGCAAGCTTAAGAGCAGCAACGGCTACACAGTGAGACCCTCTCTTCTCCAGCATCCCCTCAAAAATCCAAATCGAAATTATAGCTTAAGACAAGCAGGCAAGCTCCTTGCTTAGGGGGACCATAGAATCTGACTTACGGATGTGGTTTCATTTCTATGTAGTTCTTGGGGATGAAGCCATCTTTCCCATTGAGTTCTGCCTTATACCAGTTCTGATCACATTCTTCATTCAAAACCTGAAAAATAGTAAGACAAGAAAGAAAAATCAATCATTTTCCCAATTATGTTGCCTGGGCTTATGGAAGACTTATTCC